>JBBIGC010000104.1:1634659-1646448 GCA_037576955.1 Lepidarchus adonis
ACACACACACACACACACACACACACACACACACACACACACACACACACACACACACACACACACACACGGTTCCTGCTCCTTTGGTGTCATGTGTGAGCCCCGGTGCATTGTGGTCCAATAGTCGCGCAGGTTCGCGTGGTGTCCTGTAGGGGGCGCAGCGGGGCTGAGCTCCATATTCTACCCCAAGCGAGCAGCCTAGGGGGAGAGAGAGAGAGAGGCAACGGAGCAGAGGCAGCGAATGGGGCAGCTTTTTATTCCTTTTTAAAGGGACAGAGTCGATTTGCGACGAGCCAAAAAAGAACGGACTATTCCTTCACCGTCGACCTCCCGGGGACTTCAAACAAACGGGAAGGATGTGCGGGACGGCTGTTATGAGATAGAAAAATCCGGGGAGAGGGATCCGAAAGCCTCTCCTCCTCCTCTCTTCTCCGCTCGCCGTTCCTCCTGCTCTGTCTCTCTCCCAGCTAAACTGGCTACCTACCCCCTTTGGCTAGCGTTAGCTCCCCCTCTCCCTCACTGCTGCCTCCTCCGCTTGGCCTCGGTGCGGGGCTCGGAGACGTTTTGCTGGATACTTTAGAGCAAACAGGCGCAACGGAAACCAAACAACAACGAAAACTTGTTTGTTTTGGCGTCGGGAAATGGAACGGCAAGGTACAGAGACGCTCGTATTTCGGAGTTGTTTTGTTGTATTTGGTATTCGTGTGTGTTTCTCTCCCTCTCTCTCTCATGGGTCAGGCCACCCAGCTAGCAGTTAGCATAATGAACGTTAGCCAGCGAGCTAAAGCAGCAGCAGCAGTTCGCCTTATTTGTTGTAGCTGTTTTCGGTGTCGACTTCATTTGCTTAGCTATCTTCTTTCCCCCATCTCATTTTTTGCCAGATCCACCCACATATTCATCGTCGCGTTACACGCCTCTCAAGACTGCCTTTTCTACGCGGCGCACTTCTTTAACACGGACTTGTATTATCATGTTAGCCGAGTTGGCTAGGTTAGCGAGCAGTGCAGCTAAGCTAAGCTCACTAGATCTCAGCTTGTCAGCCTGCCAGCTACATATACCTGAATTGGAGCGGTTTTCTCATTAACGCCACGGCATTATTGACTCTTGGCCTCAGTTTGGACTGACCAGCGACCAAACGCTGTGTTTTAAAGCACAATTTGGCAGCTAAGTCATGGTCCCACTCCGTTTAGTGGCAGCTAATAACGGTGTTGCACTCTTGTCCCTACTACTGTGCTGGTGAATTCAGCCAGACTGCCTCAAATCACACAATCTCTTCAAGTGGCCGGTTAGTGTGTGCTGCTGTTTAATGCAAAATAGACTTGACTGAACGTCCCAGGGATTGTCCTGTTAAATAAATAGACATTCAGTCTCCCGTACTTCGTGTTCATTCATGAAAATTGTTTCACCTTTACTGTATTGTGGTGCAGTACCGTTGCTGGATTCATCAGTCGCTTAAGAATGAACCCGTTGCCCTTTTGGGGGCATTTATATTGCTACTGTAGTAGAGGTTCAGAAACTATATTGATAATATTCGTATAAAGCACTAAAATACTGCATATGTTTTCTGTTTTTTGCTTTAGTAGCCAAGTGCTTCTCTGATTACTTCTTGCTGCCACTCAGGTCATGAAGTGCAGTTTGGTCTGTTTGCCAGTCTGGTCTTTTTTTCCTCCTAAATGCTGCTTTTCCCCCTGAAAAGATAAAATGGTCAAAGATTAGGCTCAGTTGGTACCTGTATACACCTAAACACAGAATGTTGCACTACATATAGCTTGAGAGCATGCATGAAAAGAAATGTTGTGAAGGCATTGTGCTGGTGAATGTAGGCCCTCTTCAGATTGGGGCTTTCTTAGCAAATATATAGAGAAATGCCCAGAGCAGTAGTGGAAAATCTGGACAATACTTTGTGCAAATGTGATGCTATCCCATATGTTCAGGTAGAAGCCTTGTTCTGGCCTTCTGTGAGATATGGCCAAATAGCCACCACCTCTATAATCTTTGTGTTCAAATCAGTTACGTTACTTAATGTAATGAAAACATTGCACCTGTTGTGATCTTATGCAGTCCCAAACAAATCTCATAGTCTATGGGCCTATTTTTTAAAATGAAATACACATTTTCTTTATGCTCCCACCCAAATGGTTACAAATGCTTTTCCTTTTGTCAGTTTAGTTCAGGAGGTATAATCCTTTAAACATGGAGTCCTCTGTGTAGTATGTTCTCGTCCAAACCCAGAGGTGATGTTTATTTATTTATTCATTTTTTATTTTTATTTTTCTGCTTTTATTTTGACAGAAATTTGACAATGTATTGTCTTTTTGGTTAGCTTAAAAGGGGGGAAAAGAGGTTGTTGGTAATCAAAGCACATTGACTCTTTTAAAATGATTTCAAAATCCCAGATTGTAGATCTTGTTAGCACGTTGCTCTGCAATGACCTGCAGCTATATTGCTGGTCTGTTATAGCACCTGTATCATAACAGGTTAATGAACGATACTGCTGTGCTAAATGTGTCATTGTCTTGCCTCGGTTCCTGCTCAGCAGCTCATACAGACCACTAGTGAGTCAGCAACAGAGACACCGGATTAACCAGTGACACACTGTGGCCCTCTGATTCTCAAGGCCAACACACATGCAGCCCTGGACATGCATTTATCAAGCATCTGTGATCAGATCCCATTTGTCCATATAGTTGGTCTTTTAAAGTCTACATTTTATTAATATGGTTACACACCTACATGAAGAGTGCTGCTCATTTCTCATTTATGTATATAGTGCTTTTTCAAACAGTTGGACATTAGGTAAACTCTCAGGAAAAGGATTTTGGTCTGTGAAAACACCTCTGTGGTGAATCTCAGTGTTCTTTAAGGAGGAACACACACGTGATCTAATTTTATTCACTTAACTTAACATCAGTGATGTATTTTGTACTTTTAGCCGAGCAGAAATTGGACCCAAATGTGGCCACTGTGTCCAGACAAGTCAACATATAGGCACCTATGCAGTTGACTAGATCTCTGTGAGGGGCGGTTTCATGGCAATGGATTAAGTCCAGTTTTGGAATAAACTCTGCTTTATGTTTGGGCTATGTAGACTTAATTTGATCCTGGAGAACTGGTTCATAATTTAATATTTAAGAAGTCCTTAAAGTAACAATTAAAATCTGTAAAATTGGTCTAATAGTGTAAGTCATGCTTATAAATTGTACATGTGAGGCCTCCTCTTCTCATCATCACTGTGAAGACTGTTGTCAGTGATGAAACTCCAGAGTGAAACTTTCAGCCATCTTTCTGTGGTACTCTGACCATGTCTACCTGTGCAGACTACTAATGGGCTGAGCATTGTCAGAGAGTGAATTCACTTGGCATGACCCAGCATTCTCATTATACATCTTAATGCAGTACAGTCTTAATATCAATGTTGGGACTTCAGACTTGTGTAATGAAGAGATTTAAACAGATGATCAGACACTATAGATTAGCCCAGAACTGCGTAACAACAAATAATGATTCCGTTCAGCTTCCTTGCACAGAACGCTGTAATAACCACTTCTCTTACCATACCTCACCATAAGCACAGGCAATATACAGATCTCATGAAAGTAAACTAGGTTTATAAAGATGTTTTAGTGTCTGTTTTTCTTTTCCAGTACAGATTAGGAAACCTTGAATACTGATCTCATTTATTTACTTTAAAAAACAGCAAAGTTTTAGATTAAATTCCTAAACTACTTAAGAGGGTCCAAATAATTTGTGTTCTGTTCATAATACCAGTATATAAAAAAAACACTCCAATTTCAGCTACAGAGGGTGGGACTTAAACTGCTGTAAGCTGAAAATTGAAAAATGAGAAATCAAAACATACCGTATTTCCATCTTAGTTTCTATATACAGTCAAACCCTGTTAGCTCGCCCCCTGTTGGTCTGGCCCCTACATTTGGAAAGAGGTGGGGTGGCGAGCTATCGTAATGGATTGCCGTGATCAATGCAAATTTTCTCAAATCCAATAAAGAATATACCTGAAAGCCAACAGGTTACAGAAATATATATTTGTATATATAAAATGTTGCCATATGCAGAGCATTTTTTAACATAAGGACCTCAAGGTTCTGCTCCGACAATTTTATAATCATAGTAGAGAATGATAACTTTAGAGCTGTATCCTGATGTTTAAAATCCTGATACAGCGATGTAGGCAGAGAAACCTGCACAAGGTGTAAAGAGTCATGGGATATATTCGGCCCTCCTGAACGGTAGATCAACGATACGTAAATGCAGTGTTTTCTTTGCACTCATCAGGAATTCAGCGGAAATTGAGACCAAGGAAACACGACATGCAACGTTTTTTGATGCCACCCGAACACACAGCTGAACACACGCCAGCTCTCTGTGTTTCAGGGCCAGTGTTTCTTTGGGTACAGGTTCGGGTGGCATAAAAAACCTAATTCTCAGCTTACAGCGCTACCTGGACCCAAGTTTGGTGAGCTATAGAGGGAGAAATGCATACACATACAGTTTCTGTAATACAGGCCTGCAAGAGCCCAATTATCTAAAGATAGAGAGTCTCAAGCAACTCAACTAGACGCCAATTTGCCATCTCTGTAGCTTAAACATAACATTGAAGTATTTGTTACTAATAAGTGGACCATAAATAAACCACTTTTACACTATTAAAATGGTGTTAGCAGGGAATTCGTCAGTAAATTGGAGATATATATGTGTGTATATATATCCGTATATATATAATGTAGATATGTGTGTGTGTGTGTGTGTGTGTGTGTATATATATATATACACACACACACACACACATACATATTATTAAAATATTTCAAAGTGCTAGCTTACAAACTGTGTTACTAATACAGTATGCTATTGGTTTTTAGTAATCAGGGCAAATGTAGTTTTTTTAATAACCAACCACTCAGGATAGAGAACAGTATTGCTGTCGCTTGCTTTTAGAAGTGCATATTTGATTAATAGTACTAATGTTCCACTGGCATGGAAATCCTATCAAGTTAAATTGTAAAAGAGGAATGACTGGGGTTACCTCAGCAAGACAGGGTTTTCTTTATTAATCAGGCACTTGTGTAGGGTAAGCCATTCAAGGAGACATGCTGGAGATAGTAGCCCTGGGACAGGGGAGGTAACAGCAGGCAAATAGGAACAGCAGGTAAATGTGTGAGGACTTCTATTCAGTTTCTGAAGAAAGAATTCAGGGGAAAAGAGAATGATCCAAGCAGCCTGACAGCAGCCAAACACTAAATAGCCCATAGTGATCAAATGTAAGATTTGTGGTGGGTGGATGATATGGCAAAAATATAACTTCAAGATTGCATACATACAGGGTATTTGCATACATACAGTATTTTCAGGCCTCTACACCTATATCTATTATTTTTCATGTGCGTATTTGCCAGTGCCTATACTGATGCTATATATATATATTTATTTATTTTTTTATTTTTTTATAATTAGGATGCTCTCTACCTAGATTAGATCTTTTTCTTAGATTTATTTCTATAAGCTTAAAAATGAATCAGAGTGAGAGTTATTGTCAAGCAACACCTCAGCATTCTTCCTTGTATCATCAAATATCAGTCTGAAATATTGGTCAAATGTAAATCTCTGTCCTATGGTGACATCATTTTTTTCAGCAAATATCTGCAGATATTTTATTTGTTACTTAGTTGTTACTAGGTTATAGAGGAATATGGCAACGAATGTTCATTAAAAAATGCACTATTTCTATAAGTGTAAGGCTCCTTACAGTGTAATTTTAAGCAAAGACAACTGAATAAAAAAAGGTAATTTTAACAATGACGTTAATTTAATGGTGCTATCTTCAAATGTCACACCTTATTTGGCAAATATGAGCCATACAAATGGAAACAATGCACAAAACAAATCACCAAGCTGATCATATTTAAATAAATATTTTTAGAAAGATAATGGTGTGATTGGTGGAAAAATGCAATATACATCGATCAGCCATTACGTTATAAATTTGCTGGTTGTTGTTCTTTGGATCGCTGTTGGTGGATACTAACTACTGCAGATCTGGAACACTTCATAAGACCTGCTGTTCTGGAGATGCTCCAACTCTGACTCAGATTCAAGATTTATTGTCATGTGTACAATGCACAGGTACATGTACAATGAAATTCTTGCTTGAAGTCCCTTGTCATAGTGGCTCAAATCCTTCCACTTACCCATTTCTCCTGCTTCTGGTGCATCAACATCAAGAGCTGACTGTTTGCTTGCTACCCAGTATATCTCACCATTATTCACTTTACCTGTCAGTGGCCATAATGTTATTCCTAATCAATGTATGGAATCACTATTGAATAAAATCTTTATTATAACCAGCCTATTATTCACAGCAAACTGTGTTTTAAAGCATGTATTTTAAAGGATAAGCATTAGCAAGTAGAGCATAAAAGAAAGATGATTGAAGGTATAGCCACAGGCCCTGCTTTTGCATAAAAACCCATACATCCCATACAACTGGGTAATGTTGTCAAAGACATTATTTTTGGCACTCTACAATCCACTCCATTATTAAGACATGAAGGATCATGTTGTTTCCCATGTTCACATGCACACATTAACCTGAGAGCAGCTGAGCATCAACAATGGTAGCTGCTCATCCCAGAGTGCTTAGCTGACGTGTCAGACTGCATTCATGCTATTATTCGTGCAAACCATCAAAATGGCTGGGGCAATAATGCAAACAATTTTCATCTCGAGTTTCGCAAGATGTTCAGAGCTGACACAGAACTGAAATAGTGATGCTTATTAACCAATTAGCAGTGCTTCATCTTTTAAAATTAACATAATTCTGGATAGTAAGAGATCAAAATGAAATCATTGGACTGAGCAGATATTATTCCTGAATATTTTGTGATCAATATTAGGGATGCATCGAAATTTTGGTCACCAAAAATGGTTGAAGGTGGTCCTTGCAGTTTTGAAAGAGAGAGAAAATTTTGACTGAGGAAAAAAATTAATCAACCGGTCAACCAAACGTGAGACCTTAACGATATTAAATAATTTGATGCTGGAAATGAGAAAAGCAGCAAAACTGTTGACTATTTCACAGTTTCGTCCGGGGGCATTTGTAGTTACTTTTCAAGTAATTGAAGTATCAGAAGTGGAAAAACGCCAAAACCCTGCACTACTGACTTGAGGCCCTTAACATTAGAACATTAGTAACTGAGAGGAAAGCCCCTGATTTGCGTAAGGCAAAGTGATAGTGTGTGCTGTTATTGGGGGTTAATAGCACTCAGTGAATGCACAGTGAGTTTAAAAGTACAATTACTACAAGAGTAAAGCACCTTATGGATTTGAAGGTAGGAGAATGGAACAAAACTAATTCCAGTCAAAAAGAGCATTTGTTGGTGCAACTAAATGCTGCACTGGGTGCTGGCCCTACCATCGGAAGATTGTATGTTTGATATCCGGTGGCGCTACAGCCACCAATATTCAGGAATCTATTTTTCTTCGCTGTCTGGGTGCAGGGGCGGGACCACAAGGGTGGTACCGGCTACCCTTGAAATTTGATTGGCCACCCTGCCTGGCGACCCCCAGCAGAGCTGTCAATCAGTTTGTTCAGTAAGAGTAGTGTTTCAAATCGTAGGGCCGAGCTCTGGCCTCCTCCGTTTCTAAACTTATTGGACTACTGCATAAAGATGAAAAGGGACAAGTAAACTGTTGTTTACAATATTTAGTGTTTTAATGATTTGCAAATGTTAACTTTAGGTTGACAAGTTGTATAGACTTAGCATAGCACCGCTAAGTTATACAGCATGCAGCTACGCTAAGGTAAGAATGCTAATTGCGTGACTAGGAAAAATTAGCCTGCACCCTAAGCCAGTGTAACAAACGTTACAGTTAGCAGCTTCAAACTTGCACGTTTTTGAACAGAATATTTTAAGTAGTAATAGTTGTTTTCTGTGAACAGGGCATTTAAATACAATTGTCGTTTTAGTGTGCCACCCTTCTGCAGTCTGTGTCCCTGCCTGGCCCCACAAAGAAAAAAATGATAGACACGCCCCTGTCTGGGTGGGAAGGATGGCCCTCATTCTTCCCCTGATAATCATGTGATTCTAGCACAGGTGCCTGTTAGCACAATCAGAGGAATTGACAATCAGCCCTCTTTCCAAGTGAATCAGAGTGTCCATATAAGTTGTTAGTAACCATTTAAAAAGAGGCAGTGTTGGTCAAATAATCTGGCTCACTAAATTAGTGGAGAAAATCTGGGGGAAAAATAGGGGTGAATAAAATTGAAATAAAATCAGCATTTGTAGGATGGTCTTTTAGCAGAATAAGCAGTGTTGTTATACTTTTTCAATTTTCAACTTTGATACAATTCTTTGAAAAGTTTTT
The DNA here is from genome assembly GCA_037576955.1 of Lepidarchus adonis. Lineage (NCBI taxonomy): Eukaryota > Metazoa > Chordata > Actinopteri > Characiformes > Lepidarchidae > Lepidarchus > Lepidarchus adonis. The sequence goes on from JBBIGC010000104.1 coordinate 1,643,042, forward strand.
TTTCAAAAGGCAGCCTGGTCCATACAGCACATGCACATATAGCCAGAGCCAGTAATGATCAGGCATTGACAGCTGGCAGGCTTGCTAGGGTGTAAATGCAGAAGTCACATTTTGGTCACAATAACAAATAGTCACTTTCACTTAAGCCTCGATTGGCATGAATGGGCCACTGACATAGCCAACTGGGAATCTCATCAGATATTATTTGTCTCATCCAAGTTGGTCGAACATATAAAGAACAATTCATGTTGAGGTAGACAATTAGCTCATCCATCTTTTACATATACATGTCTGTTGAGAGACTGTTGTTTCACCCCAAACATATTACTTTACATTAAACATTCACTTTTGCTTATACTTTGAATGGTGCTGTATTATTGGTACATATTATTTAGTGTTAGGTGTAAGCAGTTTAGAACATGGTTCTCCTTGCCCAAACATTCTCCCTTTTTTAAGTACAGATGGCTTGAATCAGTTTAAAGAAAAGGCAATTAAAATACAGGTAAAAGAATTTCAATTTGATATTTAATTAATTGATTATTCCAATAAGATCCCAGATGGACCACATCACCAGAGGGGACCACCAGAGGCACCTTGTTGGGAGTCTAAGAGTTTATAACCAGTGCCGTGTAATTGGATTTAGCACAAAGCGAAGAATTGTGTACATTTAAATAGCATGGTTAAAATTGGGTATTTTTCTATTAATTCTGTCTGTTTCGGTTTGAGAAAGGAATATTGTATATAGAGATTTGTGAAAATATCTTCCAACATAATGATGTTGCTGTATCACCCACCCCTCAATGTCAGCATGTGTCCATTGCTATTGGACAGCAACTTTAAATCTGAACTTATTAGCATCTTGGACTACAGTATTATACAAGTTTCACATTTATAGCAGCTGCAGGTCTGATAAAGCATCTATTATTGTCCTCTCATGTGACCATAACCCCACCCCACCATACTGCCATGTTGTATTTAAATGAATTAATTCCAAATTAAAAAACAAATAAATTTAATTTGGTTCTACTTCATTTCCACAAATGCTAAGTACAAATAGACCCTAACATTTTAAATGTTGCTCTTATGTATGTGACTAGTGTGAAGATTCATACCTTTTCATATCCTCCTGCTTTCGCTGTGTGTTTGGTCCCGCTCTACAGTATTAGTCATCCACAACAGGAAACACACAGAGGATGATTCACCCTGGGCAGAAATGTATGCAGCGTAGAGCGTGCTCGCCCCTCTCCATAACAGGGTTCTGACAGGACCCAGGGATTCAAACTGATAATAAAAGAAAGAGCTTAGCTACCGTCCTCCACAAATGCTTTTACAATCACTTACCGCCTTTAATGATTTTAATTAAGCCGTTTCTTCTTACTCCTTTTCCTTCTTCTGAAATCAATTTTTGTTTTAATTGAAGAAAATAAGCAACATGCATGAATTTCTTGATCGCAGTAGTAATATGTCCAGCTGGGTTTCTTGCCATTTTGAATTTAAAAAAGAATAAATAATTATGGCTTGCTCTTTCAGCTTGGTTTTGTAACCAGTTTACTCTTTTTTGTAATAAAAGAATATGTTCAAGTTCTTAAACAGTTAGGCCTCATTTACACTGCCAGTTAAATGTAACCCAATTCCGATTTTTTGCTCGTATGTGACACAGATCGGATCTGTCCCATGACAGTGTACACAGGAAAAAATCGCATGCATTCGTATATGTTGAGATCGGATTCAGGCCTCATTCATATGTGGAAATAAATCCGATATATATCCGATATGTGCCGATGTGACTGTACTGTAAACAGGCAGTTTTGATTTCCATAAGCGATGTGTTCTGTATGTCATTAACTGCGACAATTTAGTACTTCATCTCAGTTTGATGACGTCGTGTGGACGTGCGCAAACACAATACACATGGAGACCTGTGGGGAGAAGAGTCAGTTTAGGTTCAAATTAAAGGCTCCTACCGAAACAACTCTGTTTTCGAGGATATTTCTGCTGCAATGGAAGAGCAATCATAAGATTGCTCACGCACCCAGAGGTTCCTCTGAATGATCGAAGCCAAAATAACAGCAACATGTGCAGCTGCAATAATCGCCTTTTTCCTTCGTCTCCGCTTCAAAATCATGCAGTTATTTTGCGATTTTTGCGACATCGCAGAGCTAGCATCAAGTATATTTCCCGTTCGTCCATCTTGGCTACTGTGTGGTGTAACAACACCCCTTTGCTATAGCAACTGTAAACAGGCGAATCGGATATGGGTCACAATTTAAAACGCGTGTAAACAAAAGGTCAAAAATATTGGATATAGGCAGCAAATCGGAACTGAGCATCAAGACCTGCAGTGTAAATGAGGCCTTAGTTGGACACTAACACTAGAGGCAGACATTGCAAGGGACCTCATACTCTAGATGAAATTAAGTTGCCATCTTGTTTTTCTCCATGTTCGTAGACGTGAAGGTAAACAAGTAAATGTCCCTTGTGCCGAAAAGATCCCCCAGTTATGTAGACTGATGGTTAGTCAGCGGGGCTTCCACCAAACTGAAGTCACCCGTAGTGTCTTCAGGGGAGGAGTCATGTCTCTCCAGCCAGTCACGTGTAGAACTTTGGAAGAGATGAAGGGTGAGGAAAATTGTGTGCAAGACTGTTGTAGAGTAGTGTCAGTGATTTAGAGTGGTGGTTATAGTTTGGATGATTGTGTCTGGAACATCTAAATAAAGCTGTCTTCCCCTTGCGTTGGTCTGTGTACTTTTGAGTGTGCGTTTGGGCCACCGTCATGCTAGCTAGCTAGTTCCTGCATAAACAAAAACACTGATAAAACATAGATCATATATCAGTACACATAGTTATCTGCATATGACAGATGTCCTGCTGCAAGTTTTAAATGGATTTAGCTAGCTGCTTTCCATGGTTTCTAGACGTAAAAGTATCACGTTTTAAGTTGAAACCCATAAACCGCTCACCTGATCAGCATTGCTGCAGTGCAAGGTGAACAGATCGAATGGAGCCTGTTCAGAACGTGGATCCGTAACCTCCATTAGATTTGAGAACTACATTAGTTTTGTCACCCAATACTGTTATCCTAACTAAGGTTTTCATACTGTCTGTACTGCTTTTATAGTACATCCTTACTAGTTGTGATTTATGCTAAGCTAATATGGTAGCGCTAAAACGTTTGGTGGTTGGTGATTTATAAAATAAAGAATTTGGTCATTTGTATTCTCTCATGCCACTCTATCTGCACTGCTTATTGTAAACATTCTCTTGGTCTCTTTATTATTTTGATGTAATGCACTACCTTCAGTTTTTATTATTGCAGTTTTCTTTACAGTCACACTACAGGTCCTTCTCAAAAAATTAGCATATTGTGATAAAGTTCATTATTTTCTGCAATGTACTGATAAACATTA
>JBBIGC010000104.1:1646548-1658208 GCA_037576955.1 Lepidarchus adonis
ATGTTTATCAGTACATTGCAGAAAATAATGAACTTTATCACAATATGCTAATTTTTTGAGAAGGACCTGTATGTTTATATAATCCTTTGTGAAGACTTTTCATTGTCACGTTTTTTCCAGATGTTCAGAAATTTAAAAGCATAACAATATTTCTTTACTGTATAATTTTTTTTCTGTTAAATTGGGGAAATCTTTAATCTGTTAAGTCATTCTATATAGTCTTATGCAATAGTTTGGCCACCCCTTGATAAATAACAGATTTTGGTGATTTTGTAATTGAAATGTTAACACGGTCTCTCCAGGAAATGGACAAAATACACAATATTTTCAGCAAACATTGATGCATAGTTACTTTTTATGCCATAAATTGAATAAAAATTAAAAATGTTATGAAAAACATTATGGCGGCACCGTGCAAAAGTTTGGGCACCCTACATAATCAGTACTTAGTAACACCTCCTCTGACAGATTTCACAACTTGCAAACACTTCTATAGCAGCTAAAAGTCTTTCAGTTCCTGTACTTGGGATTTTCTCCCATTCTTCCTGGCAAAAGGCTTCTAGTTCAGTAATATTTTTTGGTCATCTTGCATGCCCAGCTCTTTGATCTACCCACAAATTTTCAATGATGTTTAAATCAGGGGACTGTAATGGCTATTTTAAAACCTTCAACTTGTGTCTCTTGAGGTCGTCCATGATGGATTTTGAAGTAGAATCATTGTCCTGTTGTAGAAGCCATCCTCTTTTCAGCTTCAGCTCTTTTACAGATGGTGTGATGTTAGCTTCCAGAATTTGCTGATATTTAGTGGAATCCATTCTTCCCTCTACCCATGCAAGGTGTTCTGTGCCACTGGCTGCAGCACAACCCCAAAGCATATTAGATCCACCACCATGCTTAATGGTTGGCAAGGTGTTCTTTTCATGAAATGCTGCTCCAAACATGCCTTTGCTGATTGTAGTCAAATAGTTCTATTTTAAATTCACCAGTCTACAGCACTTTTTTCCAAAACACATCAGGCGTCTGTAGATTTTCTGTTGCATACGTCTGACATTGGATTTTATGATGGAGCTGCAGGTAAGGTTTTTTTTTCTGCTGACTCTTCCATGAAGGACAAAGGGAATGGTGTACCACCACCCATGAGTCTGATGAATCTTCCTGCAGTTTTTTTTTATTAAAATGGGAATTTTGATTAGTCTTTCTGACCAACATATGAGCAGTTCTCTCTGAAAGTTTTCTTTGTCTTCCAGATCTCATCTTGACCTCCACATTTCCTCTTGAACTACCATCTCTTAATTACATTTCACATGTGGAAACTGCAAGCTGACAATGCAATTTTCAATTTACTATCTTCTTGTAGCCTTCTCCTGTATTGTGGGCATCAATACATTTTTCAGAGTCTTACACGGCTGCTTAGAGGAACATGGTTGTTGAGTGTCCACAAGTGTGTGCACAAGGTTTGAAGAGTCAAGAGTATTTGTAAAACTTTGAAATTAGCACCAGCTGACATTTACTAATGACCGCTGTTGCTCTGCTTCAGGTCTAACGAGCTGATTAAGTTGTGAAACTTTGTAAAAAGAATCTGAGACTTTGAAACTTTTAGGGTGCCCAATCCTTCGCACTTTGCCATAATAATGTTTTTTTTTGTTTTATTTTTTTTTTCTCCCCCATTTATGGCATCAACACTAACTATGCATCGGCTTTTGCTGATATGGTGTATCTTTTCCATGTCTCAGAGAGACTGTGTTAACATATTTCAATTACAAAATCACCAAAATCTGTTCTTTATCAAGGGGTGGCCAAACTTTTGCATAAGACTGTATGTGTAGATTATGTATTATATGTGTGAAGATTTGTCTATAATCAGCTTAAATTGTATATTTTTTGTGAAATTATTTTCTGAATTTTCTTATATTAATCTAAACCTAATATTTTGAGAAGATCATTTGTGTGATTTTTTTTTTTTTTTTTTTTTTTTCTTCCATTTTTCTGTATGAAATTTCTTTTGAAATCCAGCAAGTGTGGGCAAACTTGCCCCTTAAAAATGCCCTGCTCATTCTAAATCTCTCCTTTTTTCCTCTCTTTCTTTCTAACAGTAATAATGCAAGTCATGGCTGCTGCAACCCCTCGGCCTCACATGTGATGGGGGATTTTGGATTTGAACCAATCTTCCTGAGAGATGATGAGAAACATCCACCTTTGGAAAAAGCAGCCTTGTAACCTGGACAGCAGCCTCTTGTGTTGAGTGCGAGCTGCACGGCGGCTCGCACTGTAATCATGTGTTTTCTTCTTTGAGGTTCTGTTTTGCATATGTAGCCCATGAACTGCGTCAAACCGCTCATGGCTCTGATTGGTCAGAGACCGGCATGGGAGGCCCCGTCTGTATTTAGTAGCATCACGATGAGGCTCGTCAGCGGCTTGGTCCCACTGTGAGCCCATCTCGCCCTGGAAAAGCTTGGCCTCAGCCAACTTCTTTAGAGGAAAGTTGTAGTGCTCTTGTCCTCCCGTTTCCGAGAGACACGATGACACGTAGTGTTGGGACAGTGAAGAACGTGTGATCTCTCTCTGGTGGAGTCGAGCACTAACCCAGAAAAATGAATGGAGGAAAGGAGAGTGAGAGAGGGGAGGGCGAGGGGCAGACCACACCTGCCCAGGTGCCCATTGGCTGGCAGCGGAAGGTGGAGTCCACTGGGGTCATCTATATCAGGTACATGCTTCCGTCTAAATTTAAACCTTTTATAATCATTAACCATCTGCAATAGTGAATGTCTGATAAGATCCAAACAGGATTGGGAAGAGATTAGTCCATTATAGTGTAATAATTAGGCCAGGTGCAGTAATTGGTTAATTGATATGGCAGTTAATTGTTGTAATCTCTGTTTGAGATCTGGGATAATGTGGTTTTCTCTGATTTTTTGTTACTTCAGCTTAGCGAACCATTATTACTGTAGAGAACGATATTCCTGCTTGTGCAGTGCATACATTATTTTGGGTCTATATAAAGGGTACAAGTATTAAGACTCTTATTAATATTAGTGTTGTTGGAGCATTTCCATGGAAATGGGCTTAAATTCATCAGTACTATTTTTAACATGCTGTTGTTGGGGTGAACACTATGACCATATTTACCGTTATCATGATAAATTATGTAACACTATGTTTCTCTGAGCATATTGTGTCAGTATCAGTACCAGCTGCATGTTTCAGTACACAGAGAGCACAATTTTACGCACTGCACTACACCAGCTGCAGTTAGGAAAACTGCATTTGGTAGTATGCTACTTTAAATTTCTGAAATAGGCAAGCCATTCTCTTGCAGGTCTATAAAAAATATAACATTTATATACTGATGTCTAGCATTTAGCTTATAAATTGACACAAGGCAATAATCAAAAAGCTAAATATAATAGAATATAATAGATAGGAATGTAATGGTTACACAAAATATGTAAATATCTAAAATCCAAGCAAAACTTTTGTTGGTAACAAGCATTTATCTGCTGAACATTTACAAGTGCAGAACAAATACAAGCTCAAAACTACAACAATATCCTCAAAAATACTCTTTATCTCCTCAACACTGAAATTTCAAGCATTTCAGATTATGCCAGATTTACTATTGCATTATATTTCACTGCATTTCCTGAAAAAAATAAAATGAAATAAAAAAATACATATTCAAACAATCAAAAACCCAAATATTCATAGTGTTAAAGTATTGGACGTCTTAGACTGAAAATGTAACAGCATTAAAGCTCGTGTTCATTATCATAAATAGAATAATTCTTTGATTTTCAGGCCTTCAGATGGCACTGGAGGGCATGATTCTGTCATGGAAATCACTACATGGGCTCAGGAACACTGTCATAAACCATTGTCAATGAACACAGTTCACCATCCCATTTAAGATTGCATGTTAAAGCTTTAATAAAAGCACTAATAAAAGAAGCCCAGTGTGAACATGATTTAGAAATGCAGCGGTCTTCTTTTGGCCAAAGCTCATTTTAACTAAGGTAAAGTGGGGAACAATGTTCAGTAACCAGAAGAATCAACATTTGAATTTTGTTTTTGGAAAACATGGATGACCCATTCTGGATTAAAGAGGACGTAATCTGGCGTAGTAACACACAGTTCAAAAGTCTGCATTGATGGTCGTGCCTTTGAAATTCAGCTGAATGCTGAAAGGTATATATCAGTTTTAGAGCAACATAAGCTCCCATGCAGACATTTTATTTCAGGGAAAGCTGAATTGGCCTTACTGCAGTCCAGACCTTTTACCAACTGTAAACATTTGGTGCATCATGAAAAGAAAAATGTGACACCTAGGACTGCTGAGAAGTCTAGCAACTTCTGTAATCCATTCCCAGATGTTTACGAACTGTTGATAAAAGGAGAGGGGATGATGCCACATTGGGAAAACGTGTCCCTTTCCCAACTTTTTTTATGTTGCAGACATAAAATGATCTTAAAATGATCTTATTTATTCCTAAAATGTTACATTTACTTTAAACATTCAATTTGTGTCCTCTCTTCTGTTTTGAATAAATTAGGAGTTCATGAGATTTTAATTAGCCTAACTGGTGGGGAGGTACATTCTTCTTGCAACATCTGCTGCACATGGTCTCTTTCATCCCTTGATCTCCTATTGGCCGCTTGTGTAACTTGGGTGCTAGACACTTTAGAAACCATGTCTGCTAGGGTATGTTAAAAGTGGCAATGGGAAAATTGTATTAATTGTATGGTTATTTGTCTCCTTTTGTGTATTCTCTAGTCCCAGTGGTTCAGTGCTGTCCTGCCTGGAACAGGTGAAATCCTACTTGCTCACGGACGGAACCTGTAAGTGTGGCCTGGAGTGTCCACTCATCCTCCCCAAGGTAAGTGTGCTCATCACATATGTTCTCTTACCTCTCTAGCTTGATATCATATTGGCCTCTTAATTTAGGTATTATCAAAATGTACGGTTTTCTTCCTTTTCATTTTGCACAGCTTTCTGTCTATGAATGTTGACTTCTGTTATTACTTAATCATGGATAGTGTGGCTTTTGGAAATTTTTTTTCTTAAATATGAAATAGTGGGCCACATGGTGCATAATTTACACAAGTTTATATTTTCTCTTTAGCTAATAATGCTCTTTATAATGCTAATGATCTACAGTGCTACCAAATCCTGGATGGCTGATATCAAACGTAGTTAAGTCTAAATGTGTGTTTGTGTACACTGCATTTGACACCAGGTCTTCAGGACTGGAGTTGTCTATCCTAGTGTTACTGAAGCATCCAAACATTGGTTTGTGCTATTCATATGGTTAAGAATGCAATTGAAAGAGCTGTTGAGTACATTTGAATATTTCATAGTAATTGAAAATTCAGTAGTGTTTTTCCTCATTTTTTTTGCAGTCGCTTAACTACTGTTCTAAACCAATAATACTTTAATTATCACTGTAAACAAACCACAGCACTTTCAAATAACGCACATTGGATTTTGCTTTTAGGTTGGCATATTTCACCCACTTACTACCTGCAAGCCTGTAAACATTCATAGACAATGTTACATAAACACACTGATGGTACAAACCTTACTTTAAAGCAAGGGTGTCCAATATTGTCTGGGCTGGTGTGGCTGTATGTTTTCATTATAGCAAATAATGTACCTCATGATTAAGTCCAAGCGGAATCAGGTGTGCACCCCATGGGTTGGATTTAACACTACAAATGTTCTACCTGACCCACTTGCTCTTTGATGTGCCTGTGCTAATATAACAGGGCCTGTGTTAGCAGCATTATTCTCTAATGACATGACCCTCACAGTATTTCCCAAAATAATCCAAATTATCAGTTCACCTTTTTATCCATATGTACATTTACCAAAGTTGTCTCACTTTTTTTGTTTAACCAATTTACCCAGCTAGCAGGTAAAAACTTTTGTTTTTAGTTCCATGTTCCCTTGAATGTTCTGCACCTTGTAAAATCAATCCTACACTATGACCGCCCTCTTTTAAAGGGAGAAAATTATGAATGAATTTACATTGCCTTATTTTACTAAAGCTCTGCAAGTAAGTAGGTCACAGTATTAATATGCAAGGTCAGAACGAATATGCATTCAGATGCTAATGTATGACCGCTGAGAGCCAGCAACAGGCAGGGCTGAGGTGTGTTAAGAATCTCTGTTTCCCCAGGTGTTTAATTTTGATCCTGGGGCCACTGTCAAGCAAAGGACTGCAGAGGATGTCAAGGCAGATGAGGATGTCACAAAGCTCTGCATCCACAAGAGAAAGCTTATTGCGGTAGCCACTCTGCACAAAAGTATGGAGCTGCCGCACCCTTCCCTAACACTGACTGGTCCCAGTGGAGGCACAAGTATGACATTTTATTTTCCACATGGTGTAGTTGATCTGATTTGTGCTTGAACTAATGCTTAACATTGGTCAAGATGCATCTTTTAATTTGATTAAGATGCAACACGTTGCTGCTATTATTATTATTATTATTATTATTATTATTATTATATAATATAATACAATCTTCTGTGCAATTATGTATTTTGTGTGTTAAACAACGTCAATGTTGTAAATGATAATTATGACTATTTAAATTAAAATCATTCGTCTTGTTGTTTTTTGTTTTTCTTTTAAAACAGGTGTCACTTCTACAGCCCCTACCATCCAGCGATCTGCAACCCCACGAGCAATAAGGAATAAGTCCCATGATGGGCTGCCCAACTCAACGCTGCCTGACTGTAAGAACCCATTCAAGATGATGATGGCAGCAAGTCAACGTCACTACTCTGTGGATATGAGCAGTGCTCAGCAAGTGGAGCATTATTCTGGATACCCTCGACAGAGATTGGGCAGCCACGAGCCAGGGCATAAGTCCCCCTACCGCAGTGTGCCTGGAGGCATGCTTAGCCCTTCGTCAGGCTCGCAGGTCTATGGTGATGGCTCACTGTCCCCGAGAACTGACCCTTTAGGGAGTCCAGATGGATTTGCACGGAATAATGCTTGTGGCTTCCAGGGGGCAGGTAGCCCCAACCCAATTCATGGCAACAGCAGGATACCCCTTTCCCCTCCTGGTATCATGATCCATGGTTCTCCTGCTGCTCAGTTATCCTGTGCTATGGCTGGAAGGACTAACACGCCCCTCTCTCCCCCGATCTCTAACAAAAGCCCCATTATGAAAAAGTCACATTGTAATGTCAACTACCCTCCTGGCATTGACATGACCAGAGCAGTATTTCAACATAAGGCCCAGTCTGCACCTCATCCTGTTCCTTCCCCTGCTATTCCCCCATCATGTGCCCTCCAGAAAAAACAGATGACCTCAGAGAAGGACCCTCTGGGAATCCTAGACCCCATCCCCAGCAAACCTGTCATTCAGAGTTCCATGACAAACCCATCCAACTTCCAGCCCAATGCCCACTCTCAGGTACCAATGATGAATGTAAACATTCCTCCTGCCATTGTCCCATTGCCAAGCAACCTTCCCTTACCCACAGCAAAACCTGGGCCAGTTGGCCATGGTGGGCACATGCAGAGGACTCAGCATGGAGCAGCCACGTCCATCTCACCCTCTCCCGTTACATCTCCTGTGCACATGTCTGGTCCTGTACTTGGCCGCATAGAGGCCTCTCCACAGCGGTCCCGATCCTCTTCCACGTCCTCAGATCACGGAAGCTTTGCCATGCCCTCAGGGCCCCAGGCCCCTTGTGGTAGCATGAAGGTTCCGCCACGGTCACCTAGATCCTCAATTGGTTCACCCAGACCTGCCTTGCCTTCTAGCCCTTCTGCCAAGCCTGATACCCTGCACCAGTACAAAGACCCAAACCAGGTTCTGGTAGGAATGAGTAATGTGATCAGCAGTCAGCACAACCCCATGTTTCCCCCAGTGTCAGGCAGCAGTGCCCCCCAGAAGAACCATCCTGGACTACTGGGCATGCCCCTCAACCAGATCCTCAACCAACATAATGCTGCCTCTTTCCCTGCCAGCAGTCTACTTTCAGCAGCAGCCAAAGCACAGCTAGCAAATCAAAACAAACTAGGTGGTAGCAGTGGTGGGATGAGTGTCAGTGGTGCTGGTATGGGTATAGGAGGAGGAATAGGTCCGGGTTCTGGGAGCATGGGGAGTGGAAACACTGGTGTTGCTAGTGGTGGTAATGTGAGTGGAGGCAGTGGAATGCCTTGCTCCGTTGGGAGTAGTGGTGGTGGTGCTAGCAGGGCTGTTGAAGGGCCCAATACTTTAAATTCCATGTTACCACCCAGTTCCACCATGCTAATGCCCATGCCTGAGGGTCAGAGTGGACGCGCAGCCTTGCGGGACAAGCTCATGGCCCAACAACGTGACCCTCTTCGCAAACGCAAGCAGCCACCCAATAGTGGGAGCCACGATAACATGGTCTTCAGCATGCTGAAACCAGACATGGCCAGCCCCAGGCCACCTTGCTCTCCCTCTGAGCAGATGAGGAAAGTGCCCCGGCTTGGGGGTCTACCTCCAAACACATCCATGGCCCAGCTGCTCCAGTCAATGAGCAACCAGAGCTCCCACATGTCTAGGGGCAGTCGGTCACTACCTGCAGGCGCTGGTCAGATGCACTTTGGCGAGGGTGCTATGCCCCCTGGTGTTGCCCAGCAGAGCATGCAGCTACAGCAGCGACTTCACAGCCAAGCAGACCCAATGCACTGTCCTGTCATGGAGCCTGGTACTCAAGGCCCTCATCCCCAGTTTTCAGGAATGATGAACCAGATGCAAGCCCCAGCTATGGGGAACTGTGCGCCTTTGGGCCAAAGTGGACAGGTTCCTCTTGGTCACCCTGCCATGAGACACCCAAGCACTCATCCACAGCAACTGTCTCACCTACATCAACCGCAAGGCCATCCTCATGGGCACATCCGGCCAAATATGTCTTGCATGGTACCCAATAGCAGCGATGGTAGCTGTGCCCAAGCCATACCTGAGACAGGTAAGAGCCTGTGGAGATATATCCTATTTATTTTGGTTTGAGAATGTCAGAGGAGTATGTTCTTTCAATTAAATGTATTTCTTTAATGACATTAATGATTCTATTGGACTAAAATTATATAGTATTAAAATACTGTTTTTAAATTTATAGCACTGCATCTTTAATTTGGCAATCTGGTAGGTTTTTCAGGTACTTTAAGAAATATATTTATTTACTAAAAATGTTGGCATTTTTTCTCTTGTTCCTGTCCATCAACTATTATAGGTGTCCGTCTGTCATTACATGGCCCATTTCAATAGGTTTTAAAGGGGCATTGTGAGCGAAATTCAAGATTTACTATGTTAAGATGTTTTTCACTGTATGATCTAGGGCTGCAACAATGAATCAGTTAAATTGATAAAAATCGATTACTAAAAGAGTTGGCAACGAATTTCATAATCAACTTTTTTTTTTTAATATTTGTAGATTGTCTACTTTTTCTGCAACCTTTACTTAGCAGCTGGCTTAACTTGTTGGTTGATATGAAACAATGCACTTCACTTTTCCATTCACACACTAAAATATCTTGTGTAGAGTTATTTTTTCTCTTGAGGGTGAACCGTTGCATTAGCTTTCTGCACTAGGGCACAGTGACACTGTTTGTCATAGTGAAGTTTCATTGGCTGCTGAAACACCATGACCATGGAATGAATCTGAATTCCTTTTCAAGCTGATTTTATGCTGTATTTGCATATCTGGGTCTCTCTCCATCAGCTTCCTAACAATCAGATCAAGGACTGATGAGTCATTTGGGTAACCAGTTGCCGTGGTGAAGCTGTGAGAGATTGTGCGATCAGGCTGTGGGAAGATACAAATGAGGATTTATTGTTGATGTAAGAGATGAGTGTTTGGAGATAACACAATTAATGCTAATGGTTATGCATTCTTTGATAGTATTTCGCTGACTGCCCACATCCTCCATGGTTTCCTGCAGACTTGCCATGCCTTCTTTTTTTCTCTAAGCATGTAGGCTTATTATACAATTAGACATACACTGAACTAGTGGAATGAAGGTTAGGCAGATGCAAAAACGCGTGTTATTGGATTATATAATTCTGTATAGCACAATCAAAGTGAATTCCAGTGTTTTGCTGTCTCCCAATATAGATTTTGGTGAATGTAATCAAGATACGGTGACGAGCCAAAAAAAATCACTTTAACAAAGGGTAATTGAATACAGGCCTGCCCTCAAAACAAATTCCAAACAGCCTAAAAGGCCTTATAAGTGCCTTATGAGGTACAGATGATTATTTAGCAGGTTCTTTTTTCTTCTCTATTGTCTTTCTGTGTTGGATAATGGATGGATACACTATTGATGAAAATCACAATCTTTTGATTAGGGATGTCCCAATCTAATGTCAAAGATCAGGGCAGATTAGGGAGTTTTTAAATGATTGGAATTGGCTTGAACATGAACAAGTCTAAACCAAACCCTTTGTCAGTTTTCACGCATGTGTTGTTAGTAGAGATGCTTTGTGGCAACACATGGTGAAAATGTCAGCAGTGTGGAAAATGAAAGCAGTCCAGTGGCCATGTGTAATGTTTGTGATACGAACATTTCTCGAGGTGCTAGTAATGGAGCTACTACCAAAAACATTACATTTGATGGAATACGGTTTTATATCCTCAAGACAGCAAAAAGGGGTTTACAGAGAGGGTAACTGGGCTCATCACTTTTGGATGAGCAGCCAGTCAGTGCGGTAGTGAAAGCATGATTTCGCCATCTTTTAAGCTATGTCATTAAAACTACATTTCAGGCAGTGCCCTACCAGTGCTTTACAGCAAGCTTTTCAATAATTTGAGGTATTTTATCAGCTGTGACTGCAGTTAGTTTTACCACAGACGGTTTGAAATCCATGGTTTGCCTCACTGCAGTGGATTAACCCCTTGTTTAATTTAAAATTTTAATATAAACTCATAGAGCAGGATGTGTAAAAACAGGCACTTGAGGAATTGTTGGGGAAATAGACCAGAAATGGTTCCTCTTCATTCTGTGGGCCAAGGCAAGAAAACAATTCTCTTGTCAAACATATACATTGGATTTTAATAACTGTAATGTACTTGAGTGTTGAGACAGTTACCTAGGAAAATACAAATAGCAGCTTGGGACTTGCTATCAGAATTTATTCAATAATAAATGACAGATCTGACTCAGGGACAAAAAACATGATTAAAATATCCTTCATTTTTATTCAAATTGAGATCATGATTATTAATGACTCTTGAACCCAAGTGTGGTAAAAGAACAGTATTTACATGTACACCTAGTCATTTTGAGTATGACAGCAGCTCGAAGATTAATACAGTATATCTTCTAATAGTACTATTTAAAAAATTATTCTGACGACCAGGCGTTTATTAGAGACAGGCTACTATTTTCCTCACAGACAGAACGATGGTGGTATTTAAAATAGCACACACACAAATCGACCACAACACCAGATTAACATTTCAACATTTATTGAAATTATTTCGCTACCTCGTTACCTGCAGGAGGAAAAAAAAAATCAATCCGTGGCGACGGATTCACAATCCGTTCCCTCAGTTTATAAACCGAACGTTCGGTTTTTGAATCTGTACCCACAGATAGAGATAGTTTGATGATGCGACTAAGTTTAGCAGTTTGCTAATATTTACACAAGGAGAAGCCTCCTTTTAAAACTGTGATCTT
>JBBIGC010000104.1:1662782-1676962 GCA_037576955.1 Lepidarchus adonis
TACACTGTAATACATCACTACTGTACTCTACTGATACACTGTAATACATCACTACTGTACTCTACTGATACACAATATAATACATCACTACTGTACTCTATTGATGCTATAATGCATCACTACTGTACTCTACCCATACACATTATAATACATCACTACTGTACTCTACTGATACAAACTAATTCATCTCTATTCTAATATATACACTAATACATCACTACTGTATTGATGCACACTATTCCATCATTACTGTACTGATTCACACTAATACATCACTAATATACTCTACTGATACAAACTAATACATCACTACTGTACTCTACTGATAATGTACCACAGCACAACGCTATTGTACTCTACTGATAATGTACCACAGCACACTACTGTACTCTACTGATAATGTACCACAGCACAATGATACTGATAATGTACCTACTGTACACTACAGATAATGTACCACAGCACATTACTGTACTCTACTGATTGCACACTGCATCATAAAGCTATTATACTGCATTCAGATTACAGCAAAAGGCGGTTGTACTTTACTGTTTAACACTGCATTATATTGTTCAACTCTGATTACACCCTGTACTGCTTTCACACTACAGCACAATGTTGTTATACTTCATTGCATTTACACAGCAGCACAATGCTACTGTACTCTACAGCTTGCACAGTACTGTAAAACACTATTATACTCTACTGCTTACACAATATATCACTACAGTACTTCTTACTCACTACCCAACAACACTACTCCTACACAATTCTTGACAGTACTGCTTTATACTGTTTGCATACTACAGAACACTTCCTTACACACACTCTGACACCACAATACTATCACATAGTACTTGGATGCTACTGCCAAGGTTATAGCACAATTTAGAACTAAACATGCATGTTTAAAAATTAATGTAGTAGAAAGGTTTTTATTGTGTGACGCCACAGAAGTACCATTTATTTAAATTTAATTTACTTGGATGTTTAATTGCTAACAAACTTAGAATTTGATGCCTACATCACACTCAAAGTGAAAGGCATTCCTTTAAGAAAGTGAAATTCTTATTATATAGATTCATTACACATAGAATGAAATATGTGAAGTCTTTATTTCTTAGAATTTCAATGATTATGGCTTACAGATAATAAAACCCAAAATTTACTGTCTCAGAAAATTACAATTTCACATAAGATCAATAAAAAATTATATTTTAAACAAATTTCAGGCTTCTGAAAAGTATGTTCATTCATATACACTCAATACTTGGTTGTTCCTCCTTTTGCATGAATTACTGCAACAATTTAGTGTGGCATGGAGGCGATCAGCCTGTGGCACTGCTGAGGTGTAATGGAAGCCCAGGTTGCTTTGATAGCAGCCTTCAGGTCTGTTGGCTCTGGTGTGTCTCATCTTTCTCTTCACAATAGATTCCCTATGGGGTTATGGTCAGACGAGTTTGCTGGTAAATCAAGCACAGTAACATCCTGGTCATTGAACCAGTTTTTGGTACCTTTGGCAGTGTGGGCAGGTACCAAGTCCTGCTGGAAAATGAAATTCCACATCTCCATAATGCTCCTAAGCAGAAGGAAGCATGAAGTGCTTTAAGATTTCCTGATGGATGCTGCGTTGACTGTGGACTTACAAAGAGAAAACAGTGTACCAACATCAGCAGATGGCATGGCCCCCAAATCAAAGCAAAGCCCCCATGTATAGGATTCGTCTGTGCATAGTGGCTCATAATGCGCTGACTCCAGCCTCAGTCTACTCCTTGTGAAGCTCCCCAAAATTCCTCAATGGATTTTGCTTTGCAGTCCTCTCAAGGCTGCGATTGTCCCTGTTGTTGGTGCACTTTTTCCTTCCACTCAACATTCTATTACCTTTTGTGGCTTACCTTCCTTGTGGAGGGTGTCAATGATGGTCTTCTGGACATCTGTCAAATCAGCAGTCTTCCCTATAGTTTTCGCCTCCTGACCCAGACTGAGACCATTTAAAGGCCCTGGAAAGCTTTGCAGGTGTTTTGAATTAATTCGCTGATTAGGATGACTTTTTGAGTTTTATTATGTGAAAGCCATACATGGATTTCACTTTCTGAAAGGAAAGTGCCCAAACCTGTGGCTATATTTTCACATGATGGTTTCTCATGATACCTGATAGTTTCTCTCTCAGTGCTTTCTGAAGGCTTGAAGGTCTCACACATCCAACAATGGTTCTTGAGCAAATCTGAATGATAACAGAGGATCTGCTGTGGTGACCCCAAATGGGAGCAGCTGAAAGAACACCAAGAAGAAGAAGAATAATGTAGAGCAAATTTTATACTGTGACACGTGTATGTGTAGTGCACAATACAGTTAAGCAGTTTACATCCTGCAGTGGTCTGTGGCATGTTTAAAATGTTGAGTTGGCCCGGCAGATTTCGAGATTTGGATCTAGATGATCAAGAGGAAAAGATAACGAGCTCATCATTGGAACAAGTTAACTTGGACTGTTTAAATGGCTCGAGTTTAAACAGAAACGGTGTCTAAAATGACATCAGCATTTTGATCTATTAGAAAGATGGTAGACAATGTATTGCTATTGTTTTATGGTTATATGTAAGGAAAAATGGTAGAGAAGCTGTGCATTGGTTGACTGAATGTGTTTAGAATATTTCAACAAAACGCCAATTGATGTACCGTCTTTTTTTTTTTTTTCAAAAATGCTCTTTCATCCAGTGCAGTTTCTAGAGTCTTGTAGAATGTACACCAAGGTGCATTGGAGCTGCTCTTGCAGGTTTTGGTGGCCAAACACCTTAATATATCACTTGATGTTCTTTTCCTTTAAATAACCGGTCTGGCTTGTACTGCTTTATTTTATGGTACCATAAGCCCTAGTTTTTTAGTTTTGGAAAGTACATGGAATATATTTGGAGAAAGTTACAATGTCTTGTACAAATGTTTACTTTCATATTTAACTACTAAGCTATCTGTCGGTCTAACTGTATGGGAGTCCCACACTGACTTAATATTGATGAGTAAACATTTATAATCCCAACAAACTCAACTCTAAATTGTACATGAGGTTCATTCCTGGTTTGTCAGTAGGCAAAATTGTAAGCTATGATGTAGGGTGTAGGAATTGTGACTCATGAGCGATCTAATATTGGCACAATTTTTTGTGCCATATGATATGATTTATTGATCTGAAGGTAGACGCTGAGTTGCATGTAGCAGTCTCTGCAGCCATCTTGGTGACTTTGACTTAATTTCCTATTTCTGCTGTAACACAACAGAAGAATGAGGTCTTATAGATGTGTGATCAGCAATGTTTATCATTCTTAAATAATATTAAATAAATACATTTTGGTACCACTCTATTGATTAAAAGATTCCAATGTTTAAAATATGAGATACTGTATTAATATTGTACTACAATGTGTTTGTCACACCAGCAAGATCATCAATTAAATATAAACGGTTCCTCTTCATTCGTGTCTTCTCTGTAGCTCTTTGGAATGGTGTGGTGGACCACTGAACTGTTATGATATATCCAAGTCCTACACAGCTACAAATACAGTGTGAACTGCAGCCTTCCACATAGAGATGAGTGGTTGTTGTATACACGCCCACACATACACAGTATACACCAGTAGGGATGGATATGTGGCAGTTTTTGGCCACATACACAGTGAGGGAAGATGGATACCCCCTCCCCCACTCTGAGTGGGTGTGCACTAGTTACCAGAGTAGATGTTGAGTCATCCACACCCTGAAAGAAATACAGGAAACCTAGCACAAGGCCTAGTTCCATGTGAAGTTCAAATGCATGTTTTGAAATAGTTACTAATGCAAGGTCATTGGACAGCTGAACACGCTTGGAGGAGAACATTATCTGCCCATTCTGTTTATAAACAGAAGAGTGTAAATCATAAAGGCTGAGTGTAAATAATAAAGGCTGCATTGTGTGCTCTTGAGCATGTGAAAGCCCTCAGCTAAAAGCAGTCAGGTCTAACTCGCTGCCCAGCAGTCATCAATCAGACATCATACCAAAATTAATGAGATTTTTAATTTTAGAGTTCATTTTGTTAGAGCCTTTAATGTCAGGGTGAGAAATGATATTTGTTCAAGCTTACCACACAATGCTGCCTTTCCCTCTGTGGCGTCCTGCTCTTTCAGATGTCAAAGCCTATTAAGACAGACGCCATAATGCTGAGTCAGCGTTCTTTGTTATCAAGAGGATGGAAGTGAAAGTGCTGAGTCATGTGCACAATATTTCTTTCTGCTCTGTTATTTGGTATTGTACAGCAATAATAAACCTTGGAGTAAGATTTCATTGCTAATAGGACTGGATTTACATATATATTAGTTAGCTATTGGATACTGTCCTGTACATTTTCTACAATTTAAATGTAGTTAGGGAATTCTGTGTTTAATACTGCAAAATAAAAGTTAATATAAACAATGCAATAATTTGCAAATCTCATACGCCCATATTTTATTTGTAATAGAAAAATCAAATGTTTACTATTTTAGGAAGAAAAAACAGTTTTCAGTTTTGAGCTTTCGGGATGAGTTGCTGAGTAATTTTCCATATAGATCCATGTAGTGATTTTCATATAGGTTTATGATCGTTGTAATTAATTGCATTTTATTAACATTTTAACTTTTTTGGAATTTGAATTGCAATCACATTTTTGTTTCTGGGTTAAAAATAGAAAAAGGTGAAGTTGGCAACCTCAAGTTCTATCTTCAGTAACATTGTACAGTTGGAATTTGGAATAACAAGCATGCGAGCTCATACTAGGTCTAGGTCCATAAAAATGTTGCTGATGCTGCATCCAAATACTGATGGCTAGGGATGGTTACGAAAACCGGTACACAACGGCCCTGTGGCAAAATTTTTAAAGATTGGAGTAACGATAAGCTCTGGTGTTAACAGTGTTGTTTTGCTAGTTAAGACCTTAATAAATCAGAATTTTTCTACATTAAAGAAATCTTTTTCAGTTTATCTGACTGGCTCTGTTACTGATTAAGACGTTTATCTAGTGTGTTCTCTCGCATGCATGCTGCATGCACAGGGGAAGCTCTGACACGTTCGCCCACACATGCACTGCCCGATCTGCGTGCATATGCAGAAAGTTCTCCTCTGCTTATGCCTGACATCCAGTGGACTCGGCTCGATCGACGAGAGTATATGTACAAATTTTAAACTTTAATGCTGTGTCCACAAGTAGTTGGCCGTTTTTGAAAACAAAGCTTTTCCTGATTTTCAAAAAATGCCTTCCAAAGTGAAGATGAGAACACGTTTTGAAAAACAAAGCAAAAAACTTATGATTTCATCTTCATCACACCATGTTTGTTTACATTCAACTACTAAAAAACCCATAATGCGATTATATTCTCACCTATTGCTTTGGGTAAAGTTCTTTTGACAAAATTCTTTTCAAAACTATTGTGTGGAGGGGATTTAAATTGTAAATCATGTTTTCAGAAATAACTCGCTATAAGTGCACCAGGTATAAATTACATTTAATATATGACACATTAAGACACATTAAAGCATACATAGCACATAATACTTTATTTAATTTCCATTTGTATATATTTAAATATATGACACATACAGCCAGTCTGCCAGGTAGATACGCAGCATTTGTTGTTGTTACAAAACACAAAAAAATTGACACTTTGAGGACTGAAGTCATTAGAAAGAATTAAAACTATCAGAACTCTTGTGGTATTATAAATCAATTGTGTATTTGTTTAAAATAAGTTTCCATTTCACATTTAATGTAAATGTGTTCAGTAATAATGTAAATGTGTTCATTTAATAATAGTGATTTGTTAAAAGAAGAAATGTTAATTATGTTTTATTTATTGTTTTCTTCAAAAGTATCAATAAGAATACCATTAAAGTAGCATAACCTAGTAGTGCCAGTAAGATAGTCCTGTAAAATCTTAATGACACGTAGGGATACTAATGGCTAAGGTTATTAAATGAACTAAAAGCCCCAAGCTGGGCATCATTATGTAAGCCAATTAGTTATTATAAAGCCACTGTTGGATTCTTAGCTTGAGACTTGCAGGCAGTCAAAAACCCTCTCACCTGTAATATAACATACGCTGTGAATTTCATTTGTTTGGTCAGTTGCTTTTTTTTCTTTGATAAACTTTTACTGTGCGCAAGTACGATTGTAGACCTGGTTCTGTGTTCTCTTGATTTTAAGCCATTCCACCATAAGCAGGTGAACTGGTAAGGGGATTATGATTGGGTATAAAAGGAACATGAAGTAAAGTCTTTGCTTTCGAAGATGGATCATGGCTCACCACTTTGTGCATTAGCAGTTGGTTCAAAAAGATTTCAGCTTATGCCACCACAGACTGTTGACTACACAGTGAAATCTTAAATCAAGCAAGAATGGGCAAACATTCCACTTTATTCACTTTCACATTACCCTTCTCTGTTCCCAAATGTTTAAAAAGTATAAACAAAAGGAAAGATTATGTTAAACCGTGTTAAACATGTCACTGTCCCAACTTTTAAGTGTGGTGCAGGCATCAAATTCTAGATTTGTTTGTTTATTAAATATATTTAAGTTGGTCAGATAAAACAGATATTTCTGGGAATCTTTTCTCTGTGCTTTTGTCAGTTAAAAATTCTTTGTTTAATGTCCCAATTGGGTTTATTGAAAATGAATATTGTTGGAATTTTCAATAGCTTAAAACAGCAGTTCAGCCATGTTCAACTATTGTTCAATACTTGGGGAACTGAGAGGGGTAGACTATGTGAATGTGGTTCACCCCTCATTCACTTTCATGAATTTGCTCATACATGTACACCTTTATGTTACTGTATAGTTAGGCTTCTGAAGGTGTAATTTGTCACCCAAAAATGACTAGCTTCACTAGCAATGAAAAAAAACTTGTGGGGACAAAGTAATGTATATTATGTAATGCCTCTTCTGGTCTCTGAGAGCGTTCATTCCTTATTAGCAGCTTTATACATTTACGGGTGAAGCTGACCTGTTCAGAGCACAGTTGATTATTGCTCATATATACAGAGATTGAGAGATACTCACCTACCATGCTGTCTAGCACCCTTTATTTTCTTTATTCAGTGAAAGAGAGACAGTGAGGAAAAGAGAGAGAGGGAGAGAGCAGGCATCAGCCGGTCAGCCAGCCAGAGAGAGGAATACAGAGGCAGAGAAAGGAAGACACATGCTGGGAGAAAACTAGAGAGAGCTCAGCAGACTCTGTGCCATCTGGAGAGCAGAGAGCCAATCACACCAGCCATGGCCATGAGAACTGAGAGCGCCCTCTATGGGTCAAACGCTGTTAATGGGTACTTGCATACAAATATATTCCACACGTACAATGTTTAAAAAAAAAACAAAAAAAAAAACAGCAGTGCTGATGCACTTGTACTCATGACGCACACAAAAAATGCTACTGTCATGATGATTTCACTGTAGTGGTGGGCATGGCCAATCAGCCATATAATGCCTGGTCAGCAGTGGTACCTTTCTGATTATGGATGGGGTAGTGGGGTTATGGTCAACCACAGGGTGCACCAATATGATGGGTGTTTCTAAAATGGCCAATAACTGCATGTGTGTTTCTGATATTAAAAATTACAGTTTTGACACAATTCAGATGCATTTGAAGGGTGAAACAGTTGTGCATTAGTAGGGATAGGGAATATAATACATTTTAATGAATTATTGTGAAAAAATTACATTTGTATTTCACAATATATAATATATAACATTGGATATTGTGCTTACACACTGACTAGCTGCATGTCTCATTATATAGAACATAATTCTGGTTCATTTGATTTTGGTGCATTACAGGATTCAGGATTTAAAGTAAAGCACATTGTAATGTTGGCTTTTAGAATATTTTTTAGATGTTGCATTTAGTGTGTTACATCTTAGAAAAACTAAATAACATGATGCATATCCTGTATTGTAAAAATGTCATAATCTATTTTGCCCCTAATCAGTACTGAATAATTATTACACCTTAAATTGTAGCATCTTTCTGTTCACGTATTGCAATGTCTTTCTACTGATACTTATTCTATTTTGAGCCGAAATGTTAGCATGTTCATTTTGAATGTGAGCGACAGAATACAGATCATAAAACTCATGACTGGCCTCATGCTTTGTCTCCACCTGGAGCGGGAAGCGTTATACTGTTGCTATGTAACAGTCATGCTTGGCTGCAGCTCTTAAAGTGTCCATATCGTTTCAAACAATTTTTTCCTCATTAAAAATACTAATGTAGTGATTACATGCAGTAAATGTTTCCAAGTGCAGTAGTCACTTTACATTCCGATGTTTGGAAGTCACAAAAAACATGTTTTGAGACTACAACAATTTAGCCCATTCACATTTCAAGATGTTTATTTATCACGTGCCTAGTTATACACGTACAACAAGCAGTGAAATGCATCCTGATCCACTCCAGGCTGTGCAATAATAAGCTATAATTAAATAATATTAGGCTAAATACTTAACACTAAACTAAAACTAAACTTAAAACTTAACCTAAAACTTAAAATCTTATACTTAAGAACTAAAATGTAACTTAAACTAGGTTATCGCACATACATAGGTAAAGTAGATAAATAAGCAATTACGCTGCTATGATGCAAGGAGTTAGAAAATAAACTGTCCAGGAGAATCTCGAGGTTCTAAAGAGTGTTTAAGTCCTGATTACTTTATGAATGAAGAAAGGCCTAAATAGCCAAAGGTTGTATATTCCCCAGTGTCTAAAGAAAACTATGTATCACTATTTTTTTAGATATACTCCAAAAATGATTAATTGCCTTTGCTCTGACAATTTTTTTAATAGAACTTACAAAATCTGTCTTAAAGGAGCACAAATAAAAATAGACTTTAAAGGTTTTAAAGTGGTTGGGTAAAATGAGCAATATCTGCTTTTGGTACATAAACCCACATAAAGTGAATGTCGGGTTAAAAGAAATGCCATAGAAAATGTAAAATATTGATCTTTTTCAATCTACAAGAATTAAACATTGACAGTAACAACAAGAAAATAGGTTTTAATTAAGTCTTAAATGTCGTGGCTTACATGTAGACTATACATGCATTGATATGCTGCTGTATCAATATTGGCAGTTTAAGAACGTTTTTGGCAAGCTGTCCGATGGTGAAACACCAGTATTGAAAAAGGCATGTCCCGTATGATCCAGTGGACAATACATCCATATGGTGGCAGCAAATTTATCTTAATGTTATAAATATGGCATCATTTAAGCAATAGCTGCCAATGCAGGCAACAGTTACGTTAGTTACTATACTTTATAGTTTTTATATTATAACTTATTAGTTTTTAATAAAATTAAATAAAATTTCTTCCCATATTGCCCAGCTCTACTTGGGAATACTGTTGGAAGTTGGGCTGACCATGTCTTTATATCTTACCTTTATATTTTTTAATTGGAAATCTAAGTTGTTTATATTTTTGGATCAATCTTGCTTTGAGGTGATTTAAAAAAAAAAAAAAATGCAATTAGGACATTTCTTTATTAGCTGATGTCTGTGTATTGTACCAATCCTCAAATGTTTTCTCTTCCCTGTTTCTCACAGGTGATGCGTCATCATTGAACTGCGGTATGGGTAATTCTCAGATGACTGGCATGATGGGTGGCACAGGACAAATGTACCAGCAGCATCAGCTGCACCCAGCACTACAGGGCGTGCATGGCGTCTCCCCATACCAGGGTCAGGGGCACCCCTTTTCAGAAAGGCCCTTTCCTGAGAATAACACCCCTAACTCCAACAACATACCCTGTCTGTACCAGGACTACCAGGTGAGCTCTTTATACAGAATCACTGACATATTCAGGAATTTTGTCCCACTTTTCAACTGTGGAGCTTTTTGATAAAAGCATAGAATAGGTCAGTTATTCAAAACAGAGGCCAGTTATATCAGTTAAAGGATCAGAATCAGCCACATTCTTCTTACTATATATTTTCCATGTGTTCTTTAAAAGAAAACTGATCATGGAGTACCATTGTTAACTGAAAACAACATCTTTTAATTCAGTCTTGTAATTTAACAGTAAGAAACAATAAGAACAGTTCATTTTCTGAATGGTGTATATTGACGACCACTACTCTGATTGGCTGCGTCACTGGAGGAGGCAGGTTGCCTTTTTACAATGCAGAGACCTCATCAATGTCTGCCACTGTGTACAGAGATCATACATCTTCAACTTTAAGTTTTTTTGTGCTGACATACCAAACTCATGAGTCAACCTTGTAATTTCCTTTGAATTTGGTTTTTGTTTCCAGTCTACAAAGAAATTGAACATTTGATACCTGGTACAAGTGGTTTAGTGGTTTTGCTGGTGAATTTGGCCTTTGATAGTAATTCTCTAGACAATGGAAGCTTGTAAAACATTATTTACTTTGTATGTTTTGAAGTTCACTACTTCAGGAAAGAGTGAATGCTATTGGAGATATCTGTTACATGTATCACTATTACAATTTTTTACACAGTGTTCTGTTTATGTTTAGCCATAAACACTGGCTGAAGTTGACAGTGGAAGAGCTTGCAGAGTGGACATGAGTGTTGGAGTTGGAGATGGGACTCAATCACAAATCTAAACAGCCTGTAGAATCACTAACCATTTTTATAAAAGGGAAATTTGCCAAAATGACTAAGATTTCACATTTCAAAGTTTTGGATGGTAGATACAATAAGTAATCTGTATGTGAACTGCTAGGTCACTTCGAAAAACATTTGGAACATATTACCTCAGTGTAATACTGCAAATTACTTAAATGATTCTAACCTTTGATCTCCCTACATATCTGCTCAAGGGTTGCATGCCTGACAGCACCCCTGTTTCTCATACTCAGATGAGCTCTCAGCCTGGCATGACGCCGCTTCCAACTGAGACGAGAATATTCCAGGATGGTCAGCAGGAGCTCCAGGTTCAGAACGAGGTCACTATGGCAGGAGCCACAGGGGCTCAGGGCTCAGAGCGGTTGCCGGCAGGCGGTGGCGGTGCAGAGGCGGTAGATGCAATCTATCGGGCGGTGGTTGACGCGGCAAGTAAAGGCATGCAAGTGACCATCACCACGACTGTGAGCAGCAGCACGCAGGCCAGCCCCGTTCCTGCACTCAGTGCCATGACTGCCTTCACTGCCTCCATTGGCGAGCCTCACAGCCTACCGCATGCTGTCAAAGCTGTCATCCATGGCCCCAGGGGGTCAGAGGGGGCGGAGGCACTGACCAGACCCCCACCACCTCAATCGCGAACTGGCCGAACCCGCAGAAGTTCTGAGCATGGTCATAGCACTCCAGAAAGCATGGAAACAAATGAGTACTTCCGCTCGCCCCGCCAGCAGTGGGAGGAGCCCAATCATGCCCAGTGGAGAGGGGAAGAGTTTTTGGAATGTTCCACACAGGTGCGGAGTAGCCCATGTGGCGATGGGGGTGATCGAGCAGGCACCATGGCAACAACCCCACAGACCCGTGAAGTGCCTGAGTCACAGGGCGATGACACAGGAAACTTTCGCTACAACCATTGTGCTCGAACACCCGTCAACTTCAAGGAGCGACTGGAGCAGACGGTAGAGCGATGCGCCCATGTCAACGGGGGCCTGCCCCCATCCGGCCGCAGCAGTGGCTACGGTGAGCCTCTGACGGGGGACGACCAATCACCAGGCTCCTCCACTAGCCTAGAAGGGCCGCTGCTGAAGGACTACACTCACTTCAATGGGCACTTTAATGGGCACTGCGCACCCAGCCCCTCTGACACCAAGAGCCTGAGCAGTGAGGAGGAGCTACGGCACCCCGACTCGCCCTCTGCTGACCTGCTGCACTATCGACCCAGAGGCTTCAACATGGGGGAGCTTGTTTGGCCTATTAAAGGCTTCCCATCCTGGCCCAACAAACTGGTGGGGGAGGAGCACAGGCACAATCCCACCATGCAGCTGTCCGACCAGGCCAAGGTGAGATGAATGAAATGGCCAATGCCATGTAGGCAGGCTCACTCATTGTGCTTTTCATGTTTACCATTATAATTTGAACTACTCCTTTAAATCAAGCTTATACTTTAGTATTATTATTGATGGATTCCTTTCTAGAATAGCTAATGATGGAATGAGTTAGCATGATCTGAATCACACACTGCAGCTGGCCTTATAATACTAATAGCTACTGCTTCATTCTTTATCAGTATTGTTACTTTTATTTTGAAGTGTTCCCTTCAGGCCCAAGTCCCATAATTTAAAAAATGGAGAGCATGTGTTATTTAATGTTTCACTGTAAATGCCTGTACTTTGTAAGTCCCAAATTGATATACACTCATGGTCATTAATTTGTTACACATTTTATATTTCAGTTCATTTATTTTTCATATTCTATTAATGTTTAGCATTGTTCCATCTTTTACTTACCTTTTATTGTTCCAAACTTTACACAACACCTGTGACTGCACCCGAGCTTTCTTGATTGTATTGTGTAACTATTCTATTATGTACAATGGGGCAAAAAAGTATTTAGCAGCTACCGATTCTACAAGTTGTCCCATTTAAAAAGATGAGTCTGTAATGTTCATCATAGGTTCACTTCAACTGTGATGGACAGAATGTAAAAAAAATCACACTATGATTTTTAAAGAATTTATTTGTGTAATGGTGCAGAAAATGGTCAATAACAAAAGTTCCCCTCAATACTTTGTAATATTACTTTGGTTGGCAATGACCGAGGTCAAACGATTCCTGTAGGTCTTCACCAGGTTTGCACACTGTAACTGGCATTTTGGCCCATTCTTCCATCCAGATCATCTTAAGAGCAGTGATGTTTTGGGGCTGTCACTAAGCAACACAGACTTTCAACTCCCTCCACAGATTCTCTATTGGATTGAGGTCCGGAGACTGGATAGGCAACTCCAGAACCTTAAAATGCTTTTTATGTAGCCACTCCTTCATTGCCGAGGGGGTGTGTTTGGGATAATTCATGCAGAAAGATCCAGCTCTCTGATCTTGACCATGGTGGAGGTTGGAGTCTGACTTTTTGAAGGTGTGGACAGGTGTCTTTAATACAGATAATGAGTTCAAACAGGTTCCATTAATACAGGTAATAAGTGGAGGATAGAAAAGCTTCTTAAAGAAGAAGTAGCAGGTCCGTGACTTTCAGAATTCTTGCTTGTTTGTAGGTGCTAAATACTTATTTTCTGCACCATTATATTTTCAATTCTTTAAAAATCATACAATGTGATCTCAAAGTTGACATGCACCTATGATGAACATTACAGGCCTCTCTTTTAAAACTTGCAGAATCAGTGGCTGCCAAATTCTTTTTTGCCCCACTGTACATGCAAGTCAATGTAATGGGTCGCAGAGCATCCGAGCATCTTGACAACACAGCCCGAGTGTTGTTGGAAAAGATGGGGCATGGGCACAAGACATGCGTTAGCTTTCACGTCACAGAATAGGTGACACAGTAATGGGATCAAGACTCTGAGACACGGGGAGAAAACTGATTAAATATAACTCCAAAAAATTTGTCACTCAGGTGGAGCCAGAGAAGCTGAAAACACTAACGCAGGACCTGGAGGCACTGGACAGGGCTGCCAAGAGGAACAGAAAGTAAGTGTGTATGTGTGTGAGAGCATGAGGGAGAGACTGATTTCTCTATGTTATGACCAAATTTACTGTATTTAAATCCCTTGAACTGTACATGAATGACTTGCAAATAGTTCAGACCAAACCTGCAGTGAAGCTGGTTTTTGGCCTGGGTTCCAAGCTCTAAATATTGCTGCAGGTTTCCTGAAAAAAAGCTTTCAGTGGAGTGTAGCATAATGAGCGTTTGAATCAGGATCCATCTGCTGGTAAAGAGTGGAACTGCAGCAGCTCTGGTCTGCAGATTTAATCCAGCACCCAGCATGAAATCGGTCTTGTTTGGGCAGGTTTGCCTCTGCTTGAAGCACCACTCTTACAGCTTGGTGGGTGAATGTTAAGTTTTTATGTCTCTTTTCTTACAGAGCTGGGAAGTTGAATAATCATTTAGAAGCTGCTATCCAGGAAGCCATGAGTGAGCTGGACAAGATGTCAGGCACTGTAAGTAACTTAAATTACATTACATTTACATTACATTTATTCATTTGGCTGACGCTTTTATCCAAAGCGACTTCCAGGTTCAGGAAACAATCAAGC
>JBBIGC010000104.1:1686344-1704271 GCA_037576955.1 Lepidarchus adonis
ATGGAAGTGAGCTGTTTTAGCAGTTGTTACTGCTGAGGAGAAGGATGCCAGTAGTCTCTGGTAGTCCACAAGGTCGTATTATTATTATTGTTGTGTGAAAAGAAGCTAGTTCAGTCTGTGTTCTTAATTGTGGATTTCCATTAAATTTGTATGGAATTTGGAGTAAATTTGTGAGATATAGTTCTGTATTATTTTACTGTAGTGCTTGCCCCAAATATCCAGCCACTCTGCAATTCATCTTGCCTCATAAACCATGTCACCCTGGCTCAGTTCTATTCTGGAGCAGATATTTGACTTCTAGGCTCTCTAGAGTTACACAGCTGCCATGTGTGTGTACGTGTGTACAGTACCTCATACATCAGTCACCAGTACGATGCGAGTCAGGATCAGATGTGCTGGAGGCTGCACTGCAATTTCATTAAGAGACTGACTCAGCAGCTCCAGCACTGTTCATACCCCCTGTCCTTTTCTCTATTTCACCCTTGTTTGTTTCTGTCTTTTTAATGCTCATAGTGTTTTCTTCTTGCAGTAAAGTCATTTAAATAAGAGCCCATCTGATAAGCTGAAACTTTTTTTGCCTTTCTATTGTTTATCATATCTGGTGTTGACCAGAGGAGGATGGGTTCATCTTCTGAGCTTTTGTTCCTCTTAAGGTTTCTTCCGACAGCTTGGGGAGTTTCTCTTGCCTCTGCCCCCCTTGGTTTACACATTAGGGTCTCAGATCAGGATTCTGTAAAACTTCTTTGTGGCAACAGACACTATAGAACTGAAATTGACATGACTTGCTATAAAAAGATTGTTGCTGACAGGCAACCGCTGATATTGATGCTAAAGGGCAATGATGGCAAATGATGATCATAATTTAATATCAGTCATTTAGCTGGTTTAATATGAAATGCTCCATTCTGAAGTTACTTTTTTAATTGCTAACAGTAGGGGAGATGGGAACCAGACACCTGAAGTGTTCATGCTTCTAAAAACTATCTTAGAAAGATGGTAGGTGTATTAAATGTGTGTACTATGATACCTGAGAAATTGTTTTATCATTGTTTTTAAGCTCCCCCCAGTTCTAAGATCCATTCTTCATGCAGTTTTTCTTAAATCAGCTTTTTTTCTAAAAAAAAAAAAAACCTGCATTCACAAACTAACATAAATGTGACATCAATTTAATGAATTCCTGTGTAGAATTTGTGCTGGATTTTTAAAATATAATTTAAATGGCCTGTAAAATATTTTCTACTAACAATTTTCAAGTAAAATATTTTTTCTGGAGTTTAACTTCACACATTTTAATTCTAATATCAACATGTTGATTTCTTTTTTAAATAAATATCTTAATGTAGGCATATTTATAATGTATTTTAAAATCATTTTTTTTCAAGTACTATTTATAAGACTTGGTACAAAAAAAATTACGCTTTCATTCCTTAAAGTACAATATGAAGATGCCACAGATTTATTGTTTTATTTAAAATATATGTTTTAAAAATCTGCTTTGTGTGTGTCCTTTACAGGGGAAGCCATATCTGTTTGATCGGGTTATGCCTCCCAATTCTACACAGGTGCAGGTTTATGAATCATGTGCTAAAGACATCGTCAAAGGTAGTGTTCCTGTCACAAACTGAGGACATGAGCACATGCGCGCACACACACACAAACAAGAATTTCCAGTTTTTCCAGGCTTTTCTACTGTATAGTGTTGGTGCCTAATTAAACTCCTGTGATGTTCAGATGTTCTGAATGGCTACAATGGCACCATATTCACCTACGGCCAAACTTCTTCAGGGAAAACGCACACTATGGAGGTTAGTAGGGTGAGTGATTGAGTGCGTGTTGGTGTGTCTGTGTGCTTAACTGTCTGTTTCTTAGGGAAGACTCCATGATTCTCAGCTGATGGGTATAATTCCCCGTATCGCATGTGATATATTTGACCATATTTACTCCATGGATGAGAACCTGGAATTCCATATTAAAGTGAGTCTCAATCCAAACCTTATTTCATTAGATTTAGACTTTCTTATGCATTTTCTGGATACCTTCCTGTGTGTCTGTGGGTACTTTCAGAACAATAAGCATGTTTTCTCTGCAGGTTTCCTATTTTGAAATCTATCTGGAAAAAATCAGGGATTTGCTGGATGGTAAGTATTGCAGAGAGGGATCATTATCTGGTAAGGCCCCTGGGCAAAAGGAGGTCCTCCTGAAGTCTTATTACATCAGCCATACGATTGAAACTACTGTTAGGTGAAGTGAATAACTTTGGCAACTAAATACATTGGCACCTGTCAAGGGTGGTGATATATTAGGCAGCAAGTTGATGTGCTGGAAGTCAGAAAAATGGGCAAATTAGAACATCTCCAAAATGGTAGTCTTGTGGAGTGCTCCAGGTGTGCAGTTGTACTTATAAAATGTAGGTCAAGTAAGGACAACTGGCGAATCAGCAATGGTGCATCATGGGTGCCCAAGGCTCACTGATGCATGTGGGGAATAAAAGCTGGTTTGTCCAGTCCAATCTTATCAGGAGAACTGCTGTAACACAGAATGATCATGCTTGCAATGGTAGAAAGGTTTTGGAGCACAGTGCATTGCAGTTTGCTGCAGATTGTAGACTAGTCATCACGCCCATACTGACCCCATTCACCAACAAAAGTGCTTACAATGGTCATGTGAACATCAGAAGGTGGCCTGGTCTGACCAATCACATGTTCTTTTACATCATGTGGATGTGCAGGTACATGTGTGTCACTTACCTGGGGAAGAGATGGCACCCGGATGCAATATGAGAAGATAGCAGTCTAGAGGAGGCTTAGTGTTACTCTGGGCAGCGTTCAGACAGACCACTCTGCTTTATGAAGGCCCCAGCTCAACTTATAGAACTTAAAGATTCTGCTTTGCATCGGACAGTCAGAGGCCACTCACACTTAATTCATTCCTGAATCTAAAGTAAAAATTATTTATTTTGATAATGTAGGCTGTGTGTGTATCTGAGTGTTTGTGTCTGTGTGTTTCTAGTTTCAAAGACCAACCTGGCAGTGCATGAGGATAAAAATCGTATTCCGTATGTGAAGGTAATTCAGTTGGTTTGATTTATTTGTTTGTTCTTTTATCTGCTCTCTCTGCCAGGTGTGTGTGTGTGTGTGTGTGTGTGTCTGTGTGTGTGTGTTAGGGTTGTACCGAGCGCTTTGTCTGCAGCCCAGAGGAGATGATGGATGTTATAGATGAGGGAAAATCGAACCGACACATGGCTGTAACTAGTGAGTGATCTTTCTGCAGGGTTACTATTGCTCTAAAAAGGTTTCAGTCACTAGCCCAACTCTCACACACAATTAGCCAAATCACACCCATCCTCTAACCCAGGGCTTCCCTACAACCTGCAACGTATGGTCCATGCAAACACCCACAAATGCTTCTGCAGTCCAGCAGGTTTCCTGTCCAGTATGATTGTTTAAAAAGCAAACTAATATTACACAACAGTCATTGTTAAGAAACAAATTCATTTTAGTATAGTAACTTTATGAACCTGGCAATTAACAGATGGATATCGCCAAACTGTGCTGGAAACTGACCCTCTGGCACTAGTGGTTAGGCCTTTGCCCCTGGTGTCAGAAGGTCGCAGGTTCTGCCCGCTGCTCCACGTTTGCATATATGATGGGTTAAATGCAGAAGACACATTTTGTTGTGGTGCACTGTGTGCTGTGGTGTGTTCACAATAGCAGATAATCACTTTCACTTTTCACTTGATGCATTTTGTGTATCCAGCAGTTGAGCAGCTTTTGATGCATGTACACTCTCAAGTATATCTACTGTATGTGTTGGCTTTAGTTTAGGAAATTAAATTTCACTTCATTTTTTTACTCAAATAAAAAAAGAAAGAAAGAAAGAAATGTAAGGGGTCCAACAGACGTTTTTATCAGATGTACCAGTGCATGTCTAACACAGTTTGATTAGTCAGGAGATTCCCTAAGACAGGGGTGTGGAACTCCAGTCCTGGAGGCCAGTTTCCTGCTCAGTTTGATGATTTCCCTGCTCGAAAACACCTGTTAATTGCCAGGTTTAGTGAGTTTGAGGGAAAACTACCAAACTGTGCTGGATACCAGCCTCCTGGACCCGAGTTTGACACCCCTGCCGTAAGTGGTGACTGACACATTCCTCAGGCACTCAGGGCACTGACCGGATAACCTGATGATTTGATACAATGACCTGCTCTTTAATAACAGTTCTGCTAGATAAGTCATTTTAAACAAGGAAATTCTTCTAGACACTCCAGCCCTGGGGTGAGCACAAAAAGGGCACAATGGCCAAAGGGACAGGTGCTTGTGCACCTAAAACACCCAGTGTGCCATTTCTGGATTGTTTATAGCTTCTGACCAATTATTAGCTTTTTCTTTCTGTCTTTGATGAACAGTTCTTTAACAGCAATATTTTTAATCAGTCTTTTTAGCAAAAGTATCCATACTAAACTTGTGGTAGACTGGGGCATGGTCATTGAAGTGAAGCGATTATTATTTGTCATTGTACCACAGCACACAGTCCACCTCAACAAAATGCAACCTCTGCATTTGACTCGTCCGTGATGGAGCAGCAGTGGGCAGCGCCCAGGGAGCAGGATGGTAATTTACTCAAGAGTACATTAGTGTTACCTTTACTGGTCCAGGATTTAAACCAGTGACCTTCAGGGGCAACTCCGTAATGTTACACTATTGCTTCCCAGTTTTTTTATTTATTTATTTAGTTTTTAACATGCAGTGCAGTGGCAGTATAGGCACTCCCCCCACTACCCTGAAACAGTGGAGATGAACCCTGGGATAATGTCTGACAGGTTCAAGAACCGTTGAGTCTTCTAGGATCAAGAGTATTTGACTTTATGACTGTTACCTCTATACAGTATCACTAACCTTGTATCATATTTATCGCCCTCAACTTCTGTGTGTGTTTGGGTGATTTATTTGTTGGGGGTGTTTGTAAGATATGAATGAGCACAGCTCCCGCAGCCACAGTATCTTCCTCATCAGCATTAAGCAGGAGCACCTTGAGACAGAACACAAACTTGCAGGCAAACTCTACTTGGTTGACTTGGCCGGCAGCGAAAAGGTGAGTGTATGAATAAATGTTGAAAACACATTGGCATATATCTGTTAAAAGTCACTGCTGAACACAACAAGAAGACATTTTTGTGTATTTTGTACATTAATGATATTATTCTGTTTTTTTTCTCTGCAGGTCAGTAAAACAGGAGCTGCTGGAGCAGTGCTGGATGAGGCCAAAAACATCAACAAGTCTCTGTCTGCTCTTGGCAACGTCATCTCTGCACTGGCAGAGGGCACCGTATGACATGCTTTTAAACATAAAATGTTCTTTCTTTTGCACTGTCCCTTTCTTCTATCTCTAAGATGTTTACTCTTGCACAGTAAGAATGTTTGATGACTGATAACCAACTGATATCCAGCTGCTTGAGAAATTTGATCTCACCACGAACAAGAAAGTCAGAATCTCCTTGTGTGTCTCTCTCTTTCATTTGATTTTGGAAGCTGTTGAGCATTGTAAGGCCTCCTGTTGAAAGTGTGTGTTTGTGTGTGTTGTAGAAGACCCATGTGCCATATCGGGACAGTAAGATGACTCGAATTCTGCAGGATTCTCTTGGTGGAAACTGCAGAACCACCATCATTATCTGCTGCTCTCCATCTGTCTTTAATGAGGCTGAGACCAAATCCACACTGCTGTTTGGACAGAGGTTTCTCAAACACACACATGCATACTGTATGTAAAACACTGGGATCATTGTCACATGTATAATTCTACACACAAATAGACCAATCATCTGTCCTGATTAAGCCCTCCAGACCTGAGGTTATTGCTGTCGAGAAAATAGGAGGAAAAAATCAGCAAACTGTATGTATGTACATGTTTGTGCGTGTGTGTGTGTCCTACAGAGCCAAGACCATCAGAAATACAGTGTGTGTAAATGTGGAGCTAACAGCAGAGGAGTGGAAGAATAAATATGAGAAAGAGAAGCAGAAACAAGAAAATCTGAAAGACTACATAAAGAAACTGAGGACAGAGCTCAACCAGTGGAGGAATGGTGAGGAAGGGCAAAGGGGACACTAGCAAGTGAGGGATTTGGCAGAATAGATTGGAAAAGTCTGTGTGTGTGTGTCCTAGGTGTTCCTGTACCTGTGGAGGAGCAATTGAGTGGTGAAGATCAAAAGGAGATCTGTCACAGCACATCAGTTATCAACAACACCTTGTCCTCTAGAACTGCAGTTAGAGCCATTGAGAAAGGCCAGTATGAGGAGAAGCTCAGCAAACTGTACAAACAACTGGACGACAAGGTGTGTGTGTGTGTGTGTAGGGATACATCTGCATTCATTCGTGCTTGTAATTATTAGTGCTTGTAAGTCCAGGTTTTAACCCCACTGAAATATTGTATAGGATTTCAAAATATCAGTACATGCAAAAAAACTTCCACCCTGAAACGTAAGAAATCTGCATGAAAGAGTGGGCAAAAAGTTCATGCAAAATACCCATAGGAAGTAATTTCTGATAAAGGGGGCAATGTTGGCTTTCAAGGCTTAATTTGTGTAGTCATTTACTTGGTGTACTTAATTTCTCCACAGAAGAATATTGCATTTATGGATCTTTTTATTGACTTTTATTTAATTTCTCTTGTGTAAACCTGTAATTTATTAGAGTGGTGAATGATATAGTAGTTATTTCAGGGGAAGTTGATTCTCTCTGCAGGATGATGAGATTAATGTGCAGGCTCAGCTGGGTGAGAAGCTGAAGCAGCAGATTGAGGTAGAGGAAGAGGTAGGAGACCAGCTATTGTGCCGCTCAATATTTCATAAAATACTACAAACAATCTCCTGAACATTTATTTGCTGTGTTTAACACATTTGGAAAAACAGAATGTGCCATAACCTTTGCACAGGCCAGATTTTGTCTTATTTTTAAGTCAATAAAAAAGTAATGGCACACCAAAATGTGTCCATTCTCTGTAGAAGATTTGGTTTAATTATAAAGATGAATAAAATGTAGTTTGACCTGGGGTGTCAACTTTTGCATTGAAAATTTTTTTGTAAAATATTTTGATGGTCACTGTGGTTGTGTGTGTGTGTAGTTGTTTGCGTCATCACGACGAGACTGTGTGCGCGTGCAGGAGGAGCTGTGTTCTCTTCATGTGGATAATGAGGAGCTGAGGGAGGACGTGAGGGAGGTGCTGTCTGCATTGGAGGAGCTTGCGCTGAACTATGAGCAGAAGAGCCAGGAGGCCTCCATCTGCACACACACCAACCACACACTCGCTGAGCAGCTTGCACTGAAGAATGTGAGTGTACACAGTAATGCACACCAACACACGTTACAATACTTAAAGCAGTAGGATTGCATGGAATTTTATAGTAGTATATTCCAGACATGCAAAGTAAGGGAATTTAATCATTTTTGAGCCAAATCATGGAATATAAAGGACATTTTAAAGAGCTTTGGATACAAAATAATGACACATGAGAGCGAGAGAGACTGACTGAGTGTAGGAATAGTTTGATTGTGCACTTTGTTGTCAACAGTGGTGTTCTCAGTACTATGAGTTTACTGTTAATACTGCAAAAAACTGTAATATTGTGTCTGGTAATACTCTGCACAAAGGCAGCCTGTTTTTCCTTCACTTCCTTCATTTTACATAGTGGGAACCCTGTGAACTAAACATACTCCGCCATTACACCTTTTTATATAGAGATCAAACAATAGACAAAATTCAGATTCAAAATGACCCCTTAATCCATTTGTGCTTCAGTATACGCTTCATACACCTTGGGTATATTACCTTTACGTAGTGGTGTGGTAAAACTTCCAGTAAATTGTGCTGTGTCCTAAATCACATGCACAAGTCTGTACCACTGTAATAGAGATCTAGTTGCCTAGATTTTAATTAGGCGATGTAGTTTTACAATTTAATATTGAATTCTTGTGTTTGAGGAACAAAGAAAACATGGCAGAAATTATTGGCACCCCTAGAATTTATCTATTGCAATTAAAACATTTTTGGTATACACGTTTATTTCACTTGTGTGCATTGAATCAACACAAAAAAGCAAACAAAAAGCTAAATTTGGCTTAAAAACTAAGTTTTAAAAACTTAAAAACTCAAAAATTGGGTGGGACAAAATTATTGGCCCCTTTTCAAAATTGTGGGTAAATAGTTTTAATTCAAGCATATGAGGCTTGTTTAAACTCGTGTGCCAAGAAACAGGTGCTGGCAATATAGCAATCGCACCTGAAGCAGTTAAAATGAAGGAAAGTTGACTCAACCTTTCTGTTGTGTCCCACACTAAGCTTGGAGAACAGAAAAAAGAACAGAGAATTGTTTTTTGAGTGAAATTATGCCAAATGTGGCTTTTTTTGTTAATCCAATGCACATAAAGGAAATAAACATGTATATACCAAAACATTTGTATTTTCAGTAGTCTTCTGGGAGAAATGGTGCATTTTCTGGAAAAATTCCAGGGGTACCGATAATTTCGGACATGACTTTATTAGTTTATTCCATGAACCACATTGACATTTCCTCGGAATTCTACATATAAGTAATGCACTTCCAGCTTTTAATTGCATAAATAAACTGGTCAATATAACATCTTTTAGACTGTGAATAAAGCATAGAAATTAACATTAGATCATTTTCAATAACACAGTACTAATATCTGAACTTCTGAAAATAATTCAGACATTCTGTTTCATCCATTCAAACCGGTCCTAATGCAGGAAGGAAGTGATGGATTTTAGAGATATTTCTCTTTAAATCCCACATAGTTCAAGTGATCACCTAAGAGTTCTGCTTGAGTTGGACTATCATGTGCGTGTGCTTGTGTGTGTGTGTGTGTGTGTTTCAGGAGCTTCTAGATGCTGCTCAAAGTGAGTTAGCAGAGGGGCAGGAGGTCAGTGCTGTCCAGTGGAGAAGAGCAGTAGAGCTTCTCAGTCTGTTGCTGAGAGATCTGAATGACATGGGATCCATCATGGGGACCAAGGAGATAAAAATACAGGTACATCTAAAAAAAAAATGGAATATCTTGAAAAAGTTCACTATTTCTTGAAATTCCTTTCAGAAAGTGAAATTCATATCTAGATTCATTACACACAGAGTGAAATATGCGATGTCTTTATTTCTTGGAATGTCGATGATTATGTCTTTCAGATAAGAAAACCCAAAGTTCACTGTCCCTGAAATGTAGAATATCACAAGATCAATAAAAAATATTTTCAACAGAAATATTAGGCTTCTGAAAAGTATGTTCATTCATATGCACTCAAAACTTTGTTGGGTCTCATTTTGCATGAATTACTGCATCAGTGCAGTGTGGCATGAAGGTGATCAGGGTGTGCCACTGCTGAGGTGTAATGGAAGCCCAGGTTGCTTTGATAGCAGCCTTCAGGTCGTCTGCATTGTTGGCTCTGGTGTCTCATCTTCCTCTTGACAATAGATTCTCTGAGGTTCAGGCCTGAGGTTCAGGCCTGAGGTTTGCTGGTCAATCAAGCACAGTAACGCCCTGGTCGATTAACCAGCTTTTGGAACCTTTGGCAGTGTGGGCAGTTGCCAAGTCCTGCTGGAAAATGAAATCAGCATCTCCATAAAGCTTGTCGGCAGAAGGAAGCATGAAGTGCTCTAAGATTTCCTGGTAGATGCTGCATTGACTGTGGACTTCAGAAAACACAGTGACCAACACCAGCAGATAAAATGGCCCCCAAATCATCACGGACTGTGGAAACTTCACACTGGACTTCAAGCAACGAGGATTCTGTTCTGTTCCTCCTTGAGACTCTGGGACCTTGATTTCCAAATGATATGCATAATTTACATTAATCTGAAAAGAGGACTTGGGACACTGAGCAACAGTCCAGTGCTATTTCTCCTTATCCCAGGTAAGACACTTCTCACATTGTCTCTGGTTCAGGAGTGGCTTGACACGAGAAAAGTGACTTTTGTAGCCAATGTATAGGTTTTGTCTGTGTGCAGTGGCTCGTGATGCTCTGACTCCAGCCATAGTCTACTCCTTGTGAAGCTCCTCCAAATTCTTGAATGGATTTTTGCTTTTTAATTCCACTCAACTTTCTATGAATGTGCTTGGATACAGCACTGTGTGAACAACCAGCTTCTTTAGCAATGACATTTTGTAGCTTACCCTCCTCAGTCTCCCAGACTGAGACCATTTAAAGGCTCAGGAAACCTTTGCAGGTGTTTTTCATTCTGTGTAATGAAAATATATAATATATGGATTTCACTTTCTGAAAGGAATGTCAAGAAATATTAAACTTATTCACGATATTCTATTTTTTTTTTTAGTAGTACAGACATACACATACTCACGTGTGTGTGTGTGTGTGTGTGTGTGTAGTTGTGTGAAGAGAGTGCTTCTTTAGAAGAAGAGTTTGCAGTGTCTAGACTCTTTCTCACTAAATTCAAATCTGAACTGAAAAGCCTCATCAACTGTACCAGACAGCTGGAGAGTACCAATGAGCACACCTCCCTGAAGATACTGGCCAATGAGAAAGAGCTGGCCTCCTGTCAGATACTCATCTCCCAGGTAAGTCTGAGGTTTTAAAGCCAATGCGTATTTCTCTGCAGAACTCATTCAGAGCTGAAATACCTCAAAAGTTTAGAGTACAGTCCTTTAGATCCAGTGATATTGCAGATATGACATGAATACAGTCCCAATCAAAAGTTTAAGACCACTTGAAAAATGGCAAAAAAAAAAATCATGTGTTTCGTGGTTGGATCTTAACAAGGTTCCAAGTAGAGCTTCAACATGCTACAGGAGCATGCAATTTATTGAAAACATCGCTTAAACTGAAACAGGCTGTTTTACAGCTGATCAAAAGTTTAGGACCACACCTCCAAAAATCCTGTAACCCCCCCAAAGCAGAAATCAAAGTTCCAAACATAAACTCAGTAATGAGTAGCTCCACCATTATTGTTGATTACTTCATGGTTGATGCAAGTGTTTCCATGAGGTGTGAAAAAGCTGATTTCATTTTTAACATTGTTATCAATAAATTGCTGCTCATCTTTTCTTGTAGCACATTGAAGCTCTACTTGGAACCTTCTTAAGATCCAACCATGAAACTTATTATTTTTTTGACATTTGTCAAGTGGTCTTAAACTTTTGATCGGGACTATCATTTGTTGCCAGGTCTAAACATCATCTTGGGTTCTGAAATAATTTGAGATTGAAAATGTATTCGGATACTGTTTAAAAGGGAGTTGTTTTAGGTACCCATTGAAGTATTTATATTACTTAAACAGTAAAAACTGTGTTGCATTGGGCATTAAGTCTATAGATCAGGTCTTTGGCTCGGCCACTCCAGGACTCTCCATTTCTGGTGGATTCACTGGTATGTTCTACAGTAGGTCCTTGCAGGGTCCTGTTCCACTTCAGCTTTAATGTTCTTATACATGGTCTCACATGTTCCTCAAGTAGCCTCTGATACACTGTAGAATTCATGGTGGATTCTATGATGGTGAGCTGGCCAGGTCCTGCTGCAGCAAAACATCCATGACACTGCCACCTCCATGCTTTACAGTTGGTATGCAGTTCTTTTTCTGGTTTACATTATTCCAGAAGTCCTGGTCTTCATCTACGTTCTCTCTGGCAAACTTCAGTCTGAACTTCTTGTTTCTCTTAGGGAGCAAAGGTTTCCTCCTTGCACACCTCCCATGCAAGTTAAAGTTGTGCACTCTCTTACTGATTGTAGCGGCATTTACTTTCACACCAACAGTAGCAAGAACCTACTGTAGAATTTTTTTAGTTACATTTTTTTAGGAGTTTTTTTAAATGTATTTTTTTAAAGCATCTTGCAGTCTACTTTGAACTTGCTTGGATGGCCAGACCTGGGCGTGTTGGCAGTTGTTTTGGAAGTCCTCCACTTGTAGACTATTTTCTGGATAATGAAATGAATAATTGCAAATTCTTTTGAGATATTTTAAAATCCTACCAGTCTTATAAGCTGCTACAATCTTCTTTCTGATTGCCTCAGACAGCTCTTTTGATCTTACCATGGTGTTCACTCTCACCTCAACAATCAGGAGCCAGCAAACTGAATGTTTGAGGTTTAAATATTGCAAACCTCCTTCAAAATTCTGAAAATTAAATTCATTCTTATTCAATAGTGTTTTTTCTTTTTGTTTGTTTAAAAAATGTGGTTTTATTGCTAGTGATTCCAGGCTTTTTAATGAAAGCCTGTGTTTAATTTGAATGAACTTTCACTGTGAGGAGTGCTTCTGTAACTCATAAAGACTGATATTAAAATGGTATGTGCTCTGTTGCCATGACGACAGCACCAGGTGAAGATCAAGTCTTTGACGGCCTACATACAGACCGCTGAGGAGAGGAGGAGACAGCTGGAACTCAGCCAGCGCAACCTAACAGAGGAGCTAGGCAACGTGAACATACCGGGTAATATAAGTGGGTTAATAGTGTGTGTGTGGTAATTGCACAAAACATGAGACTACATTCAACACATTACCAGGATGAAGTCACACACATTTTTTTTCATTAACATGACACAAAGCTCATGATTTCATACACATGCACACATCTGATCATTTCAAATCCAATCTTGATCACCTTCATACACTGAACAAAAATATAAGCGCAACACTTTTGGTTTTGTTCCCATTTTGCATGAGCTGAACTCGAAGATCTGAAACATTTTCTACATATGCCAAAGAACCATTACTCGTGAATTTAAAAATATTGTTCACAAATCTAAATCTAAAACTTCACTTTTACCTCCATGTTGTGTAAAGCTCTGACCACTGATGGGGTTAATGTTATGGGTAATTACTAGTGTAAGCACCATAGCGGTGTCTAGTGGCACCATAGACACCTCACAATTTCTGCATTTTCAGTAAAAAAGATACATATACAAATCATTTTTTGCAATTTTTTTTGTTGCTATTCCTGTTGGTTGTCGAGCCTGTCTACTCATTTTAGAAGTTGGTGTTGACCCATGTATTCTTGCTAGAGGGGTGGATATGTAATATTTAATACAGTTGCTGATTTGAGTGTATGGGGGGCAGACTCCGATTTGACATATTTGGTTTTCTCTGTGAAGGAAGTGATCAAGAT
The DNA here is from genome assembly GCA_037576955.1 of Lepidarchus adonis. Classification (NCBI taxonomy): domain Eukaryota; kingdom Metazoa; phylum Chordata; class Actinopteri; order Characiformes; family Lepidarchidae; genus Lepidarchus; species Lepidarchus adonis. Next base: position 1,699,463 of record JBBIGC010000104.1, read on the forward strand.
GATCAAGATGAAGTTGAGAAGAAAGATCACACTAAGATGCAGGAGAACAAGGTGGGTGGGTGGGTAGGTGTGTGTGCGTGTGTCTTTGTGTGTGTGTGTTTGTGTTGTAAAGATTTGTGTGTGTGTGTGTGTGTGTGTGTGTGTGTGTATAGAGTGTCCTCATGGAGGGCCTCAGAGAGACTCCTCAGAAGCAGTTGGCTCACCTGCAAGAGGAACTGAGCAGCAGGCAGAGGATGCTGGTTGAACTGAAAGAGTAAGCGAGTCTGTGTTTCTGCTGAAAACATCAATGCGATAAACAGACTGCCGTTTAATGAAAGTTTGGTAGCATGGTTGAAATGGGTAGTTTTTTGGGTTTTTTTGTCTGACCCCCTTTAGGATTAACGAGAACTTGCTGTTGGATCAGAGGACACTTCACTCAGATTTTGAGATTCTGAAGATGCAGGAACAGGAGAAAGAAAACAAACTGCAGGAATTAGTGTAGGTACACATGTGACTTCAGTCTGTCACTACTCCCTAAACACACTGCTCTATATGTGCACACGTGCATTTGTGCTGTTTTTCTACTCATTTATTATTCCATCACTGTCATGCTTCTTCCATGTTTTTTAATTGCATGCAAAGGTACAAATATGATGTTCATGGAACAGTTATTAGAAGAAAACCTTTCCTACATCTACTCATCAAAAATAAGATTTAATTTTAGACACTGATGGACTGATGTTACCTGTAAGAAACAAACATAATAAAAATAAATGTGCAGATTTTTTTTTTATTATTATTCTGGAAGAGCAGAAAGCTTAAGTTATACTAGAATATATTAAAACAGATTTTTTGTATCCAGGTAGATATAACACGTCTGCATTTTAAAATGTATTTATTTTGCAGAATAGACAGAATTGTCCCATAAATATCACAATCCATATTACTGTATATTCTGCATTTGTCCTGAACCTGCAGAGTTGTTTTCCTTTATTTTTTTCTTACATTTTAAGCAAACTCTTTAGACCAATTGTTATAAAAAATGTTTATTCTTTATGCCTTTTGGTGTTGAGTTTATCTCCTCACCCACTTACATTAATGGAAAATGTGGCCAGTGGTTCCCAAACTTTGCATTCCACTGTAGAATAGTCAATGTAGCAGCTTTTTTAAAAACATAATGTGGTAAAAAAAAAAAAAAAAAGGCCTTTTGGAGAATAGAGTAAAAACTTGGATTCATCATCTAGCAAGGTACCGTACATCTTACTTTAGCTACTTACTAGCTCATTGTTTCTTTAAATCTAGCTTTATTCTGTAATCTGCTTTTCTTTACATGTCTATGATTTGATTTGTCTTAACTTGAGAGTAAAGCAAGATGTGACAATCTGTTCAATACAGCTTACTTAACGAGAAGAGGGTGTTGGCCAGTCAAGAGCTGAGGGGTCTCGATGAGATGGTGGTAAGTTGAGTTGGTTACATGTAGCTTCACTTAAAGTAATGTTTCACACAATTGGAACAAATATTGCTTATAATAAATGACATCCAGTAAGAGCTTCTGTGTGCATGTTGCAGGCCCGAGAGCTGCAGACCTTACATAATTTACGAAATCTGTTTGTGCAGGATCTGACCATGCGTGTGAAAAAGGTATTGCAATTTGGTTTAAATTTATTTTAAATTAATTTGTTTAATTTATTTTAAACCTGTTATTTAAATTGCTGCATTCAGTGTTTCATTTTTTAATAGTTAAACTATTCTGACAGGTCTGCACCTCCTTAATGAGTAGCTAGATGTTGAAAGAAAATTTGTGAATGGATTCAGTTCAAACTTAATGGTTTGATCCATTTATTTATGGTTTTCATAGATTTTGGAGCCTTTCCTGCTCCATTACACCCCTTTTAATACAGGAAAGACTAACTAACTAACTAAACAGGAGGTGTGAACCAAGTTTGATGTCTTCCGTTCTAAGAAGGCCATGCCAGTCTCTAGTTTGGTCATTTGTTTTTCCTTGCCTATGTTGACTTTGGCTTGCTCACTGGGGGCTCAGACCCGATTCTATAAACTCTATAAAGCTGCTTTGTGTCAGTTGTAAAAAGCGCTGTATAAATAAAATTGACTTGACTTTACTTGACAATTACTGTATCTCATACTACTGTCCTCACCAAATCACTGACTTTTTTAAAAAAATTATGAATGTGACTATTTGGGAACACAATCTGTCACAGTGAAATGAGATGGATGCAGTGGGCACTTATCAAAAACACAGTGCAATAGGATGGTACCTTGCCCAATGGTACCTCAGTGGGACCTGGGCGGGCCTGCAACCTGGTGCCTCTGAAAACAAGGGCAGTTTCCCAACCACTATGCTACCACTGCCCTATATAACCAATGTAGCAATTCAGCATGTTAATTATAGTGTTTACTGTTTTAGCAGGGAATATGACTGTTCAGGACTGGAACTGAAGACTACTACTGGCAGGAAAAAAATTGACAATTGACCTGTAAAAGTTCATTCCGATTCTGCTTGCTTCAAAACCTTATTGGTGGAGGAAAATAAAATCTAGATGCAGTGTGTTAAATATCAGTACAGTTATTAGTTTGGCATTTAGAGAATGTTTTATGCTAATAAGAACTTTATGTGGTACCTGCTAGACCAGACATCATATTCACAACAGAAGGTTGCATGTTTTCGTTCTAAAGCCAGAGCTTTTTGCTTCTGCTTGGTCTTGGCACTTCTGAAGATGTTGGTGATGATGATAATGATTTTGTTGTTAGAGAACTGAGCTAGACTGTGAAGAAGGTGGGTGTAGCTTTCTGCAGAAGCAAAAGATCTGCTTTTTGGAGAACAATCTGGAACAGCTCACCAGAGTCCATAAACAGGTGAACACATGTAATGTCTTGTTTTGTCTAAAAGAAGATTTAAGAAAGTATTCAGTTTAGCTTGTTTTATGTTTTTTCTGGTTTCCCTGCTCCAGTATGCCGCTTCAATAAATGAAAGTAGAGCCAGACAATCTGATTACAATATTTCTTTCATATAGTCGATATGTATGTCAGGTTCTACAGCTGAACACAGTACATTTGCTTTTCAGATTCTAGTCTTGGTCATACTAATTAATGAACAAATTAAAATGTTGCTATATAAAAAAACTTTCTGTGAAATGAAACTTATTTCACCATGTCTAAGTACTGACGGTATCACAATATACTCTGAAAATCATATTTTGATCATGATTAATCACAATAATGAGATCTCATCATATTTCAGCTCTACAGGAAAGGCTGGTTATATTATTCAGTTCTAAGAAGGCTTTAGTTCAATGTCTTTTCCCAGATTCATATTATTCATACTGATGGTCATTTTTACCCACAGAAAAGCAAAAATTACAGGAAATAAAATGAGAAAGGTATAGAAAATGGAGAAAAGCATAAAGATAAAGCAGAAAAGAGGATATAAGGATATATTTCCTATATAAGGAAAATGATAGTAATCCAGAAGTAATGTATTCATTTCTGATGTACCATGAGCGGGAGAGATACTATAAAACATGCTAGCAGCATTTTTGACTGTTATGTCTCTACTGCATCTCTGGTTACCATGTGGCTCTTTGGCCTTTAGGTATCTGGTTTCTTGAGAACAGAAGTGAATTAAGCCTGTTTTATGAAGCTCATCCTAAGTCTTTATGAAAAGCACTGAGTCTAAATAGTACATTCCAACCTTCATATTCTATGCATGGTTCTCCTCTAGTGTCTGATAGAAACATACAAGAGCTTCAGGTTTGTTTACATCATGCTAGATATTAACTCATTTCTTTATGACAAAATAAATGGCTGACCCCTTCAACTGTCATCAATCCCTCCCCTTCAGCTGGCACGAGATAATGCAGATTTGCGCTGCGAGTTGCCAAAGCTAGAGAAGCGCTTGCGTGTGACTGCGGAGCGGGTGAAGGCTCTTGAGCATGCCCTCAGAGAGGCCAAAGAGAGTTCTGCACGAGACCGCAGCCTCTATCAGCAGGAGGTGGATCGCATTAAAGATGTGGTCCGAGCAAAGAATTTGGCGCGCCGTGGACACTCCGCTCTCATTGGTGAGTTTACACTCATTTCTACAGACAGACACACTTCAATGCACGTTTTGAGTGTGTGGTTGTGAAAACCCTGAATTTTGTTATAGATAGGACAAGGCAAGTGTATATCTATAGCACAAAACATAAGTAAAAATCTAAGTTTATTTTATTTAGTGCTTTAGTATATTATTTAGTGCTTTCACCATAGTATATGTTCTATTAAACAAGACTAATAAAGCTCTCTGTGAAATATAACTTATTCTAATCATATTGCCCAGCTCTACAGGAAAGGCTGGTTAATTATCCAAACAAGTGGCGTGAACCACTAAACAAAGGTAGGGCTTCAGTTCTAAGAAGGCTTCAGTCCAATATCTTCTCACAGATTCATATTATTCACACTGATGAAAACGTTTCGGCAAAGAATAGTTGGAACCTGAAAGGTTGGTTCCCTGCTAGAACCCAAAGAATCTCTTACTTTGGTAGTATTTTGTCTTAAAACCACTATAGAATTTGGGGTGTTGTCAATCTGGTGGGGCATTAAACTGCCTGTGCCTAAAGAAGCTCCTTTATGCGTCATCAGCACAAATGGTAAAACAATGTCTTGAGCATAATACAGTTTATTAATAACCATTTTGTCAATAATTCTAACTCGTTTTTCTCTGGAAGTGTAGCAGCACATAATACCACTCTGAATGACTTTACATTTTGTGTGTGTGTGTGTGTGTGTGTGTGTGTGTGTGTGTGTGTGTGTGTGTGTGTGTGTGTGTGTGTGTGT
>JBBIGC010000104.1:1710008-1725430 GCA_037576955.1 Lepidarchus adonis
ACACACACACACACACACACACACACACACACACACACACACACACACACACACACACACACACACACACACTGTGAGGGGGTGCCAGGTCCAACAATGGGTATTTTTTAAACTTGTTCATCTAGCTCCAGGTGATGTGTGAAGTGTGATTTGGGATGCCAGATGGAATGCCGGGTAATTGTGGGGTCATCCAGTCATGGTGGTCTGGGTCAGCCTCGCCTGGCTTCTCCTTGTGATGTTTCTTTCTGATTGGCTGAGAGCGGTTCTGTCCCGGGACTTCACACTACAGGATATCATTAAGCTCCACTCTTCAGGTACCAGCTCCATCAGCAAAATGTCTTACAGCTCATTTAATTTACCAGCAGGAATGTGAACAGATTTACACACATGTACACACGTGGACAAAATTGTTGGTACCCTTCCGTTACAGAAAGAAAAACCCACAATGGTCACTTAAACAACTTAAAACTGGCAAAAGGAACAATACATAAAAATTTACTGAGAATTAACAAATGAAAATCAGACATTGCTTTCGAATTTTGGTCCAACAGAATTATTCTAAAAAGAAATTAATGAAACTGGCCTGGACAAAAATGATTGTGCCCCTGGAAATGTAAATGTAATGTAAATGAAAAGAAAAGTAGTCGCTTTACTGTTTGGTGTTATGTTGAGAGAAAACTGGAGAGGTCACATCACCTCTATGTTCACAGATGCAGAAATGAAGCAAACCAATAAAAGAACACTGTACATATTGTAAAACATGGGGGAGGTTCAGTTATGTTCTGGGTTTGCTGCTTTGCTGAGTCTGATACTGGGAGTCTTGAATCTGTGCAAAGTACAAAGAAATCTCAAGACTATCGAGTCATTCTGGAGTAAAATGTGCTGCACAGGGTCATGGGCCCTTCAACAGGACAATGACCCAAAACACACAGTTACACCCAAGAATGGCTAAGAACAAAACATTGGACTATTCTGAAGTCCTGATCTAAATCCTATCCAACATCTTTGGAAGGAGCTGAAACATGCGTCTGGAGAAGACACCCTTCAAACCTGAGACAGCTGGAGCAGTTTGGGCCAAAATACCTGTTGACAGATGCAGACGTCTCATTAAGAATGACTTCATAGCAGTGATCGCCTAAAAGGTTGTGCAACAAAATCAAAAATTGGGAGTTCCATCATTTTTGTCCAGGTCAGTTTCATTAGTTTGTTGTTTAGAATAATTCTGTTGGAACACAATTCAAAAGCAATGTCTGATTTTCATTTGTTAATTCTCAGTAAGTTGTTATGTATTGTTCCTTTTGTCAGTTTCAGGTTATTTCAGTGACCATTGTGGGTTTTTCTTTCTGTAACGGAAGGGTACCAATAATTTTGTCCATGTCTGTATATATATAATATATGCTTAATTTTCAATTCAGCTGTCTTGAAAATATCTTCATAAGTAGTTCTACTCGCTTCAAAGCTTTGTCTCTAGCTCACTGCATTGTCACAGACTTTCTGCAGTGTACTTGCAAAGACATTTTCTAAATATGGATAAACTGAGCAATGTTGGTCAGTGTAAAGTCAGCATAAAAGAGAGCACTTTATTACAACCACATTGTGCTTTCAGTCACAGTCCGGATTAAGAGCTTCTCCTATTGTAGGTGCACTACATATGTAGACTGTTGCTTGTTGCTGCAGAAATATTCAGCCATCATCTGGCCTATTTATCACTGGCCAGTTTTTGACCCAAGTACCACCACTGACCACATACTATTTAGGTGGTGGACCATTGTCAACACGGCAGTGACAGATATGTTAATTTAATGGCAGTGTATGTGGTGCTGCTGTGAATGTATCCAGCCCAGGGTGGCTCTGTAGTCAGAAACTGACCATTGTTGTAGGGCCAATGGATGGCAAGTGAGTCTAGGAGTTAATTAGCTCTAACATGTTGATAGACTGCATCATTAAATGAGGTGTGTGTATTCCTAGCTACTCCGTACCCCGGGGGTTTTAAATGCTTTACCTGTGAAGATGCTGAAGATAACTACTCCTGCAACCGCTGGGCTCCTGACCAGTACTGCCCAAAAGGTATTCACAAGCACTCACCCCCTCTGTTCACTAGGCATGAAGCTTTACTTAATGTTTTATCCAATTGCTGCTATGATACTTTCCCAAATTGGTGTATTTTCTCAGTTGCCATAAAGTAGCTGCAGAAGGGCCAAGAACCTTTAGACTTCACACTTGTAGTATCTGCTTCACTGAATGACAGATTATCATTTTAAAACCAGTTTAATGAAGTCACTAGCTTCAACACCAATTTTTAAGAGATGTCCTAAGAAATTAAACATACAAAATGGATAGTTTCTTTTTACGATATGTCAAGAAAAAAAATTCGATATAGGTTATCAGTATCAGGTTGATGTTTAGCAGATTTGCGGTTTCATATCACGCCATCATTAGCACAGTTAGCAAACATGGATGATGGTTTCAGTATAAATGTTTATATTTTCGTACAATATGGGATGCTGGAGTGTTGGCCCAATTTAAAAGAAAAGAGGCATAGCGCATTGCTGAGCTATGACCAGAAAGAGAAACTATAATTTCTTAGCACATACCATGAAACTGCAATAAAATTATCATACATATTTTGAAAGTTGACCCATAGAATAAGCAGGATAATGTGAGAAGGCCGTTATTTATTTTCTCACAATGGCCATCTCACAATACATTATCCCTTGCATACTGCATATCTAAACTTGAAAAGTATAATTTCATGAATTGCTTTATAATTGCTCTACAAGTTTATTTGTTCTATAATTTGAGATATTCTGATATTTTCACAGGGTTCACGTGTTTATCCATACATCTACTTTCATATTATATTCATGTTCAATTATATTCAATTTCATGTTGGTTTCTTTCTGGCCTGTTTTGTTTGTGATCCTACAAAGACACCAGGTTCTGCTACACACGGCACCAGATGAATGCAGGAGGGGACAGTGTGTCCGTGACGAAGCGCTGTGTGGCTCGGGGCGAATGTGTGGCTACTGGATGTGTGGAGCAAGAAAGCTACATGGTACAACCCATTTACACAGTTTAGTAAAAATACTCTCTTATTGGCCATTTTATCAGAAATGCCTACCATATATGGGCATTATAGGTTTCACTTATATACTGTAACTCATCTAATGCTGCACAGTTTATGAGCTCCCCTCTAAGGTGGGGTAGGAGGTGCACCACTTCTACAGTGATATAGAGCTCTACAATGGCTGCCTCAAAGCATCATGAGTTCACTCTGCTAAGATAATGGTCATTGCTACTAGTTTGGCAATAGGCTGTTGTTACACTACAAGTTACAGTATAAGTTCAGTATAATATATATAGATAGATAGATAGATAGATAGATAGATAGATAGATAGATAGATAGATAGATAGATAGATAGATACAGTATATCATGTGTACAATAAGTTCAGAACACTTATTGGAAAAGTTTTCTTTTGTGTAAGTTATTTTATGAAATAAATGAAATAAAGTCAGTGTGACATTCCGGTCCAGAATTCCCAGACACACTGTGTCCTTCCCTCATTCCCTCAGCCAAGACATGGCCATGAGCAGAAAAAGCTTTGACTGATATGACTGATAAGGAATCCGTATTTGGTATCAAGTGGGCAATGGATGAACTGAACCTAGATCAGTGACTAGTTTGTATGTGTGTATATATACCTTGCAAACTAGAATAGAGAATAAAATAAACTAGCACCTCAGCACCTCACCTACTTCTGATTTTCCTGCTTGAATATAGTTTGAATGTATGATGTGAGTCATGTCTGTACATAGGGACCTGTAATGAAATGTACATGTACTTATGGTGATATGAATTCCTGCTTTTGTACTTTCTAATAATGGGTCTTAATGCTGTGATTCTACTTGCAACTGACCAGCCATGACATTATGACCACTCATAGGTGAAGTGAGGAACATTGACTGTTATTTTCCTACAGTGCAACCTGTCAAGGGGGTGAGATATATTACACAGCAAATAGTCAGTTTTGATGTGCTGGAAGCAGGAAAATGGGTGAGTGTCAGAATCTGAGCCACTTGGACTTATTGTGATGGTCAAACGAGCGTTCAAGGTCTGCAGTAGTTAGTACTACCAAGAGTGATCCAAGGAAGAACAACTGGTGAATCAGGGACAGGGTCATGGGGACTCAAGGCTCATTGATGCACGTGGGGAGTGAGTGCTAGCCTGTCTGGCCAGATCCCAAAGGGGAGCTCCTGTTGTACAAAATGTTAATGCTGACTCTGATATAGCATGAGGGGAAATCTACAATATTAGGCAGGTGGTGTTAATGTTATGGCTGGTGTGTGTTTTAGTTCATCGATGTGTAAATTCTGCAGGTGTGCATCTCCTGTTGTGAAGGAAACATCTGTAACATGCCAGTACCATGGAACCAGACAATGGCCATATTTTCTACACAATCCCTGTTAAACCAAGAGAGTAGACTGACTTCTGGATCAACCGCATCGCTCAGCATCTTCATGATCATCTTTACACACAGCTTTTCTTAACAACCCAAGATCTCTCTGTATTTATTTTCTGTCAATTTGTATGAACTTTCAGTGTTATTTTAAAGGAGTCGATGCCTTTCTTCCTGAAGTTTTGTTTCATAAATTCTTCTAAAGTTTATGGTGCAAAAGAATCTCCCATTTGCCTGCATTCAGTTTTGTACTCTTAAGCACAAGCTCAGCATTGGGGTTTTGGATTATATTACCAATTAATGATCAAGTCTTTAATGCATTCCTGCAAATTGGCCATATATCTATTAGCTTAATAACTAATATTCTGGACTTACTAGCTTCATTTACTCTGCCTGAGAGCTCTGCAGGAAAGAGCAATGACATCACTACCATTAACATGACAAGAGCAATAGACAAAAAAAGAATGCAGAGTCTTAGCAGTCCTGCAATCTTATATTTATATTTCACCCATGTGGTACATAAAATGTTCAGTGAACATTCCCCCCAATTTTTAGTCAAAGTAGGAATTATGCTGTGTCTGTGCTAGTAGCAAGCTAACACTGCTGAACATTTAAATAATGTTAAATGGACGCAAGTCTGTTCAGCAGTAACACAATCTACTCCACCTGTAGCAAGTAACATAGTAATAACAAGTAAATAACTTTATATAAACCTTTCGCCAAACTTGGTGGTTATTTTGCCGATTACTGGTCACTACTCTTCTGACACCCAATCAGAATAATGCTTTAATTCACAAGATCCAGTGATGTTCTGGAGGTAAAGTGCATTTGCTGTAAAGTGGATCAGGTCTAGAACATTTTACTGACCCCATGGAGCAATTTTCAAAATATTTTCAGTCCAGAAAACTAGATATATTTATACAGGCATGATGCAAACTACAGGAAGATGCATCAACCTCAGATAGAAAAGATTACATGCCTTCTGCTGTCAAGCATTGCCACAAGAATTAAGCAGTACCCCAATGGTTACGTTCAGTGTATTTGTGTTTTTAAAAGCAGTACTGCTTTTGTAGTCTAACAGAGGACGTCCTGGGCTCTTCAGGGGTAAGGATCTCATTTTAGTAACTATAAACATGATATTGATCTTGATCAGAGTCATATTTGTAAGGATAGTTGGAATGAAAGGTTTTTTTTAAAAGAAATGCAATCATTTAGTTTTTTCTGGTAGGACTGCTGCAATGTTGGATTGTCAAGGGCAAGACTAGTATCATTTCATTGAGTGTACTGAATATTTTGCTTCATTAAAATGTAAAGATAATAGAGAATTACTCAAAAACAAGTTAATGCCTCATTTTATAAAACCATGTAACTACAGAAATACAATAGAATTTTTACAGTGTGACAACTTGGTTTAATGGCTATTGGTTCATTCAGCTGTATTATGTGGTGAGCTGTATCTGTATGCATCAGATTATGTAAAAACGGAAGAACAGTATTTCTTTAAATGTGTTAGAATTTAGTTGTACATATTTTCCAACAAATAGGGGAAAATCTTCTTATCATAGATTGTTGTGTAATACAAAACCATAGAATATTAAGCTTTTGTTTCTTGGGAATTGTAAAGGAAAGCTTCACATAAAAGTCGCAGGTTTATCCATTCGGCAGTAGAGGGGATTCATAATTGACAAGTTTGGTGTTCCTAGGTCAGTGTTTTAGCACATTTGTGCATGTTCAGCCTTTTCCTTATAATGGATTGATGGGTTGCTTTTGACAAGCCCCACAAAAGTGTTAGATTATTGTTTATTGTTTTGGCAGCAGAGAGAACTTATGACCTGTAAAACATGAGTGAAACTTCATGTTCCTACAACATTCAGTACATTAAGCCACATCAAGCTTGTTCGTGTTGTTGCAAAATGTCCCATCCTTGGTGTTTATTGGAGTAATCATTTAATATTCTGTGTACTATTAGTCTCATTTCCATGATTGTTGCCACAACCATCACAAAGACAAGATGGAGAAGAAAGAAGGCGATACGTGCCTGGCCACAGGCTCACCCTGATTGGTCCAAGTGCTGATTATGAAATCCTAAATGTAACCAGAATGCCATTGAGCCCCCAAAAGAAGAGTGATGGGTCCTGCTTAGAAATAAACACACGATATTTGTTCTTTCTGTTCAACCTTTATTCATTTCATGCTTTAACATATTTTGCCCCATGCACAGTTTAGATAAATACACTATAAGTACAAAACATTTATCGGAAAAGTTTTTTTTGGTGTAAGTTATTTTAGTGTGTTTATAGGAATAACAGTTGAAATAAAGTCAGTGTGACTTTTCGGTCCAGAATTCCCAGACACACTGTGTCCTTCCCTCACAAGCCAAGACATGGCCATGTGCAGAAAAAGCACATTGGACAATATAACTGATAAAGAATCAGTATTTGGCATTCATTATTTAAGTGGACAGTGGATGAACTGATCCTAGATCAGGGACTACAAATACATTTAATATACATGGCGCCTATTGACTAAGGCTTAAATTTAGTGTTTCTGCCTTTTACAGCTGATTCTCGACCCCTTAGACAGGAGATAAAAATAGATTTATGAATTCCACTGTATGATGGGTCTCCTAAGGAACGACTAATATAAAGTGACCCACCAATCGAACTGTATCAAAGTGTATTCTACAGCTGAATTTAAAGTGTAAACACTGTAGTCATACTAGCCTGATAGCATAAGTATCTCCCAAACCCAGATGCACATACTATGTTTCTGATCTAGCAACCTGCTGTCTGATATGTTTATGTTGCTCCAAGATAATGAGACACTGCTGTAAAGGCACAGTTTTCACTGATAATACATCAGTAAGGCACAACATTTTCAAAGGCACTTTGATCTCTGACATGTCTGATCAGTCATACCAAACCATTAGGGTTGTCGCCCCCTAGTGGCAATACCCAAACTGATATACATTTTTTTTAAAACATTCAGTGATGTAAATATAAAATAGACTTGTTATACAAATGATACAAAACAGCAGCCCTGCTGATATAATAAAAACAATAAAGAGATACAAATAAGCCAGATAATAGTATTTGCGGGATGGGTGAAAACATCGGTCTGAGTTTATTGGAATCTAGAATCCATCTGGTCTCAGTCTTCTTACATGAATCCCGAACTAGAAAGAAAACAAAATGCATAACTAACATTTCATAAAGAATAAAAGTATTTCTAATAATAAATCAGCCTGCCCACGGCATATTCACTGTTCACAGAGGCTAGATTTACAATAAAAGTACGCAGTACAAGTCTCAAGAGAGAACAAATAATAACAAAAAAATTACCAGCAAGTACAATTTTCAGTCCCTTGACAACACATCATCAGAATGTTTTAGTAAAGTGAATACTATGTCCTACATTTGGTCATATCATCTATTGTAATAATTCTCATTACCTACTAATTGATTTGCTCTCAACTGTAACCAAACTGTAAAACTATAAACCAGGCTAATAAACCACTAGACTGGTTTTACCTGGCCAGATAGATCTAAACTATTTTGATGGAGAATCAAATTTACACTTTTATCCCCTCAAAAAAATCAGAGAAGACATGCTTGGTGTCTGAAGCTGGCTGAAACTCATGATATACTATATAGGCATAAGTATGTGGACATCCAACCATAACATCTAAATCAGCATCTTAGACATCCTATTCCAACACCACAGAGAGTTGAATCCCCTACCCCAAACTGGTACAGGGCAAACAGGATTTTTACCCTACTTTAAAAAAAACGTATTCAACTTCAAAGTTTGAGTTAATGGACGTGCTGCTTACTTTTTGCGGTCCTTGTCCTTCTTGATGTTGGAGTTGGAGCTGAAGGACTGGCCCTGCAGGAGCTCAGCAGCCGCTTTTTTCTTACCGAAGGTATTCATCTCATCCTCTAGAGTTTTTCTCTTCTCATCCAGCTTGTTCTTCTCATCCGCATGCAACCGTTTTAGTTGCTCAAACTTGCCCTGCAGCTGTGCACACACATACAGAACCGTACATTGTATGGGCTTTTTAGCGTTTGTTTTTTTGTAGATGTCTGCATATTTGTTTTGGTTGCTGTAATGATTGTTATTTATTTAAATTTGGTTTAAACTAGAAATCAACTAATGTACTTGTGTAAATTATTACAAACAAAATTGTGCCAAATCATTTGCAGACCCCAAGAACAAATCTGTGATCAGGTAACATAATTTATCATTTTAAAATAACTAAATACATGGTTCACATTTTTTTTTTTTTTACACAAAATGTGCATATTGTATTCTGTTGGTTTAAAATTTTTATTTGAATTTTCCTCACTTCAGCAAATTTTAAATGAACAACTTCTCTTAAGCATTACACTTAAATAAAAAAAATGCTTTATTTTTAGATGCTTTCATTTTTTAAAAAGCCTTAATCTGTGCATGTGAATAACAGGCATCTCACTGATTGCTAGATTTAATATTTAATATGTTTGTAGCTCATTTAATCCTCCTTTAGTCTACCTGCACCAATGTGAATGAAGTTGGATATAGTTTCTCATATTTCTAAAATAAATATTTATAAATATTTAAAACCTTTATGTGACTATACCTCTCTCTCAGCCTCCTTCAGTTCAGCCTCTTTCTCTTTAACGCGCTGCACAAACATCTGTCTCATCTCCTCCTCTCTCCTCTGCAGCTCCAGCAGAAACTCCTGACGCTTTGCCTCGTAAGTCTCTTGCAAACTGAAAATTTACACACTCTGTTATATAAATCAGACTCCAACAGCACCTCATAAGCACACAGAATGACATGCACTTTTGTATGCAAGAGAAGCAAATTCATGCTAAATGTAGAAAAAGAGAATCAAAAGGCTAAACTTAGGAGAAATTTAAACCAAACCATTTTAATTAACCAAACATATTAGGCTGTGTGATTAGCCAATTAAATCTGCTGTTAAGGCAGCTCAGAAATCCCATAATTAATGTTTTTAAATCAGGGCTGCAACAACAAAACAATGAACTCAGTAAAACTCCGTTATAAAAATAGAGGAGCTGACCACGTCAGTTCTATGGGAGCCACTGTAGAGGACTTTTATTTTATATAAAGCTTTGATAACACCTTGACCCAATAGGCCAGAAAAAATATCAACCACCACAATATCAACAAATTCACGTTTCACTTTTCATGTTTCACAAAGTAATACATCATGATAATAAAAGTAAAAAGCATTAGTTTAGATTTTTGTTGATTTCAATAATGACCATGGACATAAAGTAACACTGTAACAAGCAGTCTTAAAGTCTTGATTTTAAGCAAATAATTGTTTATATATTGAAACAACTTCTTAAACCCAGAAATAATGAAAAATTTCAATTTTATTGGGTCCTGACATAAGTATAAAGATAAAGAAAGTACATGACGTACATGACACGCACTCTCTCACACACACACTCTCACACACACACTCTCACACACACACACAAAAAAAAAAAACAGCTCAATTTCAATAGTTTTACCTGACAGGCTTGCTCTCAGGGTCAGTGTCCTTAAAACCCATCTCTTCTAGTTTGCAACGTCTGTAGAGCTCATAGTGTCGTGTGTGGGTTTGCTCTCGCAGATCCTCCATGTTCACACAGATCAACATCTCCCGCAGCTTCACAAAGTCACAGTGGTTCTCATTCTCCACTGAAATAGACACAAATTTCTAAGCAAAATCTACAGCAAATCTATATGGAACATAGTCAGCTAACCCTTATATACATGCATGGAGACACACACACATCTTGGCCCCATCATCTTGGTCTGGTTTGGCCTCCACTGACCATCACCACAAGTCCTTCTGTTGCCTACACCTCAAACGATGGAACTCAAACAATAAGAAAACATCGCCTGACTGTTCACTAACTATTACGCGTAGTCGACCAGAGGAGGATGCGTTCCCCTACTGAGCTTTGGTTCCTCCCAAGGTTTCTTCCTCTGTTCAGGGAATTGTTTTTTTTGCTCTGTCGTCTTGGCTCATTAGGTGCTGGGACCCGGACCTTGTAAAGCTGCTTTGTGACAACATCTGTTGTAAAAAGCGCTATATAAATAAAACTGAATTGAATACCTTGCACTACTCCCCAGGGATACTGTCGCGCTTTCACCATCTTATTGCCGATCTTTACCTCCTCTGTACTGCCCACAACTGCAAACGGCAGGTGGCCCTGGAAACAGAGAGCATGTTATTTACACGGACGGTACCATCCAAACAAACAGGACAAGCAGACTAACATTTAAGTACATAGTGTTTATACTGTACATTCTCTTATGTTAATACTTTGGACTCAGAAAACTTCTAAATTGACTCCCTTAAGATGAGGATATTTTTAATTTGAAGCATTTCATTTTATTCTAATACTTCATTAGAGATGCAAGTTCTAAAATGAAAAGCTTATTTACATTTAACATTTATTTCCACATGCTTTAAGTTTGAATTGACACCACAGGTAAACAACCCAGGGTGCTTTGATAATAAATAGGTCATATAAAGGACACAGCCGAAATGAATACTCACATTCATGGCAGTGTTGATCTTAGAGACGGTCTCATCATCAGTGGGGAACTGATAAATCTGCACTCCATTACTGACCAGCTCACTCATGATCTTAATCTTAAACTTGTGCAGTTCACTCTTAGAGATAGTGTCTGCCTTTGCAATGACTGGGATTATGTTCACCTAGAACAGCAAAAAGTAAATAAGTATAAGTAAGTAAGTAAGTAAATAAGTAAGTAAGTAAATAAGTAAATAAATTACACAAAACATCAAATACCCAACAGCAAGCCTGTGTCATGGTGGGTAAAAGGAGAACATTCTGCAAAAATTGTAACACACATTAAACATTAAGGGCTGATTTCCCCAGACTTAAGCCTAGACTTGACATGAAGTCCAATATTTGACTTAATCTATGTACGGTTAATCAGCAGTAAAAGGCTTATGGACATAAACACAGCAATACCATTCTTAACCAAATCAATACCTGAACATGGTAAATCATGGACCCCCAAAATAAAAACTAGGCTTCTAGATGCATTCTACTGACAGTTGCATTTCTCTGGCCCAAACCAATCTGTATCACATAGCACTCAATCAAATATTTACACCAACACTATAAAGCTAAACTCAAAAGTCTACGGTTACACCTCTATTGCAGAAAGTATCTGTAGTTACTTTTTTGAAACACCACATTTCTAAATAACTAGTCAGTCACCACTGCAGTTCAGTCAACATTTCATTGACTTCATACAGACCCAACAATATCTTTCTATACCAAAAATGAGCTGTCCTGCTTGTCTGGGAGAACTGTGAACCACAAGACCAAGACTTGCTCAACTGCCCTGCCCCATGCCTGAGTGCTTAGAGTGAGAGGAGTTGACAACTATTTCAGGCCTGTTCAGTCCTGCTGCCAGAACGTCTTTCAAAAAAACTCCAGCTGAGTTTCAACCACAAAACCAACCAAACACATACACACACACCCATGCCCAGAATACACTGAAAGTCCAGCCCCACCAAATACAGTCAGGACATCCTAAAGTATAAAACAAAGTGGAGCTGCAGTCATACAGTGACCTGAATAAATACACCCACAGAAGTCAGAAGCAGATGAAGGGTGTACACTACAGATCAGAATAAATATAGAATAATTCATCCAAGTTGTTCTTTTTTTCCATCAACTTTAGCCACAATCACTCCCGATACAGCAGGTTTCTCCCCTAAGGCAAGACAACACTGCTGAGCTGGAATAGCAAGACTCCCTCTGATGCATACAAACATCAACATTGTAGTTTCTAAACTATTGTTCCAACAACACTGGTGACCACCTTTATGAATTTGATGAAAAATAACCATCTGGCAGTGGTGAACTGGCAGACACACAATACTCCTATCACTCTGGGATTCTGGGAAGTGTATTTTCCCTAATAATTGTGGGATTTTTATATATGATTTTGTGTTTGTTCTAATGCATGGTCATCTGTCAAACCCCAGCGCAGACGTTACCTGCTGACGAGCAGCAGACCAGATTTTTTTATGTGCAGTGTATCACATGATAAAAAATAATGACCAATTGTTTGAAAGCATGAGAGTTTGCCGTTACATGTGAAACCATTTTTTTTTTTTTTTTTTGTTTACAGCATTTGGCAGACGCTCTTATCCAGAGCGACGTACATAGTGAGCGGTTGGGGGTTAGGTGCCTTGCTCAAGGGCACTTCAGCCTGCTATCTAGTTCTGAGATTCGAACCTGCAACCCTTCGGTCACAAACCCACTTCTCTAACCATTGGGCTATGGCTGCCAATATGGCTGACAATAGTCATTTCCAGACCCAAATGCTGCTTCACCTACTAAAAGCATCACACTGCACTGCTGCATTATGCCCCAACATATGACACAAAGCTCCTGCTCTTGCAATGAATGTCTGAAACAGCACTCACTCTAAATAATCTCCGTCTTTTACTCACTTTAGGGGAAAATTTATTTAATTTTTTCAATCAGGTGTTTCACTTCTACTTTATTGTGAAACAACAGATGCAGGACAAACCCATTAAATACAAAATGTTCTCTGTAGAGGATGTGTACTTATTCTAACAAATCATGATAATCAACAAAACATAATTTTGACCAGAACTTTCACATTTTTAGATTCTGTCACAGACCAAACGTGTATTTGTGCCCAATTATTTAATATGTGAGAATGTCGAAGCTCTCTCTGCACACAACTGACCTTACTATCCAGTTTCTTCATGGTTACAAGGTCGAGTGACTTCAACGAGTGGCCAGAAGGGGCGATGAAGTACAGGCAGGCATGGATGCGCGAGTCATGATAGTTATGCAGAGAGCGCTTGATCTTCAGCTCCTCTTGAAGGTAGGACTCAAACTGTGTGTCGATGTAATCCACCACATGCTGGTAACTACAGAACAGATTTTAAATAAGCCACTGGTTAGAACACACATTCTTACACTGGACCTTGACACAAAGACCTCTGCTATGAATTTCCCAATGTGGACAAAATGCTGCAATAACATTTCAGCAGTATTCAAATTTGTCAGTTCCCTCTAAAGTGTTATTGAATGAGAACACTGCCCATCTGTCTGGTCCTTCTCACCTCTCTTGTTTGTTCATCTGGTCACCAAAGCCCACGGTGTTGACGATAGTGAGCTTGAGGCGCACGTTGCTTTCCTGCAGGTCATATGTCTGGGCACGTAGCTTTACACGTGGCTCAAAATGAGACGATTCAAAGTTTTCAAAGTTGGTGTTAAAGAGTGTATCCATCAAGGTGGACTTTCCTATACCTGTTTCACCTACAGAAAAGAGCACTTGTTAACATATTCTGCTGCAAAATATCAGTTCAAATACACTGGAAATTAAAAAGAAAGTACAACACAAAAATAAAAAGTCACCTATGCACAGGATGTTGAAGCAGAAGCCTTGACTGGTGGATTTATTGACCAACTGATCTGGTAAGCTGTCAAAGCCAACGTGGCCAGACAAAGACAAAGGGCGAGCATTTCTTTCCTGCTGAAAAACAAGCAAAATAAATTTGTATTACTTAACCAAAACAAATCATCCTCCCCTCAGTCTCAATAAGAAAACTGTAAAGGTACTAGTTTTTAGAAACTAGGACAGAAAACCCACAGAAACCTATGAGAATCAGAGAAGTACATCCGAAATGGCTTAAAAACAAACTGAAGCACCGCATACCTTTGCAATATTTATATGGACTCTGATGCAATGTTTCAAAATAAAGATCACTTAAAACCAGGGCCCATCCAATATGATGTGGTCAAAATAATACAAATAAAACATTTTTATTAAGGGATCAGAAAAAAAAAGGTTGTTGATGCTTTTGAATCTGGCCATTTTTTTACAGAGTTCTGTAAATTATTAGACATGAAATTGTTCCATTGTAATGAGAATAATATACAAATTCAGCTCAAGAGCAGACCGTCTGATTTAAAATTAAGTGTTGGTCCACAATCAGGAAGAGATTCTACCTCCTTGAGACGCATATGATTTTTGCTGAATAATGCAGATAGAGCTGTCTGTCCAAAGTAACAGTACACAAGTGAAATAGAACAAAAACCCCAGAAAAACACCATCAACTTTAAAATACTGGTGGTGGAAATGTAATAGTTTGGGGGTCATTTGCTGCCTTAGAGACTGCACAACTTGGTTACTGACTTGGGATATCGAAGAAAAACACCTACAGACAATGTGAGTGAAGTTCAAAAATAAGAAAATATTATTTTTTTCCACCCTAGGGAAATGCTGTGTGGGATTTGAAATACAATTTTCACCAAGCCAATGTCAGAGTGTGGATATGTGTATATGCATGTGCATATACAGGTCATGGGAAAAATTAGTACACCCCATTAAATGGTCAGTTCTTTATGAAGAAATGTTCATTTATCGAGGTCTAATCTTATTTATATTTACAGAAAGTGATTTAATTGCAGTTGAAGAACAAATTAACCTTGATTTATTAATTAAACAAAAAAATATTTTTAAAAATGTGTGTTGTAACTGAGGAAAAAGTTGGGACGCTCTATCCCCAATAGTAAGTGTTACCCCCATTGGCTGAAATAACCAAAGTGAGAAACGGTTCTTGTAGCATTTATCAGTCTGGGGAAAGTTTGCCCAACTCAGCAATGCGGAATTCTTAAGTAATGAGATGGTTTGAGGGGTTTCTTGCATGTACAGCCCATTTTATGTCACCCCACAGTATCTCAATGGGATTAAGATCAGGCCTTTCACTCTGACACTCCAGTAGGGCTGCAACTAACGATTATTTTAATAATTGATTAATCTGTCGATTAGTTTTTCGATTAATCAATTAATTGGATAAAAAGAAAAGCATTAATTTCTAACCCTTTATTCAAAAACAGAACTAAAATATTTGGAAAGTGCACAAACATGTTGC
>JBBIGC010000104.1:1725530-1754688 GCA_037576955.1 Lepidarchus adonis
AGTTATTTATACACCACATTTAAACACAGCTTAAGATAAACTTTAAAATTAAATTTAAAAAGACACACACACAAATACATGTCAATAATTTTCTTGTCATTTACTAGACATTTTTCTTGTCTAGTAATCTAGATTTAAGATGTTTTCGATATTTGGAAACGAGACAAAATTACACTTTCACCTCCCAAGCTTCACATAGGTTCTTGAGGTTCTTTTCTGCAATGATGTATTTGGTTTATGCCAGATATGTCCTGTATTCTGGTGTCCAAATAATTATTATAATTTTTCACTTGTCTGTCCAAAGAACATTATTCCAGAAGTCCTGGTCTTTGTCTACATTCTCTCTGGTAAATTCAGTCTGGCCTTGATGTTGCTCTTAGAGCAAAGGTTTCCTCATTGCACATGCAAGTTAAAGTTGTGCATCTCTTTCTAATTATAGAGGCACTTTCACATCAACAGTAGCAAAAGCCTACTGCAGGTGCTGTGATGTGATTTTAGGGTTTTGGAGACGTCTTTTAGCATCTTGTAGTCTGCTTTCAGGGTGAACTTGTTTGACAGCCAGACCTGGGTATGTTGGCAATTGATTTAGAAGTCCTCCACTTGTGGACTATTTAACGGACAGTGGAATAGCTAATTGCAAATTCTTTTGAGATCTTTTTAAATCCTTTACCCTTTTTAAATCTTCTTTTTGAAGATCTCAGACAGCTCTTTTGATCTCACCATGATGTTCACTTTCAAATCAACAGCCAGGCGACACACCAAACCAAATGTCATAGGTTTAAATACAACAAGCCTCCTTCAAAATGCTGAGTAATGATGTTCTAATCACGTGCACCTGATTTGCTACACCTGTGTGTGATTTAAGATATTTTAATTGGGAATAAAGATGGGGGGGTCCTAAATTATTCACCACCACAAATTGTAATCTGATGTTCTAAATCCAACAAGGAACAGGCTTGACAGGAATCACAGGGAGAGAGAAAATCTTGTAGTCAACATATTACAAATAACTATTTAAGTACATTCATTGAATGTAACACTAGGGGAAAGTATGTAAAGTAGATCATTAAATGTAACATTTTACATCTTATATTTATATTTCATACCACTTTTCCACTGCAACACTTAAATGGAAACTAAATATACAGAAAAAGTTATTAAAGGTTGGTCACAGAAGCTATATTTAGCAAGATCAGTAGCAAATTTGAGGCAAATTTTTATACAAGATCAAATAACTGACGTTCTTAGCCTATAATGATACTACACAGAATATTTGGTTCCAATAAATTGAAAACTAAAAAAAAAATTTAATGATTGTTAATTTAGGCAAATAATAATAATGACCATCTGATTAAAATTTTATGAAAAAGTGCTCATAATGCCAATACAAAATCACAAATATAACTACAAAGGCCAAATTTAAAAATGTTTATTTGGAGTAGAGCTACAGGATTTTGCGAGGTCACATGAAAGTGATAAATGTTTGCATTTTAGTTTTACTTTTCCATGACATGAAGTGGGAAAAAGTTCTAAAATTTTGGGAAAGTTGGTATGGAATGATTGTATTTATTTATTATTTATATTAGTATGTCCATATAGATAGATAGACAGACAGACAGACAGACAGACAGACAGACAGACAAGGGTGGAAACTAATGAAAAAGAGAATAACAGCAAATATCCACACAGGAAATATTCCTGTGGGAACAAGGGAGAATGTATGTTAATTTTGTGAAACAGGAAAGAGTTTTTCTAGGCTAACCAATCATGTCGTCCTCTTTTGCTTACTTAAGCATGCCAAAGATGCTGCTGTGCTCTGCTGCAGTATTTCTTAAGCTCCAGGTCATGACCATTCAAGGGATTGGGAGAACACTGGGCCAAGCATTAACAATGCCATGTTAATCACTTGTTTATCAGTGGGTTCCTAGGGCACGGTGCACATTTTGAGCAACATGTGTATAATACTATGTAAAGAGGATTATTCAACTGAAACGTTTTTCCTTCATAAATTACTGATGTCAGATGATGTAGTGAAAAAAAACAAGCAGAAAGATATAATAAGACTGCGGTTAGAAATATAAATCCACAATATCTACAAAGTTCCTTGCTTTCTGTCACTAATTGGCATTTGCATTATTATTCTCGAAAGAAAATATCCTTTATGAGCACTACCAGGTATGTCAGCACAGCAAACACACTATGTAGTGCAGAGTGACTGGCAAAGGAAGCAGTTAACTCATTAGTTATACATCTTATCTGACTGGTTGCATTCTTGCTAGGCAGGTCGTTTGGCTGCTTGGAAGCCAGGACT
Organism: Lepidarchus adonis; assembly: GCA_037576955.1. NCBI lineage: Eukaryota > Metazoa > Chordata > Actinopteri > Characiformes > Lepidarchidae > Lepidarchus > Lepidarchus adonis. The sequence continues at coordinate 1,727,842 of JBBIGC010000104.1, forward strand.
GCACTATGAATGAAATGAACAGGAACTCGAAGGCACACATACAAAGTCATTTTATTATACTTTTATCTGAAAAGGCATAAAAAATAAAAACAATATGGTCGCAACTCTTAATAAGCCCATACAAGTGCCGTTTATTGTCAGCCAGTGAGTTTTATCACAGGGAGTGAAGTGAAACTTGTCATTGGCTAAGCTACTTCAACAAGCCAAAGCAACATAACGAGTAAAGAGAAACTCCGAATAATATGCTTACCCCCTGTCGAGCGACGTCAGACGAAGCCATATTGTGTGATGATTTACCTATTTATAATCTGACTTTTTGGTTAGTTTTTTCAAAAAATGACCGAGATGAAAAGGCGGATGAACTGATTGAGAAAAAAAGTTTGGAGAAACGATTGGAATGCGAAGGAACGTAACACTCCACTATGTCGAGAGGTGGATATCGTTGTCTTTGTGGCACGTTTTCATAAAATACCACAGAAAAAGGGGTCACTACGATATATGAAAAGAATAAACAAATCATAATAATACAAATCGACCTCTTGTATAACTGACGTACTTCTTAAAATCGCACACTGTTGTGAATGATAAATATCCCATTTAAAATGGACCCCACCGATGCCTGATGTGGTATGATCCATGAACTGCCGTCCATTGTGGCTCTAATCGGGCTGTCGTAATTTCCAAAGTCTTGCGACAGTTCGATCCGTAATGGTGTTCATAGGCTGCAGTTTCACAGTGGGCTCGGTTGCTAAGGGGCGTGTTAGTGGCTGTAGATGTGGGGCTCCGCGCGCTGGCAGTACTCAGTATTACCAGCGTCCTATCGGGATGGAGGGCCAGATTGTGAGAAATAATACGGCACTTAAAAACGAGCGGCGCGTCGATTACAGACTCTGGGCGTCTTAAAAGCCCAGCTTCGTTTTGGAGATACGACGAGCGCCTGATGTAGGAGTCAAAAGCAACTGAGCGTGACAGAGCTAGAGGGCGTCCAGATTCGGATTAAGCCCGATGGCGAACGAATGCACGCAGGACGCGGTGTTACGTTTCCTAACGGAAAGGGGAGGCAGAGTGAAGAATGTGGATTTAATAGAGTATTTTCGCTCAGCCATCCCCACCGAGCACGGCAAGAAAGCTGCGGCCAAAGAGGCTCTGAAGAGGTACGTGGACAGTGTGGCTGTGGTGAAAGTGGACAATGGGGAGAAATACGTTTGTCTGAAGAAGAAGTTCAGGAGGCGGGATGAAGAAGGGGGACGTGGTGTGAGCGCCACGGGGACGCGGAGAGTCACGGGAGCGGAGCCGTCGGAAAAGAGAGAGAGCGAAGATGCAAAACAAGAAACTGCACCTGGCGCAGTTTGCGGGTTTGCTGCTCCGGGTCCGGGAGTGTCAGGAACAGGGGAGTGTGAAGGCGATAAGGCCACGATAAACGGCTCTGATGTAAGAAAACTGGAAGACATACCAGAAAACGAGGTGTCTCCTCTTCATCTGACTGGAGGACTGAGCCAGGGGAGCTGTGATGGGACTGTCCCAGATGGTTTGGAGAGCTTGTCCGATGGGACTGATGGTGTGGGGGGTAGATCTTTGAAGCCTGGCCTAGTAGGGTTGAAAGGTACATCTGATCAGACTGTCCGTCTGGAGGCCACATCTGATCAGACTGTCCGTCTGGAGGCCACATCTGATCAGACTGTCCGTCTGGAGGCCACGTCTGATCAGACTGTCCGTCTGGAGGCCACATCAGATCGCACTGGCCAAACGGGGATAGAAGGTACATCCAATCAGACTGGTTCCCAGGAACCGGATAGAGAGTCTGATCACAAGGTCTCCCAGTGGCTGCAGCGGAAGCCGTCTGGAGGGTCCCAACGAGATGAACAGTCTGCAGATGAGGGCAACATCAACACCCCGAAGGGCAGCCGAAAGAGCTTTATTGAGCACATGATGTCCAGCTCGCCGCAGGTCAGACGCAGCGTGGCACTGAGGAACTCTGTGTATTTGTCCACCAGGAGCAAGGACTCCTCTTCTAGGAACGATGCAGACGACGCTTCGCTGCACTCCTCCTCGGGTACCACGGATGATGAGAATGCCCCGGTTGCGCTGGAGCCTCTGGAGCACGAGTGGATGATGTGCGCGAGCGATGGCAAGTGGGAGAGCCTGGAGCAGCTGTTGGCCGCAGAGCCGGGTCTTGTGTGCAAGAAGGACTTTGTGACCGGGTTCACGTGCCTTCACTGGGCTGCCAAGCTGGGCAAGGTGGAGCTGCTGGCGCTCCTTGTGAGCTTTGCCACACAGCATGGTGTTCTGGTGGACGTGAACACGCGTTCCAGTGCTGGCTACACGCCACTGCACCTGGCAGCAATGCATAACCACATGGAGGTAGTGAAGCTATTGGTTGGTGCCTACGACGCTGACGTGGAGGCACGTGACTACAGCGGGAAGAGAGCCAGCCAGTACCTAAGGAGCAGTGTGGCACACGACGTCCTTGACATCATTGGTGCTGGCACGGACGTTGATGCCCAGGGCACCCGTAGCGGTGAAACTAGTGGATGGAGATTTTCCAAAGTTCTCCAGGCCAACCTCAGGCCACTGAAACTCCTGAGCCAAAGCACAAGTGAGGACAATGTGAGCACAGCAGGTGAGGGCGCAGGGCTGACCCGGGAAAAAGTGCTGCACAGGAAGTCGTCCCTGCGCTCACTCAGACCGAGGCTCAGCAAGATCCGCGCGAGGACGCAGATCGTACACAGTACGTCTCTCTCTGGGCATTTCGAGAGAGAGGCAGGGGAGACCGCTGCTTCTGTTAGGTCCAGGCCCAAGTCGAATCTCTTTGGTTGACCATAGATATGAAGATATTACATCATCTCAGGTCCACTTCTTAAAGAGGAATTCCAGCTGTTTTTTGTTTTGCCCCTAAAATGTCTGTATAATTCAAGTGCTCATATGTAAAGATACTCACTCACAGTGGTCTCAAGTGAAATGGTTAATTGTGGCATTAGGAGACCTGGTCTAAAAAAACTAATGTTCATTTTATTTACAAAATGACCAGTGAACCTTCATTTTTTTATTGTATTTTTACTTTCCCTTCCCTTCATTCATTCCACTTTTTAGTTTTTATTTCTTTTAGTAAAAAGTAGTAACGCTGAGGGGAAAAGGTTTTATTGGGTACTATTTGTCTTGAAAGACAATGACTTTTAGGTACAATCTTTATCTTAAAACTATAGTACATCAAAATCAGTAGACGTACTGTGTCAGCAGAGATTTTAGAGGCTTTAAACGTCATACATACCTTTCACCACACTAATAACAAGAGCCGCTTAGTTTCAGCGTGAATTTTCATCCAACCATGCAAAGGGACTTTCTAATGTAATTAGTATTCTGAAATCATTGGTGTAATTCCCCATTAAAGGAATGTAGAAAAATATTCCCGTTAATTGTAGTCTAAAAAGCTAATATTGCTAATGGTAAATGAAGGTGTTCAGATTGCCAGATATGATACTCCAACGACATCAGGCTAAACTGTTTCTATTACCTTCTATTGACTGTTAGCTGTTTTAGCGCATTTAGTCTGTTTCCTGAACAGGGGTTAAGCCTGGTGTTGCTCTGCATTGTCAATGGTGTTTCCCAGTTAACAAATGCTTAGACTTGACCTGAGTATTGGGAAACCAAGTTATTTGGGGGGTTTCTTCAGTGTGTGGTGAGTAATTTTTTAAAAGTTTGATTTTGCCACGTTTTTTTGTCAGGGTAGCTGATAATGGTTGCAGACAATTATTTTTCATTTCCACATTTGATTTATATACTTGATATTTGGATAAAACCTTTGACACTGGTATGAAGGAAAACAAGTACAAATAAGAGTAAATCTAAAATAATCCTCCTTTTTACAGACAGACTGAGTTGACACTGAGTTTTTGGACTTTTGACTTCTTTAGCACAGCTTTAACTTTGTGCTCTGCTCCTGCTGCCAGTATTCTGGTCTAATCTGGGGCTGGACTCAGGCCCACACTATTTCAATGCATGGAAAATCTACTGACCTGCCTACCGCATTGGATTGCATCTATGACAAACAGCAGATTAGGCATGACCATTTTGTGTTGAGTTTGTCACTTCTCACTCACTAATTTGTGGTATTTACTGTGGTTGTTGTAATTTAAAATCATGGAGACTAAGCTCTTATTATTTCTACTGATTGTAATTTTTTTTGCACTTTTCAGAATTCTACTAACAACTAACACCTTTTGATTATCCTTCACGTTTTATTACTAATGCACTTGTTTAATGTAGTTATGGTCATGACCTCTGTAAAGAAACTACGATGCTAAATGCTGGCAGCATGTAGAAGTCTAATGTCATTGTGGCTGCTGATCAGCAAGCTTCAGCTTTCCACATCCCGACACAAGAGCCCTGTGTGGTTCAGCCGCATGGGTTTTGTAGTGTGAACAAACACACAACTCTGCCTACTGTTGGCTAGAAAAACAAATCTCTCTCTCTGTCTCTCTCTCACTCACACACACATACACTCTCACACTCTCTTTATTCACACTCTGTTTCTCTTCTTGTTTCTCTTCTTTCTCTTTCTCACTCTCTGTTTCTCTTCTTTCTTTCTCTCTCTCTTTCTCACTCACTCACACACACATACACTCTCACACTCTTTATTCTCACTCTCTGTTTCTCTTCTTTCTCTCTCTCTCACACACACTCTCACACTATTCACACTCTGTTTCTCTTCTTTCTCTTTCTCACTCTGCTTCTCTTCTTTCTTTCTCTCTCTCACTCACTCACACACACACTCTCACACTCTCTTTCTCTCTGTCACACTCTTCTCACTCTGTTTCTCTTCTTTCTTTCTCTCTCTCTCTCTCACACACACACTCTTTATTCTCACTCTGTTTCTCTTCTTTCTCTTTCTCTCTCACACACTGTTTCTCTTCTCTCTCTCTCTCTCTCTCTCTCACACACACACACACACACACTCACACACTATTCTAACTCTGTTTCTATTCTTTTTTTTTCTCTCTCACACTCACACTCTTCTCACTTTCTGTTTCTCTTCTCTCTCTCTGGTGTTTGCAGGCTGCTAGAGATTTCACACATTATCACATGTACATGTCAGCAGCCAAGGTGTCCCTGGATTTGCAGACAAAACTGTGTGTGTATCTGTTAATGAATGTCCTAAGTCATCTGGCAAGGTCTTTACTGACCTATCAGTGTTTGTGTGAGTGATGTAGTGTAGTGATTGTCATCAGACTAAGATGACCTGCTGCTTACTTTCCTGTTGTTGACATATTGTCACATGACATTCAGGTGGCAATCAGAGCTGTGATATCTGCTCGCTGTTACTGAGATTAGGTCACATGCAGAAGCTGACTGGGCCGGAGGAAAAGAGGAACAGGTTCCAGTGTAGCTTTCTGTTTACTACTGTACCATTGTCTTTGCTCCTTTAGCCAATTAACTTGGGATGATTTTGCAACGGGGCTTATGCACCCACACAAAACTGAGGTTACACAATGGTACAAATGTTTGTGCATGTTCTATCCTCACAAGTTCCAACAGATAAATCTTTCTTCAGCACTTTTTCAATCGTTTCCACAGAATAATTCAATCAATGAGTGTATAGGTTTGGTTGTCAACGGTCAAAGTTGTGCTCTAATGTGACCCTGATTAAATAGTTATGTGTTTTATCCTTTAGAAATGAAACAGTTGGATTATATATCACTTGTTTGGTGAAGCCTAGTCAAGTATTCATCTTTATTGCCTTTACTATAAGGCACCTTTTAACTGTATCTGTGTACTTTGTGTACTTGCGTCTTGTGTATTGTCTCTGTGTTGCTAAAATGGTGACTTGTTTTACTTTTTTTTTAGTCCAGCACATAAGTCTTATGCTTTTAGATTCACATTTGCATACCAGCATGTGTTTTGTGATGGTGTGCTCTGATATTGTGCCATTTTTACTCGGCCTCAGGGGAGGTCTTAAAAGTAGTGGTAGTTAAAATGTGAGCTTTTAAAATACAGTTAATATGGTAAAACCCAGGGTATAAGCAATAAGATTACCCTTGTAAAATGGCTTAAGTTTATTAATTAGGTCACAAACACCTTAAAAATAATGTCAAATGTGTGCGCATATGTATAAAATAGCTATAAACCCACACTCCGCTATATAAGGGCTTCCCAAATCCTATCCTGAAGACCTACCACACAGAAGAGTTTAGATCCAACACACCTGACTCTCGTATCTGATTTGTCTTCTCCAGTCAGCATCATACCTGTAACAGCAGCTCAATGTTGCTGTTTTTATTTATGTTTTAAGGTGTTTATGACCTTATTAATAAAATCTAAGTAATATTAAGCCATTTGTAAAGCCTTTTTAAAGGTAATCTTTTAATGATATATCTGATATATGTCCTTTTGGTGCGCACTCAAATGTAGAATTCATTTTCAGTCTGTTCAACTAATTTTCACTAAATTGAAACGAAGCTTGTGAAACTCGAAAGTTCATCTCCCTTTAATAACACAAACGGTTTTTGTTTTTCTGTTTGGATAATGGCACTAGATCAGATTTTCATAATCACAAAACCCACATTTTTAAATTTCAGAACCAAAGGAAATCATTTTTGGACCTGCTACAATAAACATTCACGGTATAGATTCTGATGCTATATTGTAAAAGGGCTAACATTTTGCATTGGTTTAAACTGGTTTATTTTTTGAAGAGTTTTATGGATCTTTTATAGCAATCAACTGTGTTCTCAATGTATTAACATTTGGTACGATCAGACTGATTGTAGTTTCAATACGGTTTAAACTTTAAACTGGCTGCTTATTTATTAGAGTAAAACATGTCAAACTGAGACATGTCATGGAGCTTTATGGGAAAAAATAAAGGATTTCATATGTTGACATTCTTCTCTCTCTGAATTTCTCAGATATGCCTGCCCATTTTAGTCATCTCTAGTTCCACTCATTAGCTAGGACTCCCTCTATCTCATGATACCACCAGGAGGGTGGAGGCTAATGTGCTTCCTCCTAGAGAGATGCCCCAACACCTTTTTTGACATCACTTATGCAACAACATTGGACAGCATAACATAACACAACCCAGAAAGAGCATTGCCAGTTGTGCTTTCTTAGAGTACCAGCACCATCAGAGATCAAACTAACATTCTACCAATGATAGGGTTAATGCTCAGTTGTGCCACCCCAGACACCCCTTCTAATGAACTCCCTATAATTATCCTCAGAGCAGCATTTTTGATCCAGAACTAATTGTCCAAATTCAGTACCTGACTTCACCAGTGTTCTTCTGCATGAATGCAGTCAAACCATCACAGCAACGTTCCATCAAGTGTGAATCTTTCCCAATACAGCACAGGTCGGAACTGCAGCAAACTTATGGACAAATATCCAATTAACGTCCCATATAACATTGTTTTCTATGATTGTACTGAAATCAGATGATTCTCAGAAAATCCTCAAACTGCAAGAGCACATTTTAACTTCTAACAGCCAATCAGAAGCAGTCTCCAAGCACAGCAAGCTATCTCATCCTACAACACAACCTACAAGTCTTTAGCACGCTGTGTTTTGAGGCAATGCAGGCTGGTAAATGCAATCAGTAGTGAATATTGACAGTAGTCTGTTTTCAGAGTGGACTTTACCCTTGTCTCCCACCTGTTTTTTTTTTCTTTTTTCTTTTTTACCCCACAGTTTAAAAAATGACATCCCTAACCTGCTGTGGAGCTATGGGATCATGGACTTTTTTCACGAAGATTTCTGAACAAAAACGTCAGATAACAGTAGTCCATAAAGTTTTTCTTTAAATAAACTCATAAAAGATGTATTCCAGTATTGTCTCCAGTATTGTTTTAAGTATGCCAATAGGACATCGCACATTCAGCCAGTCACTTTCACCACCAGATCACTACCTTCACTAAAAGTTACATTTAAAAAAGAGTTCAAACAAAACAAACCAACAAAAAAATGTAGGAAAAAATTGTCAATGCTAATCTCTTTACGAGTAGAATATCGGGCAAAAGTGCACATATAAGGTTCTACTTGTTAAGACATTCGAGTTTCTTCAAAGCTGCTGTGTCTGTAAGTCATAGTCATTTCTAACATTGCTTTAGAGTGTACTATAGTTTGGTTCCTCTGCTGTGTGCGTGTGTGTATTACAGAGAATTGCTGACAAGGGGAATGTGTAGTGAGTCATCAAATTATGCTGTCTAGCTCTTAGTATGTGCTCATTCAACTGTCCAAGACCACACACACAAATATACACACACGCACACACACCCTTATAGCAGAAAAAAAGATGTTGGACAGATCCTTTACAGGAGACTTCAAAATAGTTCTGTGGGTTCATGTACTTAAACAGTCATTTATTATTACATGACAGTAATTCAGTCTCTTTTAGTCCATAGTTTTAAAGAGGTTGTTTTTGTTACTGTGGTTTTAAGACTTGACTTAAGCACCTGGACTTAAATACTTCACTCTGAATAGTTTGTGACATGATCTTATGAATGTACTATATTGATTGGGAGAGTGAGTGAACATTATTGAGACATTTTCAATTTAATTTAATTAATTAATTCTATAGCCCTTTTTACAACAGATGTCACAAAGCAGCTTTACAAGGTCTGGGCAACTTTGGGAGGAACCAAAGCACAGTAGGGGAACCCATCCTCCTCTGGTTGACACTGGATAATAGTGAACAGTCTGAAGATGAGTTGTGATAATTGTTTATAAGTTCCATTGTTTGAGGTGTAGGCAGCACCTCAGTTTTTAATAAACTACAACGCCAATTTCAGCCCTTTGTGATGCTGTTTAAAATGTAAATAAAAATGGAACAAACAGAACACTGGAGATTCAGAGTCTCTCAGAAGTAAAGATGCATCCACAAATTGTGGAACAATTTCAGAATAATGTTGAATAATGTTTGAATATAAAATTAAGACAGAATCATCTACACTTCATAATATCATCAAAAGGGACCAAAATTTGTATTTTATACTTGTGGTCTTTGGTCCCTTAGACAACATTGAATTAAAATGCAGATTCTGTCACGGAAATCACCACATGGATTCAGGAACACTTTCAGAAAGCACCGTCTGTGAACACCTGTGCCGATCATGAATGCAGGTTCTGCAAAGAAGAAGTCATATGGGAAAACAATGCAGAAAGGCCGTCTTCTCTGGGCAAAAGCACATTTTAAATGGTTTTGTAATCAGACTAATCAAAAAGGGACATTTTGAGACCATCCTGGTTTGTTATCAGTACTCAGTTTGAAAGACTGCCTCTCTGCTGGTATGGTAGGTTAGGGTTAGTGCCAATGGATTTAGCAGTTTAAACATCTGGAAAGGTTCCATCAATGCTGGAATGTATATACAGGTTTTAGAGCAACATATGCTCCCATCCAGACAATGTCCTTTTCAAAGAAGGCCTAGCACATTTCAGCAATACTGACAATACTTAGCCACATACTGCATCTATTAGAACAGAATTGTAGTAGTAGAAGAGTCCAGGCGCTGAACTAGCCTACCAGGAGTCCAGACTGACTGAAAATATTTGCTACATTATAAAAAGTTAAACATGACGAAGAAGACCCAGGACTGTTAAGGAGCAAGAATCATATATCAGAGGTGAGTAGGACAACGTTCCTCTCCCAAAGGTTTCCAGACATTTACAGACTGTTTTTTGAAAGAAGAGGGGATGCTACACAATGATAGACATAACCCTGTCCCAACTTTTTGCTGTCATCGAATACAAAATAACCTTTTTCCTTTAAATTAAACATTTACTCTGTTTAAACCTTTTATATTGTAGCAGTTCTTCTGGGGAACACTCGCAAACAGAGTTATGCATTTGATATATTTTACCAGTCTTAACAAAGACCATCCTGTTAGGTGCGTCCCCTAGTGGCTAGGATGCACACAATCATTAACCCATGAGCAAGGCATGGCGGTGAATGGCCAAGCCTGCCTGAGTCACCAATCTCTATACTCGTTATGGAGATGGCAGGCTTGGTCATCCACCTCCAGCTCGTGATTTCTGATCATTGTGAATACCACTGCACACAGTGCACCACAACAAAATTTGTGCTCTGCATTTCACCCATGCACATGTGGAGCGGCGGGCAGCTATAAACAGCACCCAGGGAGCAGTGAAGTGGGGACAGTACCTTGCTCAAGGGTTCCTCAGTGGTGCCCAGGCTGGAACTTGAACCTGCAACCTTCAGATTTCAGGGGCAAAGTCCTAACCACTAGGCCACCACTGCCCTGCTCGCTCACACAGTAATAACACATGACAACAGTCAACCTCAAATGCTGCTCTCTTCCCTGCAACACATAGAACATGCACAATAATGCATAGCAGTGCACATTTCCCCAGCTCACATAATGCACTTCCACACCCAGCCAATAGGAGCATCCCCAGGACCATTACAAAATGTTTTTTATGTTCTATTGTGAATATAATTTCATGAGATTTTGTTTTTTTCAGTATCTCAGATTGAAAGTTGGGGTTGTACACCAAATGGGGTTGTAGATAACAAGGAAATGCTACAATTAACATTGAAATGTGCAAAGGGTTACTTAATATGGTTTTAAACATAACCATTACCAAAGAACCATTAAAGTACCAATTTGTGAGGGTGTACATCAGCTTATATGTACAGAATATATTTAACATATGATAATACACATACATCCACAGCATATATTCTGCTCAGCTTTACATTTTTCGGGTGACGTGGATATATACACTGAAGGTTTATTAAATAACCAAAGTGTCAGATAACAATAAGAATAATAGCTTTGAGATAATGTTTGTGGTACTGTACTGTACTGTAATCGTACTGTAGCCTGAAAGTATTCAGCAACTGAAGAATTATATGACAACTTGATACTTTTGATAGATAGATGAAACTCTACATAAAGCTGCTATTTGTTAAGATGGGAATTAATCATATGTAAAAGTCATTTGAAGCATATCAGACTTTTGACTGGTACAGAACAGTCACCAAACATAGACCTTCATACTTTCTGTGAATATGACCATAAACAATGGATTTAGTCCATCTGTCAATCTGTGCAGGAGGGGTGATATACTACAGTCCAAGTGAGACTGTATGTAGCATATATTGGTGATTTTTCCTGACCTTAACACAACCAACAAGACAATGAGGATTACCAAACTGTGCATGTGGTTCATCACCCCTTAACGCAAGGTGTCCTGTTTTTTTTTTTTTGTTAATGCAGCCGTAACAGTAGTGTAGTGCCATCCAGAGTTCATCGTGGATCACTGCGTCCATGTCTGCATTCATGGCTTAACAGGTTAAAGTCAGGATTTACCAGAAGATTGCTGAATCAAAGAATCAGAAATAAATTGTTAGTGAAATAAAATAACGTTATTTGTGATCAATGCTGCAAAATACATAAGAATATTACTAAAGTGAAAAAGGAAGAGCACCAGGTTCTGCAGTGTGCCAGTGTTCAACAAAATTAAGCTTTGTTTGCAGTGATTTGATATGTTCCACATGTCCTGCAAAATTACATTTAATGTTTATTTTATTAAGTAAATAAAAAAATTCAAGTGCATTTCCCAAGTGTACTTTATGAACTACCTATACTGATGTAATAGTAGTACTGTACTACTTGTACAGTGCTACTTCATTACAGATTGAGACTAAATTGGCCAAATTTTCAGTTTAAAGAATTGTACTTTTAAATATACTACAAGTTTTACTGTAAGAATTCAACTATTTCACAAGTAAGTTTAATTTTGTACTGAAAGTGTACTGCGAACTATACTATAAGTAAACTTATAAGTATTAGTTAAATACTTCCAGCCACTTTATAGTTAATTAAATGTTATTATAAATTGTGTACCACAAATAAAATATATATGTTTTCAGGTTACTACTTACAGCAGGCTGAAGTGCCCTTGAGCAAAGCGCCTAACTCTCCCCGGGCACCGCTACAGTGGTTGCCCTGAGGTGTGTGCTTACAGCCCTGAATGAGCGAAATGCAGATAATAATTTCCCCTCAGGGATTAATACAGTACAATTAAATAAATAAATAAATTAGAACCTACAGAGTGAGCAGTTTCAAGGGCACTTCTGTCTGCTGTCTTGTTCCAGGAATCGAACCCATGACTTCTCTAACCACAAACTACAAACTACTAGCTCATTTTTATTTACAAAAATATTATTTACATACACAACTAGTTTATGTCTATGTTTTAGTTTGTGCTGCAATTACACTAAAAGTAAACATACAGGCATACTGTTAGTATGTCACATAAACATACACTTCTATTTCTAATACCTTGAAGTGTACTCTCAGTAAACTACTTGTTTATTGTTGTATTTATATATATAGTGAAGTATATACAGTCAAACCCACTTAGCTGACCCCCTGTTATCTCGCCAACCCTACCTCTCGCCATGAAAGACTGCAGGACAGATTTCCATCCATGTAGCTAAGCTAAGGAGGTTTGACTGTATATACTTATATATATACTAGTATATACTTTATATATATATATATATATATATAATTTATTTATTTGTTTATGTATTTATTTATTTATTTACAGTGCCCTCCATAATTATTAGCACCCCTGGTTAAGATGTTAAAAGCTTTTATTAATTTTATTACCCCTTTCTAATTTTGTGCATTTGCCCACTGACAAAGAAATGAACAGTTTATAATTTTAATGGTAGGTTTATTTTAACAGTGAGTGAAAAAAAGAAAAGTGATCAAAAAGAAAACCCTATATAGTGGTGTGAAAAAGTGTTTGTCCCTTCCTGATTTTTTTTTTACTTAAATGTTTCAGATCATCAAACAAATGTAAATATTAGTCAAATATAGCACAAAATGTGTTTTTTAAGTGGAGGATTTTATTAAAGAAGAAAAAATCCAAACGACATGGCCCTGTGTGACAAAGTGATTGCCCCCCGTTAAAACATAACAGTGGTTCATCACACCTGTGTTCAATACCATATTTCCCCAACAATAGGCCGCAGCTCATACATTGATTTTGCAAATCTGGTATTGGGTGTAGCTTGCTTAAATAGGGCGGCCTATCAAAAAACATGAAAAACACAGACACGAGTCAGTATGAAATGCGGCACATATAAAGCGTCATTGCTTATGTTATCTTTTCCATGCTCGACCTGTGACCGTGGTTGGAGGCCCACAACCTCTGCTGAGTGGCTGAGTGGCAGCGTCACTCAGGGTAAATCCCCAACTTCAAATGCAACGCCAACTTCAAGCCAGCGCAGAGACTCACTTAGAGACAGTGTTTTCCGTTTTGGGACCTGTGACTTTATTTATTTATTTCTGTTTTCTCTCAGCACATAGCTAAATTTCTGCTCCCCGTTACCATTCACAATCTGCTCCAACGTGCGCTGCTAACCCGTGCTCTCTTGCTAACAGGCTACAAATTTTTCTGTAAGTAATAGATTGCAAGAGGAGAAATGCATAGAAACCAAATTTCTGGAAGATGCAATAAAAACAAAAGTATGTGTTTTGTAAATGTTAAACATTTATTTTATAGACAAAGTGACATTTAAGGCTTTGGCTGAAATATCATGATTGTATTGTGAAAATGCAATGTTTATAGAGTAGAATTGATACAATATTTATAGAACAATCTATAGGATATAGAATATATAAACCAAATTGAAACATTCCACAGCAAGCAGGTGAGCTGGTAGCAAGTGATGAAGGGATCATGACTGGGTATAAAAGGAAAATCCAACAAAGAATTTCAAGCAATTATGTGTCCTGGCTTTCCAAATGTCTAACTTCATAAGAGAACTTTCAGTCCGTTTAAAAATAAATGAATAGAGACTGAAAATGTCTTAACACAAGAGTGCCAATAATCTAGTTTTTTTTTACAGTCCAAAGTACATACAGTAAATATTCAGGGAATTTTAAGAAATTTCCCAATAGTGCAAGACTAGAAACCACTGTTAAATGTGTGTGACTTTTGAGCCCTCATTAGGTTCACACAAGCAACCATCATGCTACTGCCAGAAATGGAAAAAAATTGAAAAACATTGTCACATAACAGAGTCTAGTCTAGTCTCGTGCAATGTCATCTGAAACTCAGATGGACCGAAATGCAGTGAAAGCTTGTATGGAAGCCATGGCCTAATAGTTAGAGAAGTGGGTTTGTGACTGAAGGGTCACTGAAGTGCCCTTGAGCAAGCCACCTAACTGCTCACCCTGTATGCCACTCTGAGTATAAGTGTCTGCCAAATACCATAAATGTCAATTTACTGTGGTCAGTCCATGTTTCGCTTGTTTTGAGGAAATGGATGTTGAGTAACAAAGACAAAAAGCTCCATTAAGACTTTGAAAAAACATCTGTCAAAGTAGGCATTTTTATCTGTGCCCATGGTGAAGCTTCATATCAAGCAAGGATTTACAATCACCATTTGAGTTGATCAGTGAAAACACTGCAAATCTTCGTACTATGGTCAATTAAACAAAGAATATAAACAAATGAAAAAATAAAAAATAACAGATCATTGTTTTTTCTGCATTTTAAAAAAATATCCCATAAAATCTAGAAAAATATCAAAGAATCAAAGAAAAATAACTTTGTATACAAGAGACATTCCACACATTCCTAATTTTCAATGTAAGTTAATACAAAAGTATTGTGTTTTTGACCATTTTCAGAAGGTGGAACAGAATGTAAAGAATATAATTATCTAATAATAATAATGCAAATGAAGATACGTTTTGTTCCAGCGTTGAAATTTAGCTGTTTTTAAGTCAGTTTTGTTGGATTATACAGGTTACAAAGTAGTGCAACGGGAGCCGTGTGGTTCCCTAGTGCCCACTAATGACTAATAACTCGAAGTGTGAGTCTACATGTTCTGGACCAGCTGGGGTTTTATAGGTTTCATTTATTGTTTTCGTGCATTCACTCGGATAGGGACGATTAAATAAAAAGCGTGTCAGTTTTTTTCTTTTCCAGCTCTCTCTGGCATCGGCTGCCACCTCAGCGCTCCTGTATGCCCTGTTGGTACTCTGTGGAAACTCGTTGGCAAATCCCCCTGAATCATCAGCACAGATCAGAGTGCTTTTGTCTCTGGCTTTAGCCATGACCATTGACAAACACCTGCTCCATGTACACACACACACACATACACAGAGTGCAATCACCCCAAATAACCTCTACGTCACACTTATCATGCCAGGCCACACCAATGTTTGGAATCATCGAGTAGTTTCATTAGAGAATGTGTCTGTTCTTATGGGCAGTATTTACAGTAGTGAATGGGAACTGGCCAGTAAGAGTCAGTCTGTGATTCCCTGGGCTGCTTACTGCAGTCTATGGGCCAAAACTGCTCTACATTGACAGTGGTAGTTATACACATGCAGAATAGTATTTATTCCCAATTTCTTATCAATGTTTCAAATACTGCTATAATTGAGTCAAAGCTAGGAGTTCTATGAATGGTCAAAAACATTTTCTTCAACATAGGTCTAATCTGATAAAGCATGAATATGTATATCTGCTTTTGCTAGAAATGAACAGCCCAGAATTATAGGGTTATTGCTGTGTTCCTTTTTGCATATGTGCCACACCTTCTACACCATTTAGCACTATCTGAAGGCAGAGATAAAGGCCTGTTGAGACTCTGGAGTACAGACTAAAGTAAAATGTTGCATCGTATGTACCTCATAGCTTACCGTCAAACATAACTGTGTTGCTGTAATTTATTTGATCCACGTGTAAAAGACGAGTGAAGAAAATTCCGCTTCATTTAGTGGAAAAAGACAAAAAATGGGGATTAGCTCACACACCCATGCTGGTTTTATTTTTCATCATTGTTTAATGCAGATCATCAATGTTATTAGCGACGGCATAATGCGGATCAATATTCCTGCACGCGGCGGATGGAGCCCACTGTGGGATGCATGGCGCCCCACTCACTGAAACGGCGGTACTCGCCCCGCTCCATGAGATACTGGCGCCCTCTGTAGTTGGCTTGCTCAAAGAAGACCCAGGCACCTTCCAGCACCTTGCAGGAATGGACCTCGCGGAAACGGAAGCGGTCCAGCAGGGAAGGGCTGTCGTCGCTCAACTCCATCATCTGACCCACAAAATCAGGGCGCTCGTAGACGCGGATGCGGTGTGGTCCGGAAGTCTGGGACAGAACCGGAAGAACAACAGGTCACGTGTCATATGTTTGGCGCAAGGAGAAAGTGACTTCGAAGAACCCAACATGGACCCCTACTTCAATTCTTCACTAACATAATCACATCAGCTGCTAAATAAACAGGCAAAATTTACTCAATTATTTATAGTGGTTGCTGAATTGCATGGAATACTCCATGTGGACAATAATAATAATTTTTCTGTTCTATGCCAATCTGCAGGTGCTTCAGTTATGCTTCAGTTTGTTTTGAGACATGGGGATTTCTGAGCTTTTGTAAGTACAGGAAAGTGCATCATAATTCTTGTCTATTGTAATTAGCTGTATGTTACTGATATGGCAGATAGAGATTAAGTTGAAAAATGTTTGCGTATTCCTTTAAGGTAAATAAATGAATAATTAAACATGTTTTTATGTACTTGGTTGTGTGCAAAGTAACATAAAACGTGCTGTCCTTAACTGGACATGCAGGTACATTATTAAAAGTTAAATTATGTGTGGAATCAAACCCTTAAACTAATCAGAACAGGTATGGTGGGATATTGGATGTCTGCTAGGACTAGAAGGCCCTTACACTGCACATTTTACACTGAAAAATATTTTATTATTATATTATTGCCACAAGATCAAAATATACCACAATACCTATGTTGGTAATGATGTAGAAAATGGAGTATGTGTTTTTTCTGAGTGTGTGAAGTGCAGTTACAATGCATGAGTCTTATTAGACATCTATATAAATGACAAATGGGGTCAAAAAGATTTATTTTTATTCTTATTTGACCTGATGAAAGAAAACAATTTATAATTCTTTATTAAATAATATTACATTTCAAAGATAACTATGAATCTTCATGATATGTATTTATTTCAAATAATAATTTATTGTTTTTTATTGTTATTTATTTTAATGCATTTACTAAGAAATAAAACAATAAATCATATTTTATAGGGCTTTTCAGTAACTCAAAGTTGCTTATAATTGCTGAGATATCCAACAAAAGAATATTAATTGATGAGAACATTGCAGATAAGATTCTTTTGATCTCTGTCACTTTGTGTCTTTGTCTCTTTGTCTAAATAATCCAGAAAGGCGTAAACACACTGCACATTTGTTTATGCATGTGGTGCGCCATAAAGCCTGCTAAAAATATGAGATAAACTGGTAAATATATTGGTACATATGTTTTGAAATGGTATGGGCACACTCACATGGCGGACGATGCGGCAGGAACGCACAGTGTCGTTGTAACCCATCCAGCGCTGGTACTCTGGGTACTCTCCCCTGGTCAGGACGTACTGAGAACCCATGTAGTTGGGTCTTTCATATAGCACCCAGGCCCCACTCTCCACTCGGATGGAGTTACAGCGGCTGAAGTGTGAGCTTAGCTCAGGACAGTCACTGCTGCACTCAAAGCAGCGGCCCTGGAAGTTCCTGTCTTCATAGAAAATAATCTGAAGAGGGAAAGCATAGGAATGATGCATGCATTTAATATTCTTGAAGGAACTGACCATGTATCCCCAAGTAGCAGGAGCTGAGATCAAAACTGATCACTTTAAATCAATTCGATTTAAGTCAATTTCAGCTGTGTCCATCATTCCCATTGGAATCAAATATGTCAGCAGTTAAGTTCTGTAGGTTCCAGTATGTCAGTGGTAACCCCATTGAGTACAAAGGCCAAAGTCCAAATCTGACCTTTCTAGTACACTGAAGACTTAGCTTTAAGGTTAGGTTAAATTAGGTTTATCAATAAACAACAAATACAGATTGAATGGTCATGGATGAAATGTATTGCTACAGACAGAATTATCATGGTCCCCAGAAACTGTAATAACAAAATAACACAAAAACTGGATATGAGATTCTGCATAGAGGACATTACCGAAGGAACCATTCATCTTTTACAGCTTACCTTCCCCATTCGGTCCATTACTGGTTCTGATTGTTTTTAGATACCTTACAGATGTAAAAGAATAAATTAAAAAATCTCTCTCCAAAGTACTGGTGAGACTGAGAAGAGTGAGATTTATATATGTAGGACATTGAAATGCATTGCCAGTAGAATCATTGTCATTCAAATGAGCCACCATTAACATCCGCACAATAGCTGATGCTGCGTTTGTTTTAAAGTACATGGCTTTATGCGATGTTTAATGCCCATTGTATAGACGCTGACCTTCTGATCTCACTGTGCTCGATTCCAGAAGAGATTTATTTATCCAATTAAATTGCTTCCAGCGCATGGTGGCTCTTGCCGAGTGATATCCCGTCACAGCGTGACAGCACTGCTGAACTATATGGAAATATTATTTCCATCACAAAGTGCAAAAATCACAAAGCAATAGAGATTGCAGGAAAAAGTAAGACAGGTCTACTCATGTCCTCAGATTGTCAGAATACAGGCTGCTTTTTTGGTGCCTCCAGCTTTGCACATGGAAAGATGCACTTGTCAGTGTTTGCCATTTTACACCTGCACTGTACATATTTGTAATATTTCATTACAAGGTGCATGTGAATTGTACAATAAAAGCAATGTAGACTTTGGGGCAAAATAAGAGAAGATAAAGGCCTGCTGCATCAGCACCATTCTGGTTCTATTTTGGTGATAGCTTTTCATATTCAGTTTTGTCAGCCAAACAGTAATTATTGCTTTTTTCTTACATGCAATGCAATTAAATTTGTGAACCATACAAATGGTTAGTCTATGATTATTGTATGATTATTTCACACACTTTAAAATGTTCTTGATAAACAAGCAATGCTTGCTGTAATTACACATTCCCTTCATTGTTACGGTTGGTACAGTTATTATTACTGTTACATGTTCAACATTCTTTCTGGGTTAAACATGCTGATAAATTATTGAATTACAGTAAAATTATATATAGTCAATGTCCATTGTGCAGGTTTTTACTATCATTGATAAAATGTTTACTGTTGAGTAACATTTTCTATGGTACCTCATGCAGACTATTTACTGTTGTTTTGTTTTTTGTTTTGTTTTGTTTCATCTTGTTTCATCATTTTATTTCATTACAATTTAATATTTTCAGGTTGGATCCCAGTATTTGTAATGTTAATGATAAATATTCAACATATTTCCAACATCTTAAAAATGCTGGCCAATTGTTAGAGCTAGACCAACAACCCCACACGGTTAAAAGAGTAAAAGGCAGACAGCTGAGTCCTAGCACCCAGACCAACTGCTAATACTGATTCTCAGCTCTGGAAGAAGCTCTGAAATCTTCTACAACTACCTGCTGTTATAGCCGGTAAGACTGCTTGAAGAGCTTTCAGGAAATGCAGATGCACTTAACAAAAGATTGTGTTCTTGTTCAGTTAGATTTCTTCTGAAAACACTTTCCTGTGTGAAACAGAGCTGAGATAAAAAGCTTAGAACTGGGCACAGGGTCATTCCTGCAGCACTTTGGAGCAGACTGCTCATCAAAGAGCCCTGAGGCAGTAGAACTGTACAATGATGCCAGGGACATCCATTGCTGCTGCAGTGGTGTTTCAGCAAGCTTATAGACTGATGTACATCTGATTGGTTCTGAAGTGGTAGGGTTGGAAAAAAGAGGCCCTTCATCAATAGTTTTACCTTGAATTTCCTATAGGTTAAGAACTACTAGCTTTTCCCAACTCTAAAATAGACAGATACAGATAAGACTAATCTTTAATGATCTACATTTGTGTATCATATCCTTATGGCCATCATAACATACATTATGACAGCTATAAAAAAACAGTTTAGTTTGTACTTTTGTTAGTGTAAAACAACTGCAGATTCTTTCAATCATGCCTTGTCATTCAGAATAACTATCTGAAAAAATCTGAAAAAAGCAATTATAGTAACAATAGCAAAAGAAAGAGATAATTTCCAGAAAGAGCTTTTTAAATCACAGTGCAAATCCATCTCTCTGCAGATGGATTGGTTTTGCAATCAGTATCACACATCTGTTGTTGAATGATTCACTTGTTTCAGCTTGAAAGTAAAAGTAATATTGTTTGATTCCTCTCCATCATGCAGTTCATTCACTGAGGCCCAAAGTGGTTTAAAATGAGTCATAATTCAGTGACAAAACATCTATGCCATGGTAGATGATGTCATATATTTCAGTGTAGAAACCTCTGTTTAGTTCATGAAACTAGTTCTTTAAAATATTTTTGAAATTTGACAGGGAAGGTTTAAAATTGAGATCAAATCTGTTTCTCCATGATGCACAAGTTCAATCTTAATACCGGTTTCCTCTGCTATATGTCACCAGCATTTTCACCAGCTATGGTCTGAGTGGTGAAAGGTGTTGCCTTCTGATATTCTCATAACATTAAGATTTTTCTGAAGTTGGAATTTACAAGGCAGGATACATATTGAGGGCCTCTGCAAAAGAGTCTGCACATAGTATATCACCAACAACACCAAATGTTCTTCAAAAAAGATACAGATCTTGTGGAGCATTTGAATGGTTAATTCGGTTTATTCTATGTCTGTGCTGTTTTTAAGTTTTGTTTGTTCATGTAGAGTTTCTTAGTCAAACGCCTCATGTTTGAAAATATCAATGCATGAAGGAGTCATAGCATGTCAGTATTGTTTATATGTTAATGAGACAAAATTTAGAAAAGATTTGAATACAAGATTTGTCCTTTTTAAGGAAATAAACTAAAACTTACAGTGTAGTTTCAAATATCGCATGCAGACAAGTGTGATGGAAATTAAATTGTACAGAAAAACTAAACTGAAAAAGTCAGGTTTACCAATGATCATAAACTAGCTTGTATTAGGAATTAACCCTTAAATCTGAAATAGTATTTCTTTTTATTTATACCCTGTTAACATTTTACTTAATATTCATGATGCAATTTAGAACCTGTTTGCTAAAACTTTAAAAGGTCATAGCATTTTTTAAATACTTTGGATTAATTATATATTTGGATAATTTATATGTATATAGTTTTTGGGCTTAAAAAAATTCAAAGACGCCCTCCATGAATAGCTGAGGAATGACCTAAAGATGCTATTTAATTCTATAAACTTTTTCTTTTGATGAATTTTCCCTGAAAAAAGTGAATGAAAAGTCAACACAAACATTTATGTTTAAGCTATTGCTTTATTGCTCTGATTGTGTGACTGACACCCAGGCATCATACTGAGCCATCTTAAAACTCAGTGATTCTGCGGAAGGAACCCAGCACTGGACTGGCTCCTCCCCATTCGTTGTATTTCCTGTAGTCCCCACGCTCTACAAAATACTGGCGCCCCCTGAAGCCAGTCAGCTCGTAGAAGACCCAGGCACCTTGTAGCACCACACAGGAGAAGACCTCCCGAAATTTGAAGGCCTCTTGGACGGAAGGGCAATCTTCAGTGCACTCGACCATCTGGCCTCCGAAATCTGGTCTTTCATACAGCCTCAGTCTCCATGTGTTCCCATAGACCTGCAGGCGAAACCATAGTCAGTGTTTCCATTACCTTTATGATGATAAATAATTCATTAATTAACCCAACTTTCTTAATTGATTGGAGCATTTTGGACATGGACGACATAATAATGTGAGTTGATGCATCTTTAAGTTTCTTGGCATGTGTCAGCATGATGCAGACTGCTGCCAGTCATCTTTATATTCTGGCATTCTCCTCTAGTTTTCTACAGACCATCCAATCCAATCCAATCCAATCCAATCTAATCTAATCTTATCCAGATATCCCAGTTTGTCACAAGCTACATCATGTGGTGCTGAGAATGAACTAGCCAGAGAAATGCTGAATCTGTTTCTTTAGGTTAGTCCATAGGTAGCATCACTTTTAATGTGCTTCAGCAGGGGTCCCCAGCTCCAACTGTGGTTTCCTTTCTCAGCAGTTGCAGGTGATTTCAACCAGAAAAATCACCAAACTGTTCTGGAAACCAGCTCTTCCGAACTGGAGCATTGTTCCTTTGCTACAGGTTATTTTTTAGACAACAGAAACATATGTGTACAGCAGGGCATAGCAACACTTTGACACATAAAGGTTACGTCAGTAAAACTGATGCTAAAATGCTAATGAGCTCACGTTTTTGATGCAGCGACAGGATCGGATGCTTTCGGTGAATCCCATCCACTGCTGGTGGTCAGCATAGTCCCCTGGACTCAGGATGTACTGATGACCCTTGTAGCTGGGTTTCTCGTACAGCACCCAGGTGCCACTCTCCACGCGGACAGAGTTACAGCGGTTTAAGAAAGGGAGCAGCTCTGCGCAGTCACTGCTGGTCTCATAGCAGCGGCCTTGGAAGTTTTTCTCCTCAAAGAATGTGATCTGGCATCAGAGAGAGAGAGGAGAGGAGACACAAATCCATTCTTAAGCCCAGGTGTATGCAGCTGGCAGTGAACAAGATGATTATGGCATTTGCCTCAACTTCTGTGTGCTATATTAGAAAAGAACCTGTCAGATATTTAGTTTGGGCTACATAAACTTTAGACTATGTTCCGTATACTTGGAGTGCAGGAATCCTTTTGCTCACCATCTGAATAGACCCTTCCAATTTAGGTAGACTTTAGTAACAATAATGAGCTACCCATTTAGGAAGCCTCCTTCTGATTTAACTGAATACACTATAAGCAATAATCTTCACACCATATTCAAGCAGGTGCCAAAACTACCCATGCTAATGTCAACAGCTGTCCCAACACTCCAGAAGCTGCAGTCAAACTGGACTTCACTGACCTTGCCCATGCTTGCTCCGCTGAAGCTCCTTGTCCGCCCTCCAGCGGGGGAAAGTATTTATCGTAAACAAAATGTGCCGATGAGGGGAAACTGATTGTTACCTAAATTACTCTGATTTGCATATCAGCAAAGTGATTTGTTCAAGTTTGATTTCTCTTTGTTCCAATTTAATGACTCTGAATTAAACAACTGGCAGTGCATTGTAGTGCACAGTATAAAGGCCTAAGGCCAGTCATCCATACTGCTCCTGTAAAACAACACCAAAAATCAGCTTACGTTTTCTCTCCTCAAGGCCATCACCCCCTCTGAGGCCCTGTTACTGCCAATGAGTTTAAGAAGATCAATGTAGGTACTATCGTGGCTTGACTAGTTCAGTGTTGAATAATCTAAAACCTAAATTCCAGATTGTTATTTAATATATGCAGTGCTTGACTTTCCAGGCAGGTTTTAAAGCATATTATGTTTTTCATCATCCTTGTACCTGAAAAATATACCTGAGAAATACATGATATGTGCCATTCTGTACTGTAAATTTTAAACCCTTGTAACCCAACAACCCTAATATTTCAGATGCAAACAAAAGCCCCCATCGCAAGCTGAGTCATTGTGCCCCAATCCCAACATGACCCCGTCTGTTGACATTCCACCACAACACATGGTTGCCATGGCGATAAGCATATTGTTCCTCGTCCAGCGATGTCTGTACATATCTGTTGGAAATGATACAGGGGTCAAAATGCATTACACAGTCAATATATAATCTATTCATCATATCATCTGCAATGATGTCTACTACGTCACTCTCAGAAATCACTGTAATGTCTTTGTGTCTATGACATGTGACCTGTGGATTGTAGTGAGGCTTATCTATCACATACTACTGTACAAATATAATGAGATTTCTATCAATTCTGCATATATCTATTGTTTGTAGATTTATTACACCAATTGAGTAATACAAGCATCAGACACAGTTTAAGTAAACTAGAATGTCTTATTTGTAAAAAAAAAATAAAAAAATCTAGAGTATCTAAAACAGATTTAATAGGCAGTTTACGCTAGTTCAGAGTAGCAGTAGTGGGGAGGAGGGAGCAGTAATGGCCTGCATCCAGAACACTGTGCTTCTGCAGCTGGAAGCCTGTGATAGAGACAGAAATTAACAGAAAAGACCAACCTGCTTATTCATCAGGTTTGGCTATTTGAATAACAAAAAGCCATTGCAAAGCCTATCAAGTATAAAAGCTACGGTGGACCACGGCCTGCTGGACATCATCCCAGCGCCAAATCAACCATGGGCAAGGTAAGTCAGCATGTTTATTGGTCATTGAACTCTATTATATGCTGGACAGCCACACAATAGTATTACATTTGTTATTTTAGTAAAGTTATTCAAGTTTGTAAACTTTAAGGAAATATATCCATGGAAAAAGTGTCATCAGTTCTCAGAGACCAACTTGGTGATTTCCCAGCACACTCAGCAATTAGTTCCTAGGCTCAGTTGGCATGTCTGAGCAGGAAAATCCCCAAGCTGTTTTGGCCAGAAACTCAGAGTGCCCGGTAATGACATCCTTGCTTCTTTTTCTACACGATTTGAAAATAGCCCAAGTAAATAGACAGACAGAATTGGTCGTGTATGAATTGAATGCGATAATTTCCATTAAAAATGAACATTTCTTTGGCCTTTCAGTTTTGAAAATATAAGGTTTTGCAATGTTTTTTAATGTAATGCATGACTTAAATATTATTCATCTCACTCTGTATTTATTAGATCATCTTCTACGAGGAGAGGAACTTCCAGGGTCGCTCCTATGAGACCAGCAGCGACTGCGCTGAGCTGACCTCCTTTCTGAGCCGCTGCAACTCCTGCAGGGTGGAGAGCGGCTGCTTCATGGTCTATGACCGCTCCAACTTCATGGGGAACCAGTACTTCCTGAGGAGAGGTGAATATTCTGACTACCAGCGCATGGGCATGATCGATTCCATCAGGTCCTGCCGTATGATCCCTCAGGTAGGACATTAGCAGATACTGAATGGAAGTTATTTTGTTGTTATTGTGTTCTTCATGAAATCATTAGTTATTGCTTAAAAGCTAAGCTTCACTTTTAGTAACAATAACTGATGCTAAATTTCAAAATAACAATGAAGTATATAAACAAATTTGTGCGATGGTCACATGTATATCACATTTATAACGATTTTTATAATTGCTGTTTTGCATGTATTCTCTTAAACTGAGCAGCACCATGGCTCCTTCAGAATGAGAGTCTATGAGAGAGAGAATTTCGGAGGCCAGATGTATGAGGCCATGGATGACTGTGACTCATTCATGGAACGTTACCGCATGTCTGACATCCAGTCCTGCCATGTGATGGACGGCCACTGGCTGATGTATGAACAGCCCCACTACAGAGGCAGGATGGTGTACCTGAGGCCTGGAGAATACCGGAGCTACAGAGATATGGGCCTGAGCTCCATGCTGAGGTTTAGCTCCATGCGGCGCATTGTGGATTCCTGCAATTAATGTGTCAGAGCAAAATTTAGGTCAATAAATTTTCAAATTTCAAATCTTATCATTTTTGTGTTTGTTTGTGTGTCTGTGTGTGCATGCGTGAGTATGTGTGTTCTTATTCCTTTGATTGCCATTAACAAAATGGCAAAACAACCATACTTGGCTAACTACAAACTAGTGATCATCATCATATGAACCTGTTCAAAGTAGAGCTATACATTAGCGAAGTATTTTCTGGTTTGTTTGTTGAATAAAGAACAGACTATTTAAAGGGACTCGTCCTTCAGGAAGCTTTCAGTATATTATTTCAGGAGAAACAGACAGTTAGCTGTATTCTACTTGTTAGCTGTATTCTACTTGTATACTAGTATGGCTAACATCTTCAGGGTAGTGGACACCTACACAAGATCACAAATGACTACACATGATCTGCCATCTAGCTATTCATCATAATCACCTGTAGCCTGTAGTTTGTAGGTCTGAAACCCAACTTTGCACCTAATGCTAATAACAATCATGCTAGTGTTAACCATCACCATAATTAGTCAGATTGTGCATATATAACCTACCACTGCAAGAACAACCAAAACCTATTAGTTCCTAGTGTCTGATAAGTGTCACATTCATGAGAATATATGTGTGTGTGTGTGTGTGTACACGGTATCTCACAAAAGTGAGTGCACCCTTTTTTATTATATTTTTTCATATGACAGCACTGAAGATATGACACTTTGATACAATGTAAAGTCAGTGTACAGCTCGTTTATCTGTGTAAATTTGCTATCCCTTCAAAATAACTCAACACACAGCCATTAATGTCTAAACCCCTGGCAATAATGATTACACCCCTAAATGAAAATGTCCAAAACTGTGCCCAAAGTGTCAATATTTTGTGGAGCCACCATTATTTTCCAGCACTGCCTTAACTCTCTTGGGCATGGAGTTCACTAGAGCTTTACTTGTTGCCACTGGAATCATCTTCTACTCCTCCATGACACGACATCATGGAACTGAAATATTAGAGATTGCTTCTCCATCTTCCAATTGAGGATGCCCCACAGCTTGGCCAGTCCAGCACCTTTACAGTAAGTTTCTTTAGCAAGGCAGTGGTCATTTTGGACATGTGTTTTGGGGTAGTTGTTATGTTGAAATACGGGGGTATATTTAATATTTAATTTGATTCCTACAGAATAGCTTTGTTAGCCATCAGTAGCACTATTCTGTGTCTCAGATTAGCAATATTAACCATTACTACCATTTTTTCTATTTAAAGAAAATGTAATCTTTGTTATTATGAATACTTACTGATATTATGATAAAGATCTGTTTATAGTTTAGATATAACTGCTACAACATACAGTACAGGCCAAAATGTTGGACACACCTTCTCATTCAGTGTGTTTTTTGAGGGGTTTTTCGTGACCATTTACATTGGTAGATTCTCACTGAAGGCATCAAAACTATGAATGAACACATGTGGAGTTATGTAC
>JBBIGC010000104.1:1762255-1775446 GCA_037576955.1 Lepidarchus adonis
TAGATAGATAGATGGATGGATGGATGGATGGATGGATGGATGGATGGATGGATGGATGGATGGATGGATGGATGGATAGATTCCTTAAAAAGGATGTGTACTTAAATATAATTTATTTTTTAGGCAATCAACAAAAGGGAGTTTAAACTGTTGCATGTGACCATCTACTTATATGCTCATGCATAACTAAAACATAATAATAACTATAGAACTGACATCCCATTAGCAAATGTAATTATGAACTGTGAGAACACTTCATGACCTTTTCCTGATTATGCACCATTTTTAACTCCTCTGTGCATTTACACTCAGATTCAAGAAGATTCCCTCTTTATTCTGTACAATAGGAACAATATAGAAAATAGACGACGCATCAGGCTTTGAATTGCAGTATACAGCAGAGGCATGTACATTACTGCCCACTCAGGATTTTATACAATGGAACCATGGGATCTCTGGATACTATATGAGGTATAAAAGTGAGCAAGGGCACATTTGAAAGCACAAGTATTTTGGTGAATGTCATATGTCTGTAGTATCCCCCTGACAGATTGATGACCATGGGCAAGGTAAAGAAGTTGTATATAGTAACTACAGAGTTTTTCCCATGTTTGATGGCATGTTTATATTTATATTAAAAATTACACAACTTACAATGTTTCTCTTTTCTAAAGATAATCTTCTATGAGGACAGGAACTTCCAGGGTCGGTCTTATGAGACCACTAGCGATTGTGCTGAACTGAACTCCTTCCTGAGCCGCTGCAACTCCTGCAGGGTGGAGAGCGGCTGCTTCATGGTCTACGATCGCTCCAACTTCATGGGGAACCAGTACTTTGTGAGGCGGGGCGAATATTCTGACTACCAACATATGGGCATGAGTGATTGTTTTAGGTCCTGTCGTATGATTCCAATGGTAAAGGTCAAGCTTACACACACTTTTGCCAAACAAAGCAGCTTGAAAGCTTTCAGACATATTCACTCATTTTCCATTTCCTTTTCTTTTTCAGCACAGAGGTTCCTTCAGAATGAGGATCTATCAGAGAGAAAACTTCAATGGGCAGATGTATGAAATCCAGGATGACTGCGACTCCTTTATGGAACATTACCGCATGTCCGACATCCAGTCATGCAACGTGATGGATGGCCACTGGCTGATGTACGAACAGCCTCATTTTAGGGGCAGAATGGTGTACCTGAGGCCTGGAGAATACAGGAGCTTCAGAGATTTAGGTTTAAGCTCCATGATGAGATTCAGGTCTATGAGGCGCATCATGGAGTCATGTTAGTACACACGAAGTGTGTTAAATAAAGAACAACGATATACTCATATTTTGCTTCTTTGGAACTCATATGTAGCCAACTGGAAACTTTCTTGAAATTGTATTTCATACAGATTAGTTTTGTTAAGCAGAACATGGTTTTTATCAGTAAAGTACACAAATATTTCAAAGAATTTGATGCAAAACTTCCAACCAAACACCTTAAAATCTAAGAGAGAACAGTCACAAAATTTGTAAATAAAATCCATAAAACAAAAACTCAAACATGGAACAAATTTTAAAATGATGATGAGTAGTACACATTTTAGTGCATAATTACCATTTATTTACAAGTAAACACAATAACATATAATATTGTATGAGCAACAGTTTGAACACCCTTAATTAAAGCCACTTTTTATTCGCTCAGAGCTCATTTCACCTTAATCAAAGCAAGGCATAGACAATTCCGTGGCATAATAAACGATGTAGCTGAAAATCTGAAATCCCAAAGCAAGAGATAAAAATCTTGAAGCATAAACTGCTTAACAAAAAAACACTGCTCATACGCTAGTATGATCTGCAAAGCAAAACCCCCACATCACTGCCTTACTTACAGAACTTACAGGAACATTAACTGGCATTGCAATAACGATTGAGGTTAAATAAGCATAACTTCTTTGAGTTATTAGAAGGTCAACTTTATTGTAAAAGGCAATATCTAAAGCACACACCACTAAGATAAACTACAGGATGAACACAATGGGTTATTTGAATATTTGGAAGAGGTTTGGTCTGGGGTTTAATGAAAAAAAAAGGTTTTTGTTGTTTATGTTCTGAAAACTTCTTTTGACCATGTTGTCCATAAGAGGTCACCTATTGATATTTCTGAATTTATTCAGGGTGTTCTGAATATTATTTTAGTAGCATTTCATCTTATATGAAGAAGAAAAAGACTGTTAACCAGTCATCAGATAGCAAGAGTATTTGCAAATGTATATCATGGGTTACAGTCAGCAAGTGAATAATAAATCATTGTTTGTTTATAAACAAAACTAATTAGAATCATATACAGAAATGTATAAAATATGCATTATAAGCCACTAACAACAATGTTCAATTAATTTAACCATACACAATTTCAAAATAATGTTTGCTAGAAAAAGATTAATAGCGTTAAATTCTTAAAAGGTCTGCATCAATCATTTTATCTTCTGAAATGCCATGTGAACATACTGATACATACTATACATAATGTTGATAATAGAAAATAGTGGTTAATATAAAAATAGTCTTTTAGGCAAGTCATTTTAGACTAGACCCTGTAGTATCTCTTTTATAAATTGATTTGTATTACTTTTCAGACCACAAATGTATCAAAGCTAAGCTAAGCTTTTATATTTTCAGATATCTGATCCAAACCACCATCACTGTGTTTGCATTCCCAGTTCCATTCTTCAGTATGGAACATTTCACATCAAGCCACTTTCACTCAAACCATAATTTAATCATTTGTGAAGAAGACTTTCGCAGACTTTTGTCCTGTCTGATGTCTGTTCTCCAGTTTTTGAATTATGCATATTAAATTGTCTGTGTTACATCAGACAGACTTTTATTCTGTCTGATGTCTGTTCTCCAGTGTTTGAATTATGTCTATGGATTCTGTGTTTTGAGCTTTCCTGTCTGTACAAGCCTTAGTAATAGTTTGCCTACACAATACTTTGGATCATTTTCTTGTTTATTTAAATACTTTGTTAAAAAAATAAAAAGGCAAGTTACAGACATAATACATTGTAGGTTGGGGTTAATGCTGTATATATGCTTTCTTCAATATTTCAACATTCCTCCTGCCATAGAAAATGACATACCACTAAGCAAAGTTTTTAAAAAAAATTAGGTCTTTTTATGATGTCTTCTGAATTTTTTTTAATTTTAACGATTTTCCCAGACATTCAAAAACTCTCCAACTGAAAATTAATGTCCAAGAGGAGTCATAGTCAGAAGTCCAAATAGTAAACATGAACTAGACGTGTACATATGGTTCTGGACCAACCAACACATTATAGATATCGCCTGCATGTCTCTTATTTTCAGAGATGGAAAAAGCACGCAAATCCTGTACTTAGGTAAAATTATAGATACACCAGGTCACATCTGAATCCACTATAAGTGAAAGTTGTGCAGTCAAAAATTTACTTGAGGTGAAGTACTGAAATAGTTTTTTTTTTTTATTCTTAAGTAAAAAAAGTACACTTCATTTTTAACTAATCTTTGCATTATTTTCACAATGCACTTATAGAACTTAATGACTCTGTATCAGCTTACTGACTGCACTGACTTGATAGTAGGATCTGTAGAAAAAAAACCTTGTGAGATTTGCAACAGAGCCTATAGAAATACAACCAAAAGAACAAAAAGAGACATTTTAAAATGTATTAATTTAACACTTTACCCTAACCCAACAAAACAGTATTGCAGTATTAACACAGCTCACAGTATTGAAAAGTGCTAATACAGCTTAGGCTGTGTGTAAGGCTTTCAAGGAGATTAGACACAAATAGCAGTCAATTCATGCTTAACACAGAATATCCTAAACAGAAACAACAAGAAGAACCAAGGCTAATATACTCACAAAACGACTGCTTCCTGTCTGCCCTCTATAAAGCCTTAAATCATGCCATCTGGAATGGGTGTGTAGTACTCCAGAGATGCTGACTGGTGTTCTAACATTTTTTCCTACTTTTCATGATTTCATTAAAAAATAATGATGTTTTAGTTTTGGATAGTTTTTCTTAATTCACTTGAGTTAAATGTCAGATTGTTCAACAAATTTCAGTGTGAGATTATGCTCCAGCAATACCAATTTAATTTATTTTAACATCTTAACCAGGGGTGGCAATAATTGTGGAGGTCACAGTATCTGTAAAAATATGCTGTGATAGGACAACAGTGTGTGTAAATTTGTGGAACTGCTGTAGATGCAGCTTCCTCAGAAAAAAAAGAAATAAAAATCATCTGATCAACGACTTTATAAAAACTGCAAATACTACATGCAGACAATGAAAATTATTGCTGAAATTAAATAAATAATTTCCCGCCTTGACGCACTTCCTCAGGTTTGACAGAGAACTTTTAAAGGCACTGATGGGTGGGGAAAACACAGCAAACATTTGAAACAGTACAAAATACTTTTTTATTTCAAAGATATCAGATATGGATTTGAGATAAGGTCATGGGAGCTCTGGTGAGGATGCTTTCTCTTTCTCATTTTTCTCTGCTGTGCCTGCAGCCATTATTACTACCACCAACTGTTCAAAAAACGCAGCAGAACTCTGAACTAGACTGAGACAACAGGAGCAGTTTACTGTGATTGGCTGTTGTTTTGTGACAAACACTCAAGCGAACCTATGAAAAAAAATAACTGCAAAAAAAAGTAACAAGAATCTTCACAAACGTAACGGCTCAAAAATATTTGTCTTTCAACTGTAGTGGAGTAAAAGTCTACATTTTCCAAAAAATATCTATACTTAAAGTATAAAGGTAAAGTACAGATACTCAAAAACTGTACTTGAGTACAGTATTCAAGTAAATCTACTTTGTTACTGTTTACCCCTGCTTTTTTGCTGGGATGTATGTTGATAAATAGCTCCCACAACACTGTATCAGAATTTCACAGCATCACAAGCCCAGTAAAATACAATACACATTCTCCTGAATGGTCATACAGAGCTGTAACAAAATGCAAACTTAGAAACACTCAGAAAAGCCTAGCATCTATTGGTGTATATATTGTATCTGTATGTAGTGTTGAATGTGCAGGGCATTAATCAGAGCATAGAGATTCCCCTGCACAAAAATGAACACAAAGGGAGGGTTTGTGAGTGAACAAAAGTGAAAATACCAAAATGCTGACCCTGAACAAATGAATGGGGAGCTAAACTGAATCAACCACATGTTATAAAAGGGCAGCAGGACCACTGATCTAAAGTTACTTTTGCCAAAGGGAGCTATAGGTTTTTTAGAGTAAGTGTTGAGTAAGTTTTACATATAACCTTTGAATTAGCAGAACTGTGCACTGGAGAACATGTGGAAATAATCATCATTATGTGTGTTTTTATATGAATGTTTACCTTTTTCTGTTCTTTATTCAGGTAATACTACTTTTATGTATTTTTATAATTGAATGTGAATTTGTATACCGAAGCATTCAGAATAGTAATTGCATACAGTAATATTTCCTTTAAAAAGAGAAGGTTTGTTGAAAACATATGCTTTTTTTCTTAAAAATGTGAAACCAAATAAAATCTGTTTTTATCCCCTTAATCCAGGTAAGTTGTTTGTAATATAAAGTTGAAGTGTTGTTCAGAGTTTTAAAATTGCATTCATTTGAACAATGATTATCTGCAAACTGAACTTATCAGGGTTTACAGTGGTCTATCACAGCGCATAGAAAGAGACAGTGATTGATTTTGGAAATGCAATGACATTATGGATGAAGGCTCCTGCTTTGCAAATGTTACAAATGTTAGCAAACCACAACTCCCTTGTCCAGTCTGCCAGAATGATGTCTGCCTTACCTTTTACTAGTAAAATGAAATGTCTGAGGAACAACATTTTGGCAGTGCACAGACAAGAAGAGCAGACAATACTTTTGGATACATGTTTATGACCTTCATCAAGATCACACAAAGCATCTTGAAAGTACTAGAGGACTGTAATAATATTTTAGAAAGATCTTTTAGGTGTCCCACTTGTACTATTAACTAAATCTAATTGAAATTTGAGAATGTAGTACACCCTTAAATAAATATTCAACTGTTCTTTTATCAAAGGCAATGGTTCTACAGTACATATTCATTGTTGAATCATATGATTGCATAAATAATTGTTTGCCCTTTTACATGGTTCTTTTCTGTGATGTAAAATGAGTTGTAAATGTTTTAATGGCCCAATACAACACCAAAAAGGGTTCCATTATTCTTACAATTTCTTGCTTAATATATAATAAAAACAAATATATATGTAATTTAATATATATTTAATTATGCATTTATGAATGTTTGCATATGATGAGCCACCTTTACTCCAGAATGCAATGCAAAGAACGTTAGGAAGTGATAAATAAAAGTTTAAACATGTTCTTAAGCTCTTCTACACTGAACATATAAGTATAAAACTGTTTGTAGAATTTGGCAGCAGTAGTAAAGTAAAGTGTAAAGTGGCATTGCAACACTTCCACTTCCTGTTAGTACAAAACCATGCAGTGTGATAAAAATCATGCATACGAACCAAACCAGTTTTCCATTAGTGAGATTAGTACACAGAATATATCTTCTTATATTTTAGTGCTTAGTGTACCATTAGCACACTGGATTACATCTGCCGGGGCTGAATACTTTAGATATAGGAATTAGGACTAGAATTGCAATTTTGGGCAGAACTGGTCCTGGTTGTAGTTTAAAAAATAAAAAATAAAACAAAAAAAAACAAAGGCCAATCCTAATGTTCCATTCCATACACAGCATCATTGTCTAAAAGAAGCACACAGTCTTGGTAAAAATGCTGATGCAAAACATACATTTACATAACAATGTTTTTGTTGGGCATAGAGATTATAAAGAGGTTGTGTCCAGCCCAGCCTACATTACCGACCAACCGCAGGTAGTAAAGATGACGCGAAAGGTAAGGCTGGTTATTTTGCTTTGCATTTTCTTTGCCTCTGCTTACCTGCCTAAAATTTTTAACAGAAATCACAATTTTACAGCCTAAAGGCCATACGTCCTGCGCACGGTACAAATTTCATTTTCTCTCTCTTTTTTCTGGGGGATACTCTTGGCCTGGATCAATTCATGAGCAAAACCGAAATCATGCGCTTTCAGAACATCTCCAACAACAGGATGAAGGGGAAACCAAATGGCTGCAAGATTTCTTATGCTGAACTGCAAACCTATTTGACCAGCTGGAGATTGTCTTTCCCATGTGTATTATCCAAATGAATGAGATTGACTTGACCTCTGTATCAAAGCAGGTGTATGAAGGTTTATTTCAGCTGTGTTCATTTATTTTAATAGCAAGATAATGAAAATTAATTAGATTACAAATTAATTATTAATAACAAGTGTTGCTAATTGTTATTAAATTACAGTATATTAAGTTCAGTTTTGTTTTCTTGCCACCATTACTGATTCATCCACTCTCTCTCCACTCTTCATTCATCTCTCTCTCTCTCTCTCTCTCTCTCTCTCTCTCTCTCTCTCAGTGCACAAATCAGGAAACACAGCAAGTGAAAATGAGTTCCAGGATCATTAAATGTAAAACACATTTCTCCTTTTGTATTGCCTGAGACTGTGATATTGAATTAAAAAAACAGGCACAACTTTTCAAATAAATGTCATGAAATCATATATATCCAATAGCAGATTAGATTTTATACTTACTTGATTTTATGTGAAGGTGAGGAAAGATTTGTATGTGAGAGAGACTGTGTCTGTGAGATTTCTGGTAAAGTCAGAGCTTGTTGAGTTAAGCTGAGCAAGACTATTTCCGGAATTGCCAGGTGTTTTGGCGACATGTTCATCCTGTTTAATTAGTGAATTGACCAAGAATCATTATTATTTTTTGGACAGATTTGCTACGGTTTTTTACATATTGATACTATTCCAGCAGCATTTGTTGTGAATGGAAATGATGTGCTTGTGTACAGCTGTTTAATCAGATGTATAATGATCATTAAATGAAGATTTTTTTCAAACAAATGAGGGAAGTAAGTTTAAAACTGTTTATGCCCCCAACTTACACCCACATAATACAAATACACTACCAACACTCTGTCAACAACTTGGGGTACCATAGCATCCCCCCAGCAACACCCTAGTAACCATGTGGAACACCATAGCAACCACCTAGCAATTACAACATATAACATATCAACCAAGAAACACTCAGGCTGTGCATCCACTATTGTTTTCCTGAGCTATTTCCTGCACTTTTTTAGTTCATAATGTTCATAAAGATATGAAAAAAAATATGAGATCTTACTGACATTGTTTTTTGCATACTGCTATAGCTAGTGTTCTTCAATTTCCATGTAGGTTCTGCAAAAAACAGCTATTAGGCTTAAAATGTGTACTCATCAGTGTCACTCACTTTTGAAAACTGCATTTCATACATGCACAGGAATCATGTTCAGTGTTCACACATAAATAACAATAAATGAAGACATTATATTGGAGTAGATATGCCATTTATTTAAAAAGTGAATAAAGGCACACAGTAGACATTTCAGGAGCACTTCTTAGATGCCATCCATGATTCTGCGGATGGAGCCAATCCTGAAGTTCGATCCCCATCCCCAGTCTCTGAAGTTCCTGTACTCTCCTGGCCTCATGTACATCATCCTGCCTCTGTAGTGGGGATGCTCATACATCAGCCAATGACCGTCCATCACATTGCAGGACATGAAGTCAGACGTATGGAAGCGTTCCATGGTGTTGGGGCAGTCGTCCGTCAGCTCCATCATCTGGCCACCAAAGTCCATGCGGTTGTACAGCCTCATCTTATAAGAACCACGGTGCTGTAGGGAGAAGCAAATGTTTTTTTAGTTTTACATTTTTTTATTCAAGCTCCTAACACACGTGTATATAAATATAAACATGACCCATAAACTTTACCATTATCTTGACACTCATAATTTCTCATAACTTAAAAGTTTTTCTCAACCTGTCCTCAAAATAGCAGTGTGCAAATAGATTGGCTTGTGTAGTTTTCAGATAAATATAATAAACCAATGATAAATTAGCACAGATCAATTAATTTGTCTATCAATGTCAACTATCAATAACTGATTCAACTCATCAGGTTAAGAAGGTTGGTTAGAGGCAGAAAAAACAGCAAACACCAGGTTTGCAGTGGGGAAGTCTATTTCATACAATTATACATGTAAACTGTCTCTCCATGTATACAAATGCATTAATAATCTTTAATTAGCCTATGTACAAGTGTTTTCAGCTCCTACCATAGGGACCATTCTGCAGGACCTGACACAGTCGTTCCATCCGAACATGCGCTGGTAGTCAGAATATTCACCCCTCCTCAGGAAGTACTGGTTCCCCATGTAGTTGGAGCGGTCATAGACCATGAAGCAGCCACTCTCCACACGGATGGAGTGGCATCGGCTGAAGTATGAGTGCAGGTCAGCACAGTCACTCATGCACTCATGGTGACGGCCACCAAAGTTCCTGTCCTCGTAAAAGATTATCTAAAAATGAAGGTCCGAAATGAGAAAACTGTTATGCAAAAAACAAAGTGGAGGTTTTATACAAACTTTTCTGTTAAATATAACAAAACACACGTCTTCTGCACACAGATGAATTACTTCATCATAGAAAAATGTTACCCTAAAATGATAGTGGTAAAAGTAACGCACTGGCCAGTTGGCATCATGCACAAAATGCTAGCTGACTTAAATATTTAACATTTCACTCTCCCTTACCTTGCCCATCATGTTTGATGCCTCTCAGAAAGCTGCAGGTTGTGATTTAGCAACAGCCAGTATTCCTTATATATATCCATCTGTGGTGAAAAACTCTTTGTCATTGTCATAATGAGTAGCATGTGTCAGCACAACTATAGCACCTTCTCACCTCGCTTCACCTTAATTAAACGTTCCAGCAATGGATCCTGCTAAGCAAGTGGAAAGCATTGCTTTCTTATTTTTATTCAACAAACAGATAGCATAATAGCCTTCACTTGAGAGTGTCATGAAATATAATTTAGCAATAACACATTTTAATCTTGGGGTGAATTTAAGTATGTAAATAAGCATTAAACTGGACTGCTTGTTAATTCATTTAATCCTTCTTTGTTTTTTTCTGGCCTAGAAATATCCTGTTGTCTGAGAGTGTATGGTGTTTTCAGGGTCAGAGTCTGATGCTCCATTTTATAACAAAAGCTCTGCATTTACAAAGCACTGCTTTGTCTATTACACTACTCTAGATGACAACTTTGCCAACTCGGTGCATTTTTACCATCAGATGAAGTTTGACCTTCCGACCTTTAATGGGAAACTAAACAAAATGAAATGTTATAGCTGGAATTGCGTCCAAAATATTCAAGATTCTGGTTTAGGGTAGTATGGATAATTTAGCTTTTTTTTGTTAATGCAAATATATACAGAAAACAGTGGTATATATTTAGATAAGCTCTATGAATCCATCAAGGTGAAATTGGTTACTCACACGTTTGAATAAAGGATTATAAAATTACAGATAGAATCATTAAGCATTTGTTTCTTATGTATCATTCTGCCATACATGTTAATTGTATCAT
Organism: Lepidarchus adonis; assembly: GCA_037576955.1. Lineage (NCBI taxonomy): Eukaryota > Metazoa > Chordata > Actinopteri > Characiformes > Lepidarchidae > Lepidarchus > Lepidarchus adonis. The sequence continues at coordinate 1,772,843 of JBBIGC010000104.1, forward strand.
ACAGGAATCAGAAATGTCCACAGTGGGAGACATTGAGAAAGAGAATCAGACTAGAACTGTTTTCATTCTAATTTTTATACTATTACACAATTTCTCACTGGGCTAGTTGCACAAATTCATAAAATACAAATAATTAGTGAACCATACATGTAATAAGAACTATTAAGAACTTACTACCTCAACCAGTCTCCTGTTTAGCCTTCAGTCTGCAAGGCCTATAATAAGATCAACACACAGACAAAAACAGACAGACAAGCCTGTAGACAACTTTCACATCAGATAAGAAGAAATGAAGTGATAACTGAATATCTGGTTGAGAGGGACAGATGTACAAAGAGGAAGTGTTGCTTTATTTGTCATATTTTATTTAGTGGAGTCTATCAGAAGGACAATGAGGCCATGAGCTGTTTAAAACTCGGTGATCCTGCGGAAGGAACCGGTGGTGGCACATGTGGCACCCCAGTCGCTGAACTTCCTGTACTCGCCGGGTCGCATGAAGTACTGGCGCCCCCTGTAGCTGGGGTGCTCGTACAGGGTCCAGTAGCCGTCCATCACATTGCAGGAGTAAATGTCCCTGCTGCGGAAGCGATCCTGCACAGATTCGCAGTCATCACTGAACTCCATCATCTGGCCCTGGAAGTCTGGCCGCTCATAGATGCGCATTCGGTAGGGGCCCCCGCTGTTCTACAGGGGTAATGCAAGAAATTATTATAATGTAATAAACTCTTTTATGTCACTGTCTGAGAGCATAACACAAGAAGATGGTTTTATAACATGAAGATCATAATGCGATGGTCTCTGGAGTGAAATTTAATTAGACCCTTAATTATGCTACACTTCAGTTAAGTTTTAATATGTCCACCTAAACATCCCTACAGTATGAAAAATCATCATCATGGCAGAATGTACATATCAGTGCTTATCAAACAAATGGGGGCAATATAAAATAACTGAAAATGCTGGAGCAATATTATTATTGCTAGAGAATTTGTGAACACAAACACACACACATACACACACACACACTTACATAAGAGAAGGTCCTGCAGGAGCGAATTGTGTCATTGTAGCCCATCCAGCGCTGGTACTCAGGGTATTCTCCCCTGGTCAGGACGTACTGGTAGCCCATGTAATTGGCCTTTTCATAAAGCACCCAGCAGCCACTCTCCACCCGGACGGAGTTACAGCGGCTAACATGCGAGTGCATGTCTGGGCAATCAGCGTCACACTCATACGAGCGGCCCTGGAAGTTCTTATCCTCATAAAATATGATCTGCAAAGAGAGGAACAGGATTCCTTTAGAGTGAACTTTTGAAGCACTTTATCATTTAGGTTTATCCAGGTCACTGCAATAAAAACATGGAGAACTTGTTTCTGTATAGTGTGTTTACGGTTAACACTTCTATCAGTTAAACCAGCATTCCATACAGTTCGATCCAGTAGACATAAATCATGTGTGACTTTTACAGGTATGATATCTTCTGGGCCCGTGTGTGGGACCATGGTGTCATTACTCACCATCACTATACTCATACACCAATCAGCCTTCATAATACTGTGTAGATTCCCCTCATTCCACCAAAATAGGAGTGACTGTGGTTCACCGTATAATCTGACACCTATTTGACATAACCAGCATTACTTTTTGTGCTACAGCAGCCCTTCTGTGGGATCGGCCTAGACAGGCTAGCCCTCACTTCCCAAATGCATAAATGAGTCTTGGCCGCCCATAACCTTTTGCTGACTCAACAGTTCACCTTCATTGGATTAGTTTTGGTAGTTAGTAACCAGTGCCTACCAGGAACAACCCACAAGACATTTCACATTCCAGATGCTCTGACCCAAATGTCCAACCATCATAACTAGGCCCTAATCAAAGATTCTGAACTGACTGTTCACTTGCTGCCTAATATATCCTACCTTTTAACAGGTACCGCTGTAATGAGATGAGCAGTGTTATTCACTTCACTTGTCAATGTTTTAATGTTGTCGTTGAACAGTGTATGTGGATTTTTTTATAGTAGATAATATCTTTTAAAATAATATTTTAGAAGCTTGCAGGATAAGAGTTAGGGCATCTAGTTCTGTGTTTTCCAGGATTTCAAAAGAACTTTTTGGGACTATACTCTCACATTCTTATCCTGACATCGCTCTCTCCCTCGCTCTCGCTCTCTCTCACCTTACTCATCTTGTTAGTGGGGTGCCGTCCTTCCTCGGGTGATGAGCCATGGTATGGTTGGCTCAGCCTATTTTATAAACCTCTGCAGGATCAAGGGTTTTGTTATTGTAATGAGCAGGATTTGGTGCTTTTGAGACACTGCCAAGGTTCTGATCCAGGCCACAGAGGGAAAGCCCTGAATCATCAGCCCAAATGGCATAGGCCCGCACATTGCTCGCCCTCCTCCTCTTTTATTCTCAGCACCTACCAAACCACATTTTATTCAGTAATCCCCTATCAAAAGGAGTCCATGTTTACAGCTGAGAAGGCTTAAAGTCATCATCACTGCTGTAGTACAACTATAGCTGCTTCTAGAAAGTGTGTGTGTGTGTGTGTGTGTGTGTGTGTGTGTGTGTGTGTGTGTGTGTGTGTGTGTGTGTGTGTGT
>JBBIGC010000104.1:1776272-1797674 GCA_037576955.1 Lepidarchus adonis
ACAACAACACAACACAACACAATAATTCCCCAACCCCACATAAACACACCAAATAACCCCAACATAACACACACACATCTCTCCCTCAGATCATTTGCATACACCCGCTCAGAACCAATGGGTGCTGCTCCAGTCACTACAATATTCTCTGACAAATGGCCAAGAAATCATAAATTCTGTCAGGGTATGTAAACGTATGAGCAAAACTGTCTTTGTTTAAGCTGAAATGTTCTTCAGGTCATTCATTGAATGATTTTTTTGTGTAAAGCTGCTGTGCTGTGAACATGAATGCTCCAAAAGTTATATTTCGATGCAAATAAAACCGCCTTACACATCAGACAGGGGGAGCTGGTGTGGTATTGTTGTAGCAGAGTCTGCCAGAGCCCCGGAACATTGCCGAGATGGTCATGGCGGAGGGAGCAGCAGTCCTAAGGAGGAACCGTCCAGGAACGAAGGCGAAGGTACATCAGTATTGGAGCACAAACGTTTACATTCAGTCAAAATATAAGTGTTAAAGATAGTGCTATGACGTGCATTTTGTGTGGTTAAATCACAAAACGATCAGGATATAGGGGCAAATATTCGCTGTGAGGAGAAGCTACCTTAGTTAGCATACATTTAGCTAGACAGCTAAGATAGCCTAGCTTGCAAACGCTTAATACACAAGACGGTTGTCGGCCCTAACTATACCATTTTTGGGGGGCTTGGTGTTATTCGGCAGTGCATTGTAGCCAGTTATAACATGCATATAACCTAAGGTGACATTAGGAAATTTGGAGATACGCGAGTAAAATAGCTAGCATGCTAACTTTCGAACTCTATCCTCGCTAGCTAGGGGTTTGTTTTTTCTTAAGACGTTTACGTAAAACTGGCAGTTACAACTATTTTGCTAGTTATCGGGCGTTATTAAATAACGAATGGAATTATTTGTGATTATAGTGAATTGTTATGTCAACAAACAAATACATTTTAACGAAGAACAACGTTATATATCTGCTAGCTGCTGACTTCTACTGTGCATGTTGAGGTACAAGTGTGTTTACTGCATAACAGTTGTTTCTGGAGATCTCCTGTCATGAGAATACGTTTTAAGGACACTTCGATGTGAGCATTAGGTTCATTTTACGTCCAATGGAACAACAGCAGACCGTTGTGTGTATATAGTGATTTACTGTGAATTAACTCTGTTCTCTGAATGTGCTGACAGGATTTTTACAACTGGCCTGATGAGTCTTTTGAGGAGATGGACAGCACTCTGGCAGTGCAGCAGGTGGGCATCAAGCTATTAGTGTTGTTTCCCTGGGGAACCTGAGCTTGGCCACGTTCAGCTGCTCTGAGAGTACTCTTGGGTTTGTCAGCTGTTATAGAGTTTCTGTTCCTCTGCAGTACATTCAGCAGAACATTCGCTCAGACTGTGCCAACATTGACAAGATCCTGGAGCCTCCAGAAGGACAGGACGAGGGGGTTTGGAAATATGAGCACCTGAGGTATGGTGGGGTCTTTTTAACTCACATTTAGATTTATTGGACTCTTTAGGCTGTTAAGTGGTTAGTTTTACAGTATGTTTCACAGGCCATTGCTTACTTTGTCTAGATCAGCAGTTCTCAGACATTTTAGTCTAAGGCACTCTTTAGTGAATAGGGAGTGCTACTGTGCCCTTTTCGCTTCCATCCAACCTCTCGTTACCTTTCTCCAAGAGACATGGGCGTGGACCAATTTTAACAAAACAGAAAACATTTAAATAGAAAGACTTTTACTTTTTCCACAACTTTCAAAATCTAGAACCACAGGCCTAGATAACTAGTAATTTACAACATTGTAATAAGTGGTCCTAATAAGGGCTGCACAATATATTGTCTGTACATCTTTATTACAATGTCAGTATCTGCAACAATACTACAATATGCAAATGAGCCTCTAACCAATCCAACAGCTTCTTGGAACTTGACGCTTTCATGATTAGCTGTTTGTCCTGATTTCATTTTTCTCTGTCCTTTTATAGACAGTTTTGTCTGGAATTGAATGGCCTTGCTGTTAAATTACAGGTAGAAACCTCTGACTTGCAAATACATATACATTTGTGCCGTTTGGAAAATTAACCTTTTGAAATTAAAATTAACAAATCTTAAATCACTTAGATACTAGTATTTTTGTGACATTTCAAATATATCAAAGCAATAATACTATTTTAAGCTGCTGTAATTGAACTGTTAAATGATTTGTGTTCTTAACAAAATTACTATAAGCTACACCGTTATGTACTTCTGTGTGTGTGTGTGTGTGTGTGTGTGTGTGTGTGTGTGTGTGTGTGTGTGTGTGTGTGTGTGTTTGTAGGGAGAGTGCCACCCTGACACATGTACACAGATGACAGCTACAGAACAGTGGATCTTTTTGTGTGCTGCACATAAAACCCCCAAAGAGGTAAGTACAGGTGTGATGGTGCATGCAGTTGTTTCTGTTAATGTTTGTTAGTGTTCTGTATGTAATTTAAAGATTAGTATATATTAGTGCTGGGCAACGCTTAAAAGTTTTAATCATATAGTTATGTAATGTATTGTACACTTTTATTTTAAAAGTACTGATATATGAACAAAAGTACAAAAAAACAGCATTACACAGAAGCAGTTAAAATATACAGTTGTGCTCATAAGTTTACATACCCTGACTTGATTTCTTGGACCTTTATCAGAGACTGTGAATTATAACATTATACCTTTCTTTTGCTCATGGTTACTGTTTGGCTGAAGCCACTTATTGTCAAACTACTGTGTTTACTCTTTTAAAATTATAATGACCACAGTACCCAAATGACTCTGATCAAAAGTTTACATACCCTGGTGATTTGGCCTGATAACATGCACACAACTTGACACAAACAGGTTTGAATGGCTATTAAAGGTAACTGTCTTCACCTGTGATCTGTTGCATGTAATTAGTGGATTTGTATGAAAGGTCAACAAAATTATGGACTCCTGACAGACCCTTGCATCTTTCATCCAGTGCTGCACTGACATTTTTGGATTTGTCAAAGGATCTGTAGGAAAGGGTAGTTGAACTTTATTAAACAGGAAAGGAATATAAGAAAATATCAAAGAAATTGAGAATGCCAATCAGCAGTGTTCAAACTCTAATTAAGAAGTAGAAAATCAAGTTCTGTTGAAACCAAACCACGGTCAGATAGACCAACTAAAATTTCAGTCACAGCTGTTGGGAAAATTGTTCTGGATGCAAAGAAAAAAACACAAATAAAGTCAGGTGAAATACAGGACGCTCTGGAAAAAATTGCTGTGGCTGTTTCAAGAGGCACAATAAGGAGGCACTTGAAAAAAGATGCACTTTATGGTCGAGTTGCCAAAAGAAAGCCATTACTAAGCCAAAAGCACATGGACAAGGCTCAAAACTTCTGGCACAAAGTCATTTAGAGCGATGAGACTAAAATTTAACATTTTGGCCACAACCATAAACCCTACATTTGGAGAAAAGTCAACAAGATCTATGATGAAAGGTACACCATTCCTACTGTGAAACACGGTACTACAAAAAACTACAAAGGCACAGGAATTTGGTCTGAATTGATGGCAAGATGAATCTAGTAAGTAATCAAAAATTACTGGAGGAAAATTGACACTCATCAGCCCGGAAGCTGTGCATGGGACGTACTCGAACATTCCAACATGACAATGATCCAAAACACAAGGTCAAGTCGACCTGTCATTGGCTACAGCAAAATAAAGAGAAGGTTCTGGAGTGGCCATCTCAGTCTCCTGATCTCAATATAACTGAGCCACTCTGGGAAGACCTCAAATGTGCAGTTCATGCAAGACAGCCCTAGAATTTACAGGAACTGGAGGCTTTTGCAGCAAGAATGGGCAATATTACCATCTGAGAAGATAAAGAGCCTCATCCACAACTACCACAAAAGACTTCAAACTGTCATTGATGTTAAAGAGGGCAACACACTGTATGAAGAACTGGGGTATGTAAACTTTTGATCAGGGTTATTTGGGTAGTTTGTGTTCTGATTATATTAAAAGAGTAAACACTGTTGATAAATGTCTTCAGCCAAACGGTAACCATGAATGAAAGAAACGTTTTTGTGTTGTCATTCATATATGTATCTATATGTATATATAACTACATGTGATAAGTACACAAGCAGTCTGTATTTCTACTGACAGTTTTGATAGGGAATGTGTTGGTCTGTCCATAGTGTCCTGCTATTGATTATACTAGACATACGCTGGATGGGGCTGCCTGTCTTCTGAACAGTAACAAGTATTTTCCCAGCCGGTAAGCATTACTTTATAGGATGACTTCTGTAATAGGAATTAAACAACACTTTACTTGAGCTCACTTTTACTTTTTACTGGACCATATTATCAGGGATGTAATATGCAGTCATGACAGGTTATGCCCACTGATATAAGGCACTCAGGTTTCCATTACCAGTAATTTCCATTGGCAGTGCTACAGTGTATGAAGTCATCACCATTTGTGTTACAGGCCAATGTAAAATCATGACAATCTCTGTTGATGCTAACATGACAGTGTTATATAAATTTATGACAGGGTGAGCATAAAAGAGTCGTCTGTGGCAAAACTGGGGTCTGTCTGCCGCCGGATCTACAGGATATTCTCCCACGCCTACTTTCACCACCGCCAGATATTTGACAAGTATGAGGTATTGAAAGCTTTGAACTAAAAGGCTATTTTTTGAGAGAAAGATTTATTGCGTTTCTATAAAAAGGATTTTCATTCGCTACAGCTACCGTGGCCTCTAATATTTGGGACAAAGACCCATTTTTCTTTGATTTACACCTCTTCTCCTCCGTGTAAATTAAAAAGTGCACACTCCAGACTTTAATTTAAAGTTAATTTGATACTTTGTTTCACCATGCAGAAATGACAACTTTTTATACAGTTCCCCTCAGGGTACCATTATGTTTGGGACAAAGTAATATTTTATAATAACAAAAATAAAAATAATAAAAGGTATATTAAATTTTTTAATTTATCAATCAGCAGTTACATCATCATTGAAGATTGTGGCAGTACCTGTGTAAGCCATGCATGCCCAAGCCATAACATGCCCACCACATGTAAAACAGAGGATCTTGGCCAGTTCTTCTTTGACTCCACTTTCCTATCGTTCCCATCACTCTGATACAGATTAATTTTGGTCTCATCTGTTCATAACACATTTTCCCAGAATTCTACTGTAACTGTAATCTGGCCATCCTTGCATCTTGCAGTTTAGCTTCTGTATTTCAGCTCATGAAGTCTCCAACATAGATGCAGCTGCCTCCTGAAGACCGTTTCTGATATGTTCGAGAGGAGTTTGAGGATTTTTTTTGTCATCAGCAGTGGAGGTCTTCCTTGGTCTTGAAGTCCCTTTAAGGTTACAGAGCCTTAATGATATTCCAGACTGTTGATTTTGGTAATCCGCAGGGTTTTTCAGCCTCACAATAGCTTCCTTTTCTAAATAGCACAGCTCAGCTTTTCTAATGTTTAATAAGGGAAACTATAGACTCCAAATGGTAGAAGCAAGCCTAGGAATCCCTGCACTACTGAAGTGAAGAATTGAGGAATTGCAAACACCTGTAAAGCCAATTGTCCCTCAATTGATGACATGAAATGACGAAGGCTGGTATAAAAAGTGTTATAACCTTTACATGGTAAAACTATAATATATGCAAATAACTTTGAAGTCTGAAATGTGCACTTTAATCAAGTCTGAATTGTTTGATTAGAATTTTTACATTGATAAGCATAGGGGTAAATGTGTGTCCCAAACATTGTGAAGCACACTAAATTGTATAGGCATTGGAATTTAAACCAGACCCAGACTGATTTACCTTGTTTCTTTTTTCTCCGTTTTCAGAACGAGACCTTCCTGTGTCACCGGTTTACTCGTTTTGTAATGAAATATAATCTGATGTCAAAGGACAATCTAATCGTTCCCATTCTGGAGGAGGAGGTCCAGAATGCAGGCTCTGCAGAGAGTGAGGCCTGATGACAAAATTTGTCCAGGAATAGTTCATGCAAAAATGCTAACCTTGCTGACAGTATATCAATTCTAGTGTGGACCAAGTCATGGGATCTAATTTACATAATACCAGTTGGCCCATACAAGCTTTTATTTGTCATTGGCAGTTAGGATTTTTGAATGAGCTTTTCCTTTAAACATATCCTGTTGCCAGGCACACATTTGGTCAGATTATGTACATAAAGTACCTCACCTGTATAAAAGCGCAGCACCATACACCACATACAGATTGTTTCATGTATCATTGTGCCCGTCCAGATGCTCTCATCTTATACAGGACCCACCATGAGAGATCCTTAAAATGCCAAACTCATTGCATTTGCTTACACAAAGGGTTCAAAGATTTCATTTACCAAGTACATATTACAAAGAGCTTCAAAGAAATCAGCTGGCTGATAAAAAAAAAACTCAGCCCTGCCATCGGTAGAGCTACAGCAACACTACAGGGACATTTTAGTGTCATGATAGTTTTTAACAACAGGGAATCCATGTTTGCCACACCTGTACATTATCTAAAATTCATGCTTCAGTCTTTAACCTTCTGCTTCAATTTCTATGCCGGTGTTTCCTTTTCTTTTGGTTAAGTTATTGCTAATGTTACTTAAAATTTAATTTTTGAACTTTCACAACTAAGACCAGTCTTTTTTGTTACTGTTGGGTTTCATAATTGTCATTAGTATGTGAATAAATAATGAATAAACAAGTATAGATAAACATTTCTGTCTGACCCCTTACTCATCAAAGTACTTGGCTCAAAGCAGCTGTTTGACACCTGCCACTTCGTATGCATACAACTTATCTTCACTGATTCAGTTGAACTTATCAGTCAGCTACATTTGGTGCCTAGAACATTTACCTCCAAAAAGGTTCTTCGGGAGCAACGTAAATACATGAAGAAGCAAAAGGAAATTTCAAATCTTTTATTCAACAACAACAACAATACTGGTAAACTTAACAACTGTGAACTGCTAAAAAACAAAATGTATTCATCCTTGAATACAATTTTTGGAACTTAAAAATCGAAACTGTATTTTTTTTTTTAAAGAAAAGTACTATAAAAAATAAACTCCCACAAACTTGAATGACTTTCAACAAAGAAATGGTTACTTTTCGGGTTAAATTGGGAGAAAAGTCTTTTTTTCCAAATCTTGAAAAAAAACATAACGGTATTACAAAACTTTTAAGCTTACACAGGAACAATAAAACCAAATTTACTTAAGAAAATGCCAAAATGAAACTATTTAACTATATACATGAACACAAGTCTGTTCCAGAATAGCAAGCCAAAGAAAACACATCTGCATAGTGAATTGTGGTTTGTGGGAGAATAAGTGAATTTCTGAAGCCATAAGCTAAAAGACAGACTAGACATACTGATATATATTTAAATAAATAAATAAGTGTGGTTGTTTGATTAAGCTGATGAAAGAGTAGTGTAAGTATAATACCTTAAGTCCACTGTATCTTAATATTGAGAGTTAATAAAAACTGAAGTGCATAAAAAAAGAATATGATGACATCATTGTTCTTTTTTTGTATAAAAGTATAAAGGCAGTTATGAAATGTCAGTTATCTGAATCATTGCACTTCAACTGTAGTATTTTATGAAATTGTAAGCATATAAATCAGCATCTAGGAGGTTAAATGCACATAGTTTTGCACAATGCATTTAAAGTGTTTTTAAAAAATATTTTATGCAATGCCCAGGTTAATATGTTTTTTTTTTGTAAGGATAATAAAATTAATCAATTCTAACTGCTTAAATTGTGAATTTGCTTAATTATCACTTCCATGATAAAAGTGTATTCTGCTATTACAAGGGTTGGAGGCACCATATATACAAGGAGTAGAAATGCTTATAAATCTTCAGATAAATCACTTTTTTAAATGCCTCTTTATAAGTAATTAGCATTCCCTCTTCAAAATATATGGTAAATGACTTTGTTTAAATGGCAAACCCTTGTTTTGAAAAGACGGTTGATGTATAAGATAGAACAGACAGTACAGAGTCAATATAGCTGGCTTCTAGTGTGGACTGGGCAAGTTTAGGTCTTAAATGACACTTTTCATGGAACTTATACAATACTGCAAGCACAAATCAACTTTAGAGCATACAATCTAGCCAAAACATATGGGCATCAAAGGCTCATTAATTTATATAGGGAGTAAAGGCTAGCCTGTCCGGTCTCAAAAATGTATCTTCTGTTTCACAAAATATTAATGTAAAATGAGGAGGTTACACAATATTAGGTTGGTGGTTATAATGTTATGACTGGTTGGTGCCTATGGCCTTTCGTTGCTCCTTTTCATGCAATGTTTGCATTTCTCCAATCATTGTTGTATGTAATATGTGGTTTCAGCTAATCAGGGGTTTTGGTCTGACAGTTTTAGTTTTGAGTGTTATTTAGGTAGAGAGGTTATTTTGTAATTATTTTAAATTAGGTCCCTACTAGGCATGAAAAGGTGTGTGTTTAGCTTTTGAATGCAGGTTTAGGCTGAACAAAGCCAAGCTGTTATTAGGGCTCGGTCTGTGGTTTGGCTGAGAACAGACAGTGTCACAGAGAGAGCTGAGTTGGTTTCTACTTCAGCACCTCCTGTGCAGGTGAGAAAGCAGGAGGAGGGGAGGCATGGGCCAGATCCGGGTGGTAGTTTCTTCGCAGATGTGTGTAATGAGGACCACGGTAGTACCTGGGCTTCATGTAGACCGGGGAGTGGGAAAAACCCTGTCTGACAGAGTGGAACTTTTGCTCCTGTTTAGAGTCAAAAGAAAGTCACCAAGGAAACACAAAGGCATCAGCTCGTTATTAAAATGTATAGCCATGTAACCTGAATTTAATATTAAAATAGTCATTCTTAACGTAAGAAATGAATCTATGTTTTTGGTACAGGAATGGTTTCATAATGTCAGGATCTCAGAATCAAAATGAAGCCCATCATAGGATGCCCCTTATCCTTTAGTCTGAGCTCTTTTTAGCTTTATCCTCTTGCATCATTCACAATTGTCTCTGTCATTTGATTTGTGTCTAATTCCACTTGCTAATTAGAATTATCCTAATTACACGATACAGCCCTGAACAAAAGTTTAAGATACTTGACAAATTGCAGAAAATCATATGTTGCATGGTTGGATCTTAACAAGGTTCAAAGCAGAGCTTCAACATGCTACAAGAAGAAATGGGAGTGAGACAAAACATGTTTTGAGCACCAATTTATCAACAACACTTAAAACTGAAACAGGCTGTTTCACAGCTGACCAAATTTTAGGACCACATGCCTTTAAAAGGCCAAATCTGTGAAAAAATGTGGATTAATTGCCATTTTCTGTCAGGTAGTCACACTGTCATGACGTTCTGATGGCAAAGGCAAAAAAAACATTCCCTTTTTGAAGGTGGTCGGTGTGTTGGAACTGCATAAGCAGGTCGGTCTCAGCGCCATCGCTGCTAAGGTGAGTTCCAGAGGAGGGAAGTGGAAGACCCCAAAAAATTTCACTAGCACTGAGCCAGAGGATCCAATTGACTGTCCATCACTGGACCATTCTCAACCCAAATTAAGGTCATTACTGGTGCCGACTGCAGCCCCCCTGAAATGTTTTCTACACAGTGGAGGAGGTGCCATAATGGTCTGGGTACTTTTTCCTTTAGTGGAACAATGGAGCTTCAGGAGGTGCAGGGGCGTCAAACGGCCGCTGGCGATGTCCAGATGTTGCAGAGATAATCCCTCATGACCGAGGGCTCTCGTCTCACAACTGGGTTTTTCAACAAGACAACGCTACAGTACACAATTCCCACAGGACAAGGGACTTCTTCCAGGAGAATATCATCATCACTCTTTTGGACCATCCTGCATGTTCCCATGATCTAAATCCATTTGAGAACCTTTGGGGATTGATGGCAAGGGGGGTTTACAAAAATATACAACAGTTCCAGACAGTAGATGCCCTTTGTGCGGCGTCTTCACCACTTGGAGAAATGTTCTCACTCACCTCATGGAAACACTTGCATCAAGCATGAAGTGATCAACAAGAACGGTGGAGCTACTCATTACTGAGTTCAGGTTTGGAACTTTGATTTCTGTTTTGGGGGTTACAGGTTTTTTTGGAGGTGTGATCCTAAACTTTTGATCAGCTATAAAACAGCCTGTTTAGGTTTAAGTGTTGTTGTCGATAAATTGCTGCTTGTTTTGTCTCACTCCTATTTCTTCTTGTTTCATGTTGAAGCTCTACTTGGAACTTTGTTAAGATCCAGCCATGCAACATGATTTCCTGCCATTTGTCAAGTGTCTTAGACTTTTGATTGGGACTGTACCACCACCTCTGATGGAATGTACTGAAAACACTAGGAATTATTCTACTGTCTGGTGTTTTCTAAAACTTAACTACTGTCCGGTTTAATGGAAATTCATTTTAAACTGCATTTAGCCTAGAATTACTCATGGTTGTATGACCTTGTCTGACTTGTCTAGGAATACACTGGTATGCATTGAGGAGGTACAATCTGCTAAATAAACTCACCATAGAGCTGTAAAGCATGTTACTGCAATAATTTTCTAATGTAGAAACAAATCCAGTAAAATGTATAGAAACTGCAAAATATTACAAAACAGTGGTTTATAGTGAGACCTAAATGTGGGCTCACCTTGATGACATCCTGAGAAAGAATGATAGGACTCTGCATACAAATCTGATAGGGTGGCTGCACCATGTGATCCACATAGGCCTGCTGACACACATTCAAACATTACATACACTATACACATATATGGAGTTGTCATTGTGTTAGTTTCATCTAATTGGTACCAGCATTTGCCTTATTCAAGTTAGAATAACCAAGTAGGTCTTACATGTATGTAAAATCTACAGAACAAGTGGTATATCAATGGGCATGGGGTATCTAACGCAGCATAGTTGCTGCAGCTTTAAAATATGTATTTAGTGTTTTGTGTATGTGTGCATACCTCAGGAATAGCAGCCTCGATCAAAGGCATGGATGACTGAACACACCCCTTGTCTGTGGGCACCTCCATGGGCTGATACATTAACTCCGTAGGCTGGACATAGCACATTGGGCTTGGGTTCACCGGCACAGAAGACTAAATCATAGACAAATAAAATGACATGACCAATCAGTTAAACAACCAAGCGCATGTTCTTCAATGCATTTAGACACACACACCTCTATGTGAGGCACAGTCCACGGCACATGCCCAGATACATATTGAGAAGACACCTGAGAAACAAACAAGTAGACACAAATAATCAGTGACAGAGAGAGATTACTGGCTTGCATTAGTGTCACAATTCTTGTCCACCACCCCATTCTCTTTCCTCACATGATCAAAGATACACATTTTCTTGTTCTATTGTGTTTGCAGAGGTTAGTACCTAGAGAAAAAGGGAATCGAACCGGCAAACTGGCAATAGGTTCATGGGAGCCAAACTCACTTGAGTATTGAAAGCTAGCCTACCTGGTCTGATCCCACAAAAGAGCTACTGCATCATAAACTGAAGGAAAAAGTAAATGCTGGCTATGAAAAGGGTGTCTGAACACACAGTGCACTGCAGCCTGGTCATGTTGACCCCTGTCTGGAGCCTTAAGTGGGTAAGTGAGCAGGAGAACTGGACCATGGAGCAACCATGGAAAATACTGGCTTAATGTGAAAAGAGATCGCACCAGGATGCACTAGAGGAAAAAGGCGAGCCAAAATATGCAGTGTGACGCCCTGGGCAATAATTTACTGAATAATGGCATTCATGTCACTTGGAACACATATCTAATCGTTGTAAAATTATTACACCCATTCACAGCAGTAACAGCAACAGTATTGCCTAATGGCAGTGGCTTCTCTGAGTAGAATAATGTGCCCTGTCACACAGCAAAACATTATCTGAAATAGTTTTGAGATAAGCATTTGTGGGATGTGCAGGCCAAACAAGTCCAATACCTGGAGCTCCCCTTAAATTATTTGCAGTTATTAATCTCCATACATACCTTTAGAGGCCTTCTGGACTTTATGCCTCAATGAGTAAGCGCTGTAAGAGGGGCACATACAAGTTTTTTTTGTTATGGCTGACTGGCATAACTTTTAACTCTGACCTGGTACTGGTGGTAGGGTTGTGAAGTGCAAAAGGAAGAAGTAGAGTGTGTCACCATGACAGGAGATCCAGACATCCCTTGGGGCTATAACATACAACAGAAAATACAAAATTAGTACCTAAAAATGATTTGCTATTTATTTATGACCACTGTACCAAGATGCCAATTTTTTCCGAATTTTTACAAAGAAGCATGTATATGCTAATTTCAGTATTGCAATAATTATTATAGCTAGTAAAACAACTATTAGTATTTGAACTTCCACAATTTGTGTCGCTACAAAAGTGCAATGTTATAAAGCTGATGTGTCTGTATCTTTTACATTTGTAAATAACACTCATTTACCCAATTATTAAACATGAACCCTGGTAATTCATACTATAACTATAACAAGCTTAAGAATAATACCTGAACACTGAGTTTCACAGAGATTAAACTACAGTGATGTGTGTATGGATGCACAGGTAACTGAACATGGGTGGTACAACTGTGCTTATACACAATACAAATGGTGAGGGTTTGTGTGTGGCAGGCTCACAGGAGGCCAGTGTGAGGTGTGTGTGCTGGACTCTGGCGTATGGAAGTAGGCCACTCCATTGTGGAAGGTGTATGGGTATCCAGTGGGGGTGGTCAGATACATAGTGCCAAAAGGAGCAGCACATGCCAAAGAGGGATTTGAAGTTGCCACGGTATGACTGCCTGCTTATAAACACATAGCATGTAACATATGTTAATAAAATATAATAATTAAACATTAGGTAAGGATTGCCGAATTTTGTGCCTTGTAGGCTGGTGTCCAGCAGTTTAGTCGTTCCCCTCCTCACCACACCTGTCAATTTTACATGCAAGTTGAACCAGGTGTGTATGAGTTGGGAAATTGCTCAAATGTGCTGGACACTAGTCCTCCAGGACCAGAATTGGGCATCTCTGTGCTAACCAGTTGTGTTTAGCCTTCTTGCCATGCAATTTTCATGAACACATACAGTATGTGGTCATCAATATTTAACAAGTATAAATAACAACTATTTAAACTAAAGTACCATCCTTACAGTGTGCTCCCAATTGCTGTTTGCGAATGGCCTGCCCAACGTTTAGCCTTTTATCACGAAAAAGGAGTCTGTCAGCCTGTAAAAGAGACAGAGACAGCAGTAATATGTATCTAAGTAATTAATGCATTTCAATCATACACACATATTGAGGGGTATATACCACGGGTACATCTTAAAACAAATGCTCACATCTTCCAGAATTTTTTTTGCATCTTCCTGAGTCTCAAAAGTGACAAAGCCATACCTACCCAAAAAAGGAAAGAAAAAAAAGATGGTGGGGAAAAAAACCACATTTATCAAACTGCTAAACTCAATAACTTAATAAATCATCTCAAATACTGCCGTGCTGAAATACAAACTGACCCCTTTGACATTCCAGCACGATCAATAACAATCTTCACTTCTTTATTCATTCCATATTGAGAGAAAAAACGGCGGAGGTCACTTTCATTAGTCTAAAGAAACAAAATAGATATTAGATAAGGAAAGTAACTTCATCAAAGGCAAATGCTTTCATTCCTCCTCAGAATATACAAGTAAGGGTGTATACACACAGACATATGGCCTTATTCTTACTTTAGCGTCGATTCCTCCTACAAAGATCCTGTTAGGGATGACTGTGCCAAAGCGGTGAGCTTGGTGCAGTGTGTTAGTTTGTTCAGCAGCAGGACTAGTAGAAGGAGAACTAGTCTGTGTCTGAATTCAAGGAGAGACACACACATCCTATTAGAAGACCACAATAATCAACAAATTCAGATTACATGCATTTTAACATTTTGTCACGATTGGCTTTTAGTTAATTTCCCCTTCTGCAGATCAGTTTTATAAAATCTATTATGTTTCCACCTAAATATCCTTAAAATCTGATTTTTTTTTTCTCGCAGTCTGCTGTTTCTAGTAAGGTCACAGATGCTGTTACACTTACTACATTACTGAAAAAATACATTGATGAACTGTTCTCAATACAAAATCAATATAAATCAAACCAGTTTAGCTACCTTCATTCAAAAATAATTTTACTGTAACTAGACATTAACCTGTGCTGGGAAAAAAAGATTTAACTGCCAAAATAATCGACGATCCGACACAGCACACAGTTAGCTTAGCATGCTAGCTACTTAGATAACATCTTGTTCGATTTAAAGCTACAAAAGCACAATTTTATTTCAAAGTAACGTTAACGCCCGACTCGTGTATTTTATATGAGCATAAACGGAAGCGAATACTAGTCCGAACTGAACGTTAGTTCTTAGCAGGGTGAGTTAGCTAACTCAAGCGAACTTACGTCGGCCTCGCTCTCCATCTTGGTCTGACTGCTCTTGTGGAGAAGGAAAAATATCAGAGTTGCACTGTTGAGGAGTTATATAGGACACGTAAATCCACCTGAAGAATAAATAACTGTACATGCACCGGCATAAACCTAGAAAATAAGAAAATGTACAATAAAAACAGCGGTCCATTCACCTTACGAAAAGGGAGGCTGTACCACTTCTGCACACTGTTAAACGCAGCTTGGCTACGATAATGAAATTCCCATCAAAATGTGGCCAAGCATAGTCGTATTGATGGTAGAAACATGTCCACTTACGCCACTTTTCTTTTATTAAAAGAATGAAGATAATGCTCACATGAAGGAGTCTCCCCCCAGTAAGGAGCTAAATGGACCAGTCCAGTTTCAAACGGTTTATTGTTGGCGGGAATTCAATGTTGCGTCTCTTGGAGCGTAGAAAAAACAATGTACAGGTGTATGACCAAGAAAAGTTTCAAAATGGTCGAAGGATCGGAGTTACAATTTCCACCACAATGAAATCAGAATAAGAAAATATTTTTTAGTTAAAAGTTATATCGACATAAAGGGTGAATTTATGTAATAAATGTGGGGTCAGGCCTAAGTCTATATGTCTCCAAAGAAAGGGGCAGCAATAGTTTTAGGGTGGACAATATTTTAATTGATTTTTTTTTTTTTTTTTAGGATTTTTATGATCAGTAATGCACATTTTGTTTTTACAACATATACAAAGTAATACTAAAACCTATAGGCAAGCAACAGTCTCTACTTGACAGAAATCCATAATTCATAAAGAGTCACAGTATCTCAGAAAGACAACAGAAATCAAATCCCTTTTTTTATTGTATTTTGCTAAATGTGTTCAAACATGCTGGCTATCCACTGTTTGTGGATGTTGATCATTTAACTAAAAAAAAGTTGTGTAATGTAAATTTGTCAGAGTATATCTTGTATAACTTGTATATAATTATATAATTTGCTGTCCCCTCCAAATTCTCACACAAACCCAACACACAGACATTAATGTCTAAACATCTGGCAACTAAAGTGAGTACACCCCTAAGTGAAAATGTCTAAATTGTGTCCAAAGTGTCAATATTTTGTGACCACCTTTATTTTCCTGTGCTGCCTTAACTCTCTTTGGCATGGAGTTCGCTAAAGCTTCACAGGTTGTCACTGGAACCCTCTTCCACTCCTCCATGATGACATCATGGAGCTGGTGGATGTTAGAGACTGTGTGCTCCTCTACCTTCTATTTAAGGCAGCCCCACAGATGCTCAATGAGGTTTAGGTCTGGAGACATGCTTGGCCAGTCCAGCATCTTTACCCTTAGTTTCTTTAGAAAGGCAGTGGTCACCTTGGAGGTGTGTTTGGGATCGTTATCATGTTGGAATATTGCCCTGCGGCCCAGTTTCTGAAGGGAGTAGATCATGTTCTGCTTCAGTCACAGTACATGTTGGCATTCATGGTTCCCTCAGTGAACTGTAGCTCCTCTGTGCCAGCAGTACTCACTCCTCACCTGGTTGCCGCCACACAAGCTTGACACCATCTGAACCAAATAAGTTTATCTCGGTCTCAACAGACCACAGGACATGGTTCCAGTAATTCATGTCCTTAAACTGCTTGTCTTCAGCAAACTGTTTGTGGGTTTTCTTGTGCATCTTCTTTACAGGAGGTTTCCTTCTGGGACAACAGACTCACAGACCAATTTGATGCATTGTACGGCGTTTGGTCTGAGCACTGACAGGCTGATCCCCCACCCCTACATCTCTGCAGCAATACTGACAGCTCTTATACATCTATTTTTAAAAGACAACCTCTGGATGTGACACTGCGCCCTCAAATTCCTTGGTTGAACATGGTGAGGCCTGTTCTGAGTGGAACCTGTTCTGTTAAACCACTGTATGGTCAGGGTGTTGGCAATCTTCTTATAGCCTTTTTTTCAGATCCTCAGAGAGTTCTTTGCCAAGAGGTGCCATGTTGAACTTCCAGTGACCAGTATGAGAGAGTGTGAGAGCGATAACACCAATATTAGGCAGGTGGTGTTCATGTTATGGCTGGTCAGCGTATAGCACGGTAGACTTAGTGCATTATATCCTCTTTTGTAGGATACTATGACACTATAATGATTATTTGATTTGACTGAGATAACTGCTAATCTAGTCTGCTTTTACAATAATAAATGAGTAATTGGTCAACTACATGAGAGAGAGAGAGAGAGAGAGAGAGAGAGAGAGAGAGAGAGAGAGAGAGAGAGAGAGAGAGAGAGAGAGAGAGAATTCAATTCAGTAAAACCCCCAGAGTCCCCAAGGGGCAATTTGAGGCATAGTAGTGTTGCGCAAACATCCATCCATCCATCCATCCATCCATCCATCCATTGTCCACCACTTATCCGGAGTCTCCTCCTCCAGCTCCTCTGTGGGGGACCCTGAGGCCAGCCGAGAGATATAATCCCGCCAGCGTGTCCTGGGTCTACCCCGAGGCCTTCTCCCAGTGGGGCATGCCTGGAACACCCTCCTAGGAAGGCGCCCAGGGGGCATCCTGACCAGATGCCCAAACCACCTCAACTGGCTCTTCTCCACGCTGAGGAGCATAGATTCTTCTGTGAGCCTCCCCCGGATAACCGAACTCCTCACCCTAAGGTTGCACAAACAAAAACATTTAAATAATAAAAAATAAATAATAAATAAATAATAAATGTAAAAGTAAGATGTAAAAATAAAAGTATTTTTTAAAAATTGAAACATAAGTAGTTATGTGATCAGACAGGTAGGTTGACCTATAAGTGCTTTTTGAGTAAGAAACTTTAAAATCAGCCCTGTACTTAACTTGGAGTCAGCAGAGAGAACAGTGGAGTTTATGGCTCCTGGTGGATTATCTGGCTGCAGTATTCTGTACATTTTCTGTGTCTTGCGTAGTGAGGAATCGCTTTGTAGATGTTCCACATGAAACGTGATTTGATTGATAAATCAGTGTCTAATATGACCCCAGATTATGGGCGGAGATACTAAACCAGAAGTTCAGAGCCTCAGCATTGAAAGCAGAGACGACAGTATTCCTGTCTACACTACTGACTCCAAAAACAGTTTAATAAGCCATGTAAATATTAAACATTTGATATAGTATATGTTTGTACATTAGTGCTTCATGTTACACATATCTGTACATTATTTTTGCTAATAAATTAATTTAAGCAACAAAAAAATCCGTCTCCTACCTTTAGTGAGCAGAGCCATAAGAGCGACTCTCTTAAAAGAGCTGGAATTCCATCATTAGAATAAACAGCGCCATCGTGTTTTACATGATTCAACCAATAGAGGGCGCAATCATGGGCAGTGTTACTGCCGCGACTCAAATGCAAAACAAGACGAAGAAGCAGTAGAAATGGAACGAAACCTAAAAGAGCGACAAACCTGAAAACCGTTTATAATAATATATGAATAATAATATACAACTGACCAGAGACACCCCCGAATCACCCCCGTACTCAGTTTACGGAGTACAACATGGCGTTTGTCACAGCCAACTGGAATCCACTCGGAGAAGCTTTCTACAGGTAAAAACGAGATAAACATTTCACCAGCACCGAACGTACACAAAGTTCCTCTCCGATTAACAACAATGATGTTTTTTATTAAATATAAATGTATATTAATCGGAATGTTAAAGCGTTGTAACTGGCAGCCTCGACATATTGGGCAAGTAATGGCAGCAGCATAGTGAGTCATGTGACGAGCAGGGAACCAAGAACATATGATGTGGCTGTTGTATATGTGGTATGCGGTTCACTGTTGTTTTGTTAAATGCTTTTTCTAATACATGTGTAATTTGTTGTGCATTTCTGGACATAAATAGGAAGATTGAACTGTATGAGATGCGCTGGAATCTAAAGGATGGCCTCAGGGATTGTCTTGTGGCTGTAGCTCCTTATGGTGGGCCTATAGGTAAGCTGGTATGCCCATATGTGCCAAAGTGGACTCTAAATTGATGAAATGTACAGTACTATTCCATAACTTAATTACACTAACTCTCTGCTTTAGTGGAATGGATTATACCTATGATCTAGTATTGTTGTACAGCCCTGTAGCCCATGCAAGGTTGTGAACACACCTGGAACTGTAGTAGCACCCAGGGAGCAGTAGGGGGTTTGGTGCTTTGCTCAAGGGCACTTTAGCTGGCTGGCTGGTTGCAGAAATTTGAACCTGCAACCCTTTGGTCACAAACCCAGTTTTCTAACAATAAGACAAAGGAGGAAATTGAACGGTAGCAGTTTGTAAAAGCTGGCCCAGTACAATCTAATATTAGAACTTCTTCCTAGTAGACAAGCAGCCAAATTACACAAGTCATCAAAATCAGAATCAGAAAAACCTTATTGTCCTTGAGGAAATAGCTAATGCAGCAACTGCACATAGAGACAAAAAATAACATACATTGTAGTATAAAAATACAAAGTCGGATACAGTAATATCCATTAAACACCTATAATGTACATATATGACGACTACTACTGCTAAGCTTTCTTCACAGTGCAAACTAGTGTGTTACAGTATTTAAATTACTTTTCTTAAAATTAAGTAGTGTAACATGCAATAGGAAACATGTAACTTGTACTTTTTAGGTTGTGGACCATTCTCAGTACAGCAATAACACTGACAAGGTAGAATATGTGTGTGCCACTGGTATGGCTATGGTTTTTACAGGGGTCAGTGTAACATCATGGTTATAAGTGAGCAGTCCACCCAAGTTTGGCTCTGTGGTCAAATACTGACCATTGCTAATAGGCTAAAGGGTGCTTAACAAATTGGGTATAAGTGCAAAAAAGCAAGGTGGACCAACAACTTAAGGCTCTAATGAAGTTACTGCCCTGTTAATTTCTTTCTTTTACAAACACATACTTATTTTCTCTCAGCTTTGTTGAAGGAGCCACAGCGCCGCTCACCCAGTGCCCGACCTCAATTGGAGATCTATTCCTCTTCTGGAGTGTCCATGACCAGTTTTCCGGTAAATGTGTACACACACGGATACACAATTAGTCTTGCATAGATAGGTAGATGCAACCGTTTTGCTGTTGAATTACCAAGGAGATTTCACAATTCCAGAGATATAAACTACTTCTTTCTGCAGTGGAAGAGTGGGGTGGTGAAGCAGCTGGGGTGGACGGTGTGTGACGATCTCCTGTGTATTCAAGAAGATGGCACTGTTCTTATTTATGACCTTTTTGGAAACTTCAAGAGACACTTCAGCATGGGCAATGTGAGCACACATTCAGACACACACTCACTGTAGCGTCCCCGGTTGAAATGATGGTCTCTTAAACTGATGGTTCACAATTCCTTTTTATTGCACCTTATATGTGAACACACCGTAAGAGCTACAGAAATATACAATTAAACACAATTAGTAACTTTAAACGGTATGTTGTCTTTAACCTTTGCCCTTTTTTTTAGCATTTTATACATTACACATATTAAACCTTGAGACATTACATAGAAAAACAATGATGTGCAAATCCGTGCCGTGTGCAATCACTCTCTGGTCAGTGAAAACGTGGTCGTTACACTTAACATTAACCTTACAATATGGAAGATATAACTAAACACTCTCTTGCTAAATACAATCAAATACTAACCTTGTTCCCACATCAACCAGGTGCTAATAATCTTTTGCAGCCTCTAATTGCTCCCTTTAACCTTAATGACTGTGGAGCACTCCTTCTCTCTGCACTGCAGTTCCCGCCAAAGCCCTCGTTAAGCGAAGCTGCAACCCGTATGCCAGAACTCACTGTTCAGTGCCCTTCAAAATAAAAGCCTTAGCTGAACCTAATCCATGACAATGACAAACAATTAACACTTAAACTTAAGCAAACAATAATGTCATTTACACTCACCATATACTCTCTCACTCGCTATCTCTGCTATAGACACTATATGACTTCAGAAATCAAGGGCACTAATCAGGGAGCTTGCCACAACAACAGCATCTATCTGGGGAGGCTTCACACTAGATGTTGGAACATTTGCTGTGAGGATTTGATTATAGCATTAGTGAGATTAGATCCTTGGATGATTAGTTTCAGATCTCACCACCACTTTAATTCATCCTAAGTCCAGAGAATGCAGCTCCATAGCACTTTCGCTCAGTACTGGGCTTTATATCCCACTAGTCAATGGGCAGCGACCCCAGAGCATCCCATTGTTATTGCACTTCCTGTATGTAATGAATTTAGTATCTGTGGACATATGTGTATATGTGAGGAGATTGAAGTTTGTGCAGAATTTAAAACCTTAACAGCTCACTGTGATAATCTTCCTCGAACCAGGAGGTTGGACAGAGCCAGGTTGTGGAGGCTAAAGTATTCCATTCGCCATATGGAACTGGAATTGCCATAGTGACAGGACTGTCCCGCTTCACTTTAGCCACAAACATTGATGATCTAAAACTGAGGAGGTTACCTGAGGTGCCAGGTGGGTGCACTTTCAATGGGTCGGTCTTTCTCAGCTTCTCTTTACAACTGGCTTTAACTACTTGCTTTGACTTCCTTTAATTGCATTTGTTGCAAATTGCATTGTTCTGAAGATGACTGCCTTGATTTCTTTCTGTTAAACCACAGGCCTCCAGGGGGCGCCCATTTGTTGGGCAGTGCTTACCCAGGATCGACAGAGTAAAGTGCTGGTGGCCAATGGGGCTGATCTGTTTATTTTGGATAATGCTGCCTGCACAGCTGTGGTGAGAAACTGCTACATACATGTTTCATTGTCCCATAGTAAATTAATACAAACAAAGCATATACATAGGTGCATTAAATGTACACATTTATATTACTTAAAAGATCAGGGTCGATTAACATGTATGTATCACTGTGTGTGTGTGTGTGTGTGTGTGTGTGTGTGTGTGTGTGTGTGTGTGTGTGTGTGTGTGTGTGTGTGT
>JBBIGC010000104.1:1797774-1820173 GCA_037576955.1 Lepidarchus adonis
CTCCTATTGCAGTATTTATCTCCTGTAAGCACATTGTAAATGAAGTATATCTCCTATTGCAGTATTTATCTCCTGTAAGCACATTGTAAATGAAGTATACCAGTGTTAGTACTTATATCACATCCTTGTATGGAATCATATGGTTTTGTTGTTGCTATTCTAAATATCCTTTTAAATTATGGTATCAATATCCATCTATCTATCTGTCTGTCTGTCTATCTATGTGTGTCTATCTACATCTATCTGTCTGTCTATCTATGTGTGTGTGTCTGTGTAGAAAGAGAGTCAGAAGGCAGATGAGTATCTAAGGGAGATAAAAGAACAGAATCTGTTGGGGGAAGCAGTGAAGCAGTGTGTGGAAGCGGCAGGACATGAGTATGAGCCAGAAACTCAGAAAACTCTCCTGAGGGTAAGTCGCTCAAAAAACACCTGCACGCGTATTCCAAACTGTCTTTTTCTACTCAGTCATTCACTGTGCGTTTCCCTCCCTCTTCCCTCTCTCTCATGCTTTGTCTCCCTACAGGCAGCCTCATTTGGGAAATGTTTCCTCAGTAATTTCCCTCCAGAGCCATTTGTAAGCATGTGTCGAGACTTGCGTGTGTTAAATGCTGTGAGAGACTACAATGTGGGCATCCCTCTCACACACACTCAGTTCAAGCAGATGACTGTCCAAGTGCTTATAGACCGGTGAGGCTTTGCCCGTCAGTCTCTCTCATCATTATGATGTCTATTCATGAATTATTGTGAAATTTCAGAATAATTCATTTTATGGCCTAAAAAGAGTTAAATTATACAGCAGACATTAAAACAGGGAAAGGAGAGAAAAAAATAGTATGAGCAGTGCACTTTTCCAATATACCAAACTATATTGGACTGCCGTGGTCAATAACAGAAAGAAAGAATTGTTTATGGTATGGTGTGAAAGCAGTTGAATGGTAAATTAGTTAAGGAAGCAATATGTTTATATCTTCAGTCTTTTTATTGTTTTGTAATATTCAGATTATATGGTATCATTTGAGAACCACCACCCTAAAAACACAAGTCTTTACTGCTAAAGACACCACTGCATGTGCCAGTGGGATACATGAAGCAGCCCAACATGGCAGGTAATGTGGGGTGTTCTGGGAATACAGTGGATATTACATACCAGAGTGGTGCAAGAAAGGACAACCAGTGAACCAATGACGGGGTCTTGGACGTCCAAGACCACAGAATAGCTGGTGACCGTGCATCACAGTCAGAGCTAATAGTGTAAAGTGTAAAGATGTAATGGGCTATTAGTTGTAATTTCTTTCTTTTCATTTATTCCTTTTCTTCCCTTTCTCAAACTCCTCTCCCCCCCCCCCCCCTCTCTCTCTCTCAGACTAGTGTATCGTAAACTGTATCCACTGGCTATTGAGATTTGTCGCTATCTAAAGACTCCTGAGTATCAGGGAGTAAGTCGTGTCCTTAAACATTGGGCCTGCTGCAAGGTACTGTGTGTGTGTCAGAGAAAGCATTTTATACATTCATATATCTGTACACTATTTTACTGTATGTTTGTCTAGAGATGTATTTCTGCTTGCTTAGCCCCCTGGTGTTATTTATCTGTAGGTGCAGCAGAAGGAGGAGGCTGATGAGGCTATTGCCAAGGCCATAAGTTTGAAATTGGGTGAAGCTGCAGGAATCTCTTACTCTGAGATTGCTACAAAAGCCTATGAGTGTGGCCGCACTGAACTTGCTATAAAGGTACGCATGCATGCATGCACAGACAAAGTATTCTGATGACTTGACTAAAAAGTTTTCTCATCTCATCATTTTCTTCAGTTGCTTGAGTTTGAGCCTCGTTCCGGGGAGCAGGTTCCTTTGCTGCTGAAAATGAAGAGGAGCCAGTTAGCACTCAGCAAAGCTATTGAGAGTGGAGACACAGACCTGGGTATGCACACATTAAGAACAACCACTACAAAGTAGAGAATCTGTGGGCCAGACACACCAAGCTAATGAGGAACTAAACTACAGTTAAAGCCAACTGATGACCACCTTCCTCAGATCATAGTAGATTCTAGTCTCTTGTATAATTTGAACTTGAAACACCATAAGCATTACTACTTTATGCAAATTCTGTTTACTTTATGCAGATGTGTGCCTGCATGAATAGAAACTCTCAACATCAGGGATGGCAGTAGGTTGCAGTTAAACTTATGAACAAAACTGAGAACATTAATTAAAGTTAATTAAGTGTAGAAATTTTGCCAGAATGTGTTCATGCTAAACCCACATAAAAGAGGAAAAAGTGAATGCCAATCAATATTGGTTAGAGCTATCATTACATAATCTGAGGAATTTAAGAATCTAAAAAAAGGCTACTGCAATTTAATGTACAGTAATCTACAGTGATGTATAATGCATGGTTTGTGCATGTTATATAACTAAAATGTCCATAAAACGAGTGGTGTTAACATGTTTTCACTGCACCTTTAGGGCCCTTGTGCAGCTACAGTTACTCCTAACAATGCTGAGTATTTTATTCTTAGGATGGAACTTCCAAATATCATTTGTTAAAAAATTCAAACATTTGAAAATAAATCTCTCATCCCTTATGATAAATTGTAACTTCCCACACTCAGGCAGCCAAAACATCACTAAGAGCCAACTACTTGTTAAGGTTCAGTGCATCAGGACCCTAAAATATACACACTCTTATGTCCTTCATATGTCACTGGAGACTTCATCATTGTTATTAAAGTGTTTGCTAAATACACACCAAGAATTAACATATCTAAAACTAAACAATGTATTAAAAAGTTATATGTGATTATAACAGTAGCACATTAAAGAAATTCAGGCCCTGTTTGTATCTATACACAGGTTATATGCATTCACATACCTGCTGCTCCTAATTGAAGCTATTTTCTCTATAACCCTCAGTGTATACTGTGGTAACATACTTGAAGAATGAGATGAACCGAGGAGACTTCTTCATGACTCTGAGGAACCAGCCAGTGGCTCTCAGTCTGTACAGACAGGTAAAAAAAAACAACAACAAAACAACAGCAGGGGTGCCGACACATTTTTGACTTGTGAGCTACTTCTAAAATGACCAGGTCAAAATGATCTATCAACAATAAAATGTTATATACAGTGTATTTTCTATTTAAAATATATATTGTTTACCTTGCATAACAGCATGAACATGTACGTCACAGTATTTGACAATTCCCTTACTCTTCGCCTCACCTTTCTCTTTCTTAACTTGCTTTCAGGTGCTTTCAGTCTGTTACTCCATATTTCTTTTCTTCAGAATAGCTAAGGTAGATTGGCACATCAGACAAACAAACTATGACGTTGTGAAAGAATCTGCAGCTGCAGAAACAAGTGAAGTAACTGGGTGTTACAGTCTCCATGACCAACCAAGTAATATAATAAAATGTTGAATAAATGTATAAATAATACAATTGTAAAATAAATACAGTAACATCTTTCTCAATGTGAAACTTTTTTGGTGCTAACAAAAGCTGGAAAAGGCAAAAGCCATTCACATTAGCGATGTGTGATAACAAGGCCCACCTCCAGAACATGCATTGTGCCTCCACCAATCACATCGGTAATGAATGTTTGGGTAGAGATCACTGTTTCACCCCCTGTGTACCGAGGCTCACTAGATGCTACGAACTAAGATCATAATTTTTTTTAAAAGTGTGAATTTTTTCTGTGTGCAAAATGTTCCTTGCCCCGGTACCGGTCCACGGCCTGGTGGTTGGGGACCCCTGCTGTAGTTATTCTGTGGCTCATGGTTCAAATGTTTTTTTATGTTGTGTGGTTTTGTGTGAGCGGTAGAGTTTGTTATGAAAGGCAGGGCTCCTCAATCGACTCGTGCTGCCTTTACGATTGACCGGTAAATCGCAGCATGCGTACAGTACCTGGTTAGCTTGTCAGTTCAGACTCTGTTGTGAGATCTATTTAATTGATGTCTTTGCTTGCTTTTTGTGTTTTAGTTCTGTAAACATCAGGAACAGGACACACTGAAGGATCTCTTCAATCAAGACGACGACCATCAAGAGCTTGGAAATTTCTATGTGAAAGCTAGCTACAAAGAAAAGGTGAGAAACCACACAAATTCATCAAAGCACATTTATGTTTAGTCTCCTTATGGTTGAAGCAAGTTAAGGCTATGTGTGTGGGTATATCTGACAGAGGTTGGAGGCTCAAATTGGTCTTTTACAAAGTGCTGTGGATGAGTATAACAAGGCCAAGAATGAATTTGCTGCCAAGGTGAGCAACATAAACTCAAGTATTCTTTAGAGAAAGAAATAGACCCACATTTTACATCCATGTGTACACTAACCTAGATCTCTCTATCTCTCTTTTTCTCCACCCCTTCGATAATTCTCCCAGGCCACAGAAGAAGAAATGCGCCTGTTGCGTTTCCAGAAAAAGTTGGAGGAGGAGAAGGGCGAGTCACTGGTGGGCTTTTCCCTGCATGACACCATCCGCACCCTCTTGTCTGTGGGCCTCCATAAGTATGCTGAGCAGCTCTACAAGGACTTCAGAGTACCTGACAAGAGGTACAACACACACTTCTAAATGTTTATTGATCCACATACTTTACCAACCAAAAGTTTGTAAATAATGTTTTTATGGGTTGCTTGCAGATAAATGTATAAATTGATTCTAATATTTTGGGCTAATTTAAACAATTTACTGAAAGCTTGTATACTATAAAGTGTTCAGAATGTTGAACAAATAAGTATAGCTTACTTGATGTTTGCACAAAATATTGTAGTGATATAGATAATATAAAAAAACTTATTAGTTTGTCTTCACCATAGAATTATAGTTGACATATGTGGATCTTTTCAGTTTGTAAAAGCCAATTTTAACGTTTTGCTCAGTTTTGGAAAAATAAATTTATCTTCTAAGACATTTAAAATTTCAAACAGCACAATATATTACATGAAATGTTAACCATTCCCTGTTCTTTAAACTATTAGTTATTGAAGATATGTGCAAAGATATGTCCAAACAATGGGTGAGTCATTTGGTAACCCCAGATTACTGTGAGGTATTTCACACACTGGGTCGACCAAACATAAATAAAGAACATATACACTTTTGACAGCTATACAAGCTGATGTTTTTTTCTCTCTCCTTTCTTTCATTTTCAAAATGTTAAAGTATAAAGTAGTATTTTATAAATGTTTGGAATGCCTCTTTAAAGTGGGAGCATGGTTAGAGCTGTCAAAATTCATAGTGATCACATTTACACGTTTACTCAAACACTGAAAGTCCTGACCAGAGCTCCAACAAATTTAGAGGGCAATGGTGAAACATGTTTGTTTATTTGAGCTGATGATGTGTCTGTCATCAAAAAAGGATAGACATATATTCCTGAATCTACTTAGCCTGCGTTAGGCTTGTGCTTTTGTTAATTACTTCAATTAATAAATAATTTGTTAATAATGCATGTTGTAATTCATTGTCAGACAGTATGTCTTGATTGTTCCAGGCTTTTGTGTGGGATGTATGTTTGTGTAGAAGTCATGTTAACATTTCTGCCTCTCAGGTATTGGTGGCTGAAGCTGACTGCACTCGCTGAGAAAGAGGACTGGGAGGAGATAGAGAAATTTGCCAAAAGCAAGAAATCACCGATTGGCTATTTGGTAAAGAGAGATATGGACTTTTCTAACCCTCACCTGTGAAATAAACACTGAACATTGATCTTTAATCCCTGTCTTTTGCAGCCCTTTGTTGAGGTTTGTGTGAAACACCACAACAAATATGAGGCCAAGAAGTATGTGTCCAGAGTGACTCCAGAGCAGAAGGTCAAAGCTCATCTGGCAGTAGGGTGAGAGTTTGTTTTACATAAGTACTTGAATGCAGTGCACATTTCATGTTATGGTCATTGCATCATAGCTATTTTTGACCAACTCCGTTATCATAAATCCAATGAGAATTTAGAACAAATAATTGATTTGCAGCAATTCACAAAAACAGATAGTCCACTTCCTGCTGAGGGTTTATACTAAACCTAATCCTAACTTCTGTTATGATGTCAAATTTTCAATACTTCATGTTGGGGTCCAGTGACGGAGTCTTGCATAAGAGACACTGAAATGTTATACGTTTCACAGATTATTTGTATTTACTTTTCTCTCTCTTCTCTCTCCCCTCAGTGATCTGGAAGGTGCAGCAGATGCAGCTATTGAAAGGCGTAATGAGGGAGAGATTAGCACCATTCTATCTCGTTGTTCCCCCACCACAGACAGAGCTCTGGTAGAGCGCCTTAACCGCGCTAGAGCCACCTCTGTCAAAAAGTGAACCCTCTGCACTGCATGTTGCTTTGCTCAGCTTGACTGCAGCTTCTGGTAGATAGTAATGACCACAGTTGCTGGGGTTTAACATTCAGGCCCTGGTTTTAAAAACTAAAATCTCACATTCTCACTATAGTTTCTTTCCCTAATTATAATGTCTTTTAATAACACTGCACTTGTTTCTTACTTTTGTATTTATTATTCCATTTTTTGCTGCATTTGAACTGAATCATAGTGTGTTCCTGTTTGTATAAATTAATTTTCTGCTCTGTTTGGCCTTCATGTTCATAACGTGAAACACAATTTACAATTGTCTGTATCATAAAATAAACATAAAATATGATAATTGGAATGACCATTGTTGCATTTTGTGCTGAAACTTCAGGTTTCCTGTTCCTTGCGCACGCAATACGATAATCGATACTCTGGCAGTAATATATATTTTTTAATTAATAAGCATTCACAGTCAAGTAGTAGCATCTCTACTACTTTTCTACTTCTCTCGTCGCTGCTCGACTGAATGCAGGTCAAAGTCGTTGCGGACGTTACCAACAGGTAGACAGAATGCTCAGCTGAGAGACGCCCCAGCCACTTTTAAATCTAAAGTCTGACTTTGTTTTTAGAATGTTGACGGGGACAGACCATAGATTGTATAGTGACAGCCGCATCTCTGCGTGTCATTCCTTTCTCATTTAAAAGTGAAGAATGAAGACTAAAAGTGAACCCTGTCAGCGTGAGTAAATACATTGCTGTAGAGCTTCTTTGAAAAAGGGGGAAAGACCCAGTAATGCAAGTGTGCAGACAGCAATGTATGAATTGACACCTATTTAGCGCTGAAAGCTTTTGACATTACCCTTTCTTTTGTGGGTGGGCACCCCAGATTAGGTTTCACTTTTAGGACATATTTTGTGATAGTTGAAAAATTTCATAAACAGTTTAAGATTACTAGATTATTTTTACACCTCTGTACTACAGAAAACATGGAATGTTTCAGTGGATTCAGTATGAGCATCGTTAATCTAAATCACAGCTTTACCAACATTATTCAGCTCATTTCCAAACCTTTAATGGGGATAGTGTGTGTGTATTACAGCAGAGAATTAGCTACAGGAGCAAAATGCCTGAGTAAAAATAGGGATGGGGCAAAACATTCACTCATTAGTCTGAAGTTCAGCTCCGATTATAATAACGCAGGTCTACAATAAAGCAAAATAAACATTTCAATCATGTTTTCTAAAATCCAAAAAGGCATCTAGGAACCAGTGTGTGGAGTAGAATTTAGTCCGTCTCTTTACTTAACACTGAACTAAAACTTAACCAAAAAACTAAAACTTAATTAGCCTAATATTCTTTAATTATAGCTTATCCTTGCACAGTCTGGAGTGGATCAGGATGTACGTTTTTGTACGTTTATAACAAGGCATGTGATGAATAAACATCTTGAATCTACTTTCCGCAGTTTTCTTCACTAAACAGTCGCCAGGGGGCGCTCCTCGCACTCACACTGTCACACTGTCACGAGTCAAAGAGCGACGAACTTTACACTCATAAAGATCTCGATTTGACACCGACTGGACAGCAAGATACGACTCCACTCTTTCAGGTAATGTGGTACATGTACAATAAATGTGGTACAAACAAAACTAGAAAGTGCTCGAAAACGCTTCATTTAAACTTTGTATTGTCTGCTGGGCGGCGCAGCCTCCTGTCACATGACCACTGTTCCAAAACAGCGCCTACTCTCAGGAAGTTCATTACCTGATAAGTGGGACTCCTTTTTTCACTTTTAGTATTTAACGGAGATTGTGACTGAATGTGGGATGTTTTTCAGTTGTTGTAGTGTCATAAAATGTAGTTTTGACTGTCATCCCTGACGTGATTTTCAGGTTTCCCTGTTCGTTACGTCACTCCTATGCCCAAACTTATACTAGTGGAGCTGCTACAGTCTGCCTAACATGTTTCTCTGGCTTTTCATAGACCATGTCATCTCTAAAAGTGGAGTGTGTTGTGAAGGAGCCTAACGAGATCGGCGAGAGTCCCGTCTGGGAAGAGAAAGACGGAACTCTCTTGTATGTGGACATCTATGGCCTAAAGATCAGCAGGTGGAGCTCTTTGACCAAAGAAATAGAGAGCATGCCTACAGGTTAGCCAATCAGATATCAGCACCAAAGACCTTCTTCATACTACTAGAGTGTAATAACACCAATCAGCCTTAGCACCACTGACAGGTGAAGTGCATATCACTGACTATCTACTTATTTCATTACAATGCCACCTGTGAGGAGGGGGGAGATATTAGACAGCGAGTAAACAGTCAGTTCTTGAAGTTGATGTGTTGAAAGTGGGAAAAATTAATGTAAGGATCTGAGCCATCTTAACAAGGATCACCAACCTTTTTGAAACCAAGAGCTGCTTCAAGAGTTTTCAGTAAAACGAAGGGCCACTTGTTTGATATAATCTTCTTGAATAACAAAGTTATTATAAAAGTTAAAATGCCTTGTTTTTATCTTTATCAATTTTTTATATTAAGATTCAGAGTGTTCATGAAAAACGACAGCTGTCCAAAACTGCTTTTAACTCACTGGTTTTTCTGCCTGTAGTGCGCTGCCAGGTGGGCAGTAAGCTTTGAAGCTTTTGTGACCTGTACTGAAGTGTCTCTCCACATTGTGCTGCTTTACTGTTGCCACAGTCACCCCACAATTAAGACAAATGAGACTCTTTCTCCCAATCACTGGGAAAATGGAGTGTTTTTCTTTATTTTGGGGGTACAAATATGCATCTAGCTCCGCATCACAGCTGTTCTGGCTTTCTTTTCTCAGCAAAGAGTGAGATGGAATTTTGTCTTGTGGTGTCTTTGTCTCCAGATGAGGTCAGTGTTTATATAAACAGAAAACATTTTTGTTATTAAAATGCTGTATTCAATACTATATTTTTCAAATCTAAATCGATGCAAGGGTTATTGATTACAATTAACACAATTAAATAAAATGTTTAGACTAGTGCTATTTTAAGAATATGTAAAGGGACCTTGGGTTTGAGAAATGTGCTGTACAAATAATTTTTTTTTAAATTATTAATTATTATTATTATTATTAGTAGTAGTAGTAGTAGTAGTAGTAGTATGACATGTATGTGAATCACATGGCCACTGCGAGTGACCAGGTGCCATGTTGGCAACCTCGGAAGTAGACGACCAAGTCAGATCATCCCCAGAACAGCAGGTCTTATTGAGTGTTCCAGGTTTGCACCCACCATAAGTGATCCAAGGAAGAACAACTGGTGAATCAGTGACTGCATCATGGCTCACTGGTGCATGTGAGGAGTGAAGGCTGGACTGTCTGGGTCACAAAGAGTCTCATAGAAAGGGTTCAGAACATAGTGCACCATAGTCAGAGCTGTTTCAGCAGCATGAGGGAACCTACACAGTGTTAGGCAGGTGATGTTAATGCTATGGTTGATCAGTTTAAAGTGTTCCCTTGCCTACGTCCATTGCCAAGATCAATTTCTGATGCTAATAGGTTGATTGATTCATTAATTATTAGTGCATTCATTTATTAAGAGAGTCTTTTTAGTGTAGTGCATTTGTAGTAGTAACTGTATAATAAACCTATAGTTAATTTTTTTTTCGAAATGTCTTTGATCGGTCAAGATCTTTCTGGTGTCTAAAGTTTGCTTTTTTAGTTTTGCACTGAAGCTAAGGCTAACGTAGTTACAGTCATTTACTGCGTTAGGTGTCATGGTGAAATGGGTCATTTTAGTTTGTGTCTTCACTTTAAATGGTTGGAAAATGATTAATTACCATAATTTTACATTTTCATTACCACAGAGACCTATGTTGGCTGTGTGGTCCCGCGCAGGTCAGGAGGTTACATGATTGGTGAAGGAACTCGCTTTGCTGCGGTCGACTGGGAGCAACGTTCCATCACCACCATCACACATGTGGACAAGGACAAGAGCAACACTCGCTTTAATGATGGAAAGGTGGACCCAGCTGGCAGGTTTTTTGCAGGTGAACAAGTGTGAGAAGTACTCACCATTCTGAACTGTGCTCATGTTTGTTTGTTTCTTTTTTTCATTTTGAAATACACTGATCAGCCACAACATTAAATCCACTGACTGGAGAAATACACAGCACAGATTACCCTTTACCTTGTTACAGTGGCACCTTCCAGCAGCAGGTATAGCAGGATATATTAGGCAGCAAGTGTTAACAGTCAGTTCTTGAAGTGATGTGAATGACGCAGGAAAGATGGACGAGTTTAAGGATCACAGAAAGATTGAGAAGCGTCTTATTGTGATGACTAGTCAACTTCCCTACCAAAAGTGATGCTAGGAATAACAACCAGTGAGTCAGGGTCATGAGCGCACAAGCCTCACTGATGTGCATGGGGAAGGAAGGCCAGTCCAATCCCACAGAGGAACTACTGTAAAAATGTTCATGCTAGCTGTGAGAGAAAGGCTTCAGCACACACACTGCACCACTTTCAGAGCAGTTTGGTTGTCGAGAGGGGAACGTACACATATAAGGCAGGTAGTGTTAAATTTATGGCTGATCTGTGTAAGGGGCTACTCTGTGGGCAGTGGTGGCCTGGTGGTTAGAAACTTGAACATCACAGGTTTGAGTCCTGGCCCAGGTACTGCTTTAGTACTGCTATACTACAGTGCTCCCCGGGTGCTGTTGATAGCTGCTCGTTGTTCCATGTGTGCATGGGTTAAGTGCAGAGGTCATATTTAGTTGTGGTGCACTTTGTATGATTGAGTGTGTTCACAATGACCAATAATCAATTTCACTTCACTTCACCATTCTCTATTACACACAACACATTAGTACACATTCCTGCACCCCACATGAAAGGCTATACCTCTTACACATTGTTCTACTCAGATCTGGTAAGAATATGGGCATGTATTCTTTCTTTTATCACTAGGATTCCATTGAGAAAATGTTATAACTATTTATTTTATTCCTTAATTTTTTTTATTTTTTTTTACTATTTCTTGTTCTCAGGCACCATGGCTATGGAGATCCGTCCAGCTGAGCTAGAGAAGAAACAGGGCTCTCTTTATACCCTCCATGGTGACCACTCTGTTGTCAAAAATTTCGATCAGGTGGACCTCTCCAATGGGCTTGACTGGTCTCCAGACCATCGCTTCTTTTACTTCATAGACAGTCTGAAGTACATGGTGGAAGTCTTTGATTATGATGTACAGACTGGAGGCATATGTGAGTTTTCCATATTTGGTAGAAGAAACAGGCTTATCCCTATTATCATACCAATAATGAGTCCAATATACTCCACACACCAAATGTCACCATGACACAGAGACACATTTGGTGTCTTTAATTTGCTTTTTTAATTTACTTTAGCACTGGAGCAACAAGCATTGTTCACTCATACCAAGCAGTTGGCACTGTGCTAATCATCAAACATCACACTTGACTCAAACCACATCCAATCATTAAATGGTATTTCATGCTTATGTGGTTTTTGCCGTTGTGAGACATACTGTTATTTGTGAAAATTGACAAAAGTTAGGAAATAAATCAGGCTTCAAGATGCCTGCTACTGCTGTTTTCATTTGAAGACCTCCAGTCAAATGTTTTGTTGATTTACTGAGTGAAAGTTAACACACAGAAAACAAACAGAATAGGACCTAGTCTGTATTAAAATGTAAAAAAGTATCCACTTATTCTACTTATTTGCTTGTTAGCTATATTAGCCTCATCATATAAATGTTGGAGATCAATGCTTTGACTCCATGCAGCATACGCTTGATGTGTTGCCAGAGTGTCACTTAAAGTTAGCACACAGTAAATGAAGTTATGTGGAGTTTAAGGGATGAAACAAACTGTGAAACAAAGTGTGTGTGTGTGTGTGTGTGTGTGTGTGTTTGTTTGTTTGTTTGTTTGTTTGTTTGTTTGTGTGTGTGTGTGTGTGTGTGTGTGTGTGTGTGTGTGTGTGTGTGTGTGTGTTTGTTTGTTACTTTAGCGAACCGCCGAGCAGTATACCGTCTTGAGAAAGATGAAGGTATTCCAGATGGCATGTGTATTGATACAGAGGGCAAACTATGGGTGGCGTGCTACAATGGAGGAAGAGTGGTGCGCATTGACCCACAAACAGGTGTGCATTTGTTTGTAAATCGATCATTTCTTTAACATAGTCCTCATCATTCTAACACGTTTTCTTTTGGGCTGCTCTTCTCAGGTACACGGCTCCAGACAGTGAAGCTGCCTGTCACGAAAACTACTTCATGCTGTTTTGGAGGTAAAGACTACACGGACCTGTACGTCACCTCTGCTTATAAAGGCATGGACGAGGACTCACTGGCCCAACAGCCTGAAGCTGGCTGTATTTTTAAGGTAGACACTGTGACTCTCACTTATGTGTTAGTTGGTAAGATCTTATAGCGATAAAATGTTTGTTTTCCAGGGCCTTGTCCAGCAAATATATTTGTATGTATGGTGTATTTATTCTTATTTAAAGTCACCTAAAAAAACTTGGTTACAATTTACTTGAACCCTGTTATGAAACATTGACTTAACCATATTACTATTACAGGTGATTGACATGTACACTGATGTTGTAGCAGTATATGTCATGTTAAGTTATGTCAGCCTGTTATGACGGTGAAGACAAGAGTGCAGGGAGGGTGAAGTGGGTGGAGAATTGTGTCGGGAGTGATCTGTGACAGACGGGTACCAGCATGAGTGAAAGTGAAGGTTTGCAGGACGTTAGTGAGACCATCTATGTTATATGGGTTGGAGATGGTGACACTGATGGAAAGGCAGACAGCAGAGCTGGAGCTGCAGAGTTAAAGATGCTGAGGTTGATGTTGGAAGTGATGTGGATGGACAGGATTAGAGATGAGTATATCTGAGGGATAGATCAGGTTGGACAGTTAAAAAAGTCAGAGAAGTGAGACTGTGTTGTTTGGGACGTGTGCAGAGAAGAGAGGATGAGTACATTGGGAATAGGATGTTGA
Organism: Lepidarchus adonis; assembly: GCA_037576955.1. NCBI lineage: Eukaryota > Metazoa > Chordata > Actinopteri > Characiformes > Lepidarchidae > Lepidarchus > Lepidarchus adonis. Next base: position 1,811,049 of record JBBIGC010000104.1, read on the forward strand.
GGATGGAGATGTCGGGCAGGAGGAGAAGAGAAAGACAGAAGAAGAGGTTTATGGATGTGGTGAGAGAGAACATGTGGAGATGAGAAGAAATGGAAACAGAGAGCAACCAAAAGAAGAAGAAGAGTATATGTCATGACCGGTACCAGTACAGTTAAGAATGTTGGTGTGATGAGACTTAATCGCAGGCCATTTTGGAACATTTCGATTGGTTTATACATTATGAAATGTAATAAATATAAATCTGGAATATATGTCATGTAAATATACCATACACATTGTAGCTTAGATTTTCAAATTATATTGAATTAATGAATAATGATCTTTGGATATTACAGTGGCATGTAGCATTGTTTACTACTGTTTAGTTAATTGTGTTCTTTGATGTAGTAATTATAAGCATTTTCTTTTTAGGTCTCTGGTTTAGGAGTGAAAGGAATTCCTCCATATTCATTTGCTGGCTGAAACAGTCCATACTGCATTGGTGAATTAAAAAAGGGAGTCTTACCAGTACCTAAATTGTTCACATTTGCCTAAAATAAAATATTATACTCTGACGGAAGGTGGATGCATAAGCATGACATCTTTCTGAGAAACATGTGAAAGTACTTCATACACATCAGAATAATGAAACAAACACAACTGAAGAACAGGATACTAAAGCATACATTTTTAAAAAGAAAAGACTGTTCCTAGTAAATAATGCTATATTAATAGTAATAACTGAGGTGATTTTAAATCATGTATTTCATACTTGATAATTGCATTGCAAATTTGTACATTATATGCAAAATGTTATATGTGTGAATGAGGTTCACAATTAATTTAAAATAATAACAGTTTTTAAACTGTCCTGGGCTTTCCTGTTTACAACTAGTCAGTAGTGTAAATTCAGACCACAGGGTGATTGTAGTGTGAAGGGATTTCTTGAAAAGGCCTAGTAATCTTATAGTATGATCTTGCCATCCGTGCCAGATGATTTAATTAACTTTCTCATGGAATAAAGAGTTTATAACAATGCAAACAATAATAAAAATTAAAAGAAAGCCCATTGTCTCTTAGAATTATTGCATCTATACACAAACATCTATGTAGAAAACAATTAAATAACTCTGTGATATCAGTATGTGATATGCATTGATCAGCTAAAACATTAAAACCACTTAAAACTGAAAGTGACTATTAGTCATTGTGGCAGCAGACAGCTATCAGCAGAATGTAAAATGATGGTACCATGCTTAAGGGTATCTCTGTAATCCTGTGACCTTTCAATCACAAGGGCAAGGCCCTAACCACTAGGCCATCACAGCCCACTGAAGTGAAAAACATTGATTATCTCATTACAATGACACGTGTCAGCAGGGTGGGCTATATTGCCATGGCTTAGTGGTTAGAGAAGTGGGTTTGTGAAAAGTGGGTTCGATTGTTTGACCTCAGGATGAAGTGCCCTTGAGCAAGCAACTACCAAATGCCATTAATGTAAATATAACAGTTCTTGAAGGTGATGTGTTGGAAGCAGGAAAAATGGCTAGGGCCAAACTGACGGCTACACGGCATAACATATTTGTGGGGTGTTCCTGGTATTCAGTGGTTCCTTTCCATGAGGGGAATGTACAAAGTATTTGGCAGGTGGTTGTAATGTTATGGCTGATTAGTGCATGTCATAGCAACGTTCATACATGCATACATACCCACACACGTACAAATGAGGAAATTAACGTGGAGAAATACCTATCTGCAGCCTTTAGGACTACGCAACTCGCCCACTTCACAATACGAGACCCTCTTGAGAGAACTTTCTGGATTCGCATGAGGATGGCGCGAGTTAAAGCCCGAGACCTCCAGGGTTGGGCGGGGCTAATACGCTAAGCCCCGCCCCTATCGGCCGGTACACACAGGCTTTGCGCGGAAGCGCTGAAGTTTAGCCTCATGCTAGTGTTGTTGCACAGCCTCACTTCCTCCAAATGCTGTTGTTGGGGGAAACACCGGGGTCCAGTTTGTGACACGAAACGTCGTTAATATTACGTTCTAGGCAGTAGTAGAAGGACAGCCCGAAAATGTGTGCGGTAGCAGTTGTGACCGTAAGTTAAATCGGTATTTTTACACCGTGTTAGAGCAGTCCGAATGAAAATAAAGAATGGAAGATGTGGGAATTAATTGGAGTGTTTCCAGCTGTACGGACTGGATGTCACAGCTCCCTCCACAGCTCCTGAATGTTCCTCTGTGGAATCTCGCCATCCCTGGTACGACCACAGCAAACACAGGGACACATCTGGAATTTGGGTGTTTTGTCATTCTGAGCTTTAGCAGTTGTTCTCTGTGCATTTTTTAGGCAGCCATGATACAATGACCTACTGCTTGGACAAGCATTCTCCAGTTTTACATTCCCAGCCCACGATACTCAAAGTGCTGGATCGCATTGTGCCCTGTATCATTCGCCCTTGTGTGAACAAGTGGGGCACCACACAGGTACGCAGCCTATATCTGGCTGTTTATTTTGTGTATATAAATTTGACCCCTGATACTGGCCTTTAACTGTGGCACATCAAAGATTCACGCATTTTTTGTAAATTGCATGGCAAATTGTGTAGCATATTTACTTTCTCTTTCATCTGTCATCAGGAGTTGGCCATTTCCACCCAACTGGATTCAGGAATTCGGTTTCTTGACCTCAGAATTGCTCACAAGACAAACGACTCTGATCAGACTTTTTACTTTGCCCATGGGATATACTCTTTAGTTACTGTGAAGGTGGGGACTGCTATTGCCTAGTTTTACTCCACAATATTTTGTCTGTTAATTTTAATCATAATATTGGCATTTGCAGTGTTAATACTGCATAAATCTTTAATGTGTACATTTCACCATGTGCTTCATATTGAGTCAATATCAGCTGAAACTACAGGGTTGAATATTAGAGTGAAAAAGTATGAATTGAGCCAAATATGGCCTGGAATAGCTTAGTGTGGTGTAACATATTTCCTCTCAGTTTTGACTTAAAAGTTAGGACTCCCACAGTCACATGAAACCACTGATTTGAGTGAGCTTTGAGTCATATGACGCATCACTGCATCTATTTGTCTATTTGCCATTATTCCAACATTATTGAATAGATCAAACACTGACAGCCAGTTCTGTTGTGCCAACTGACTGTGAGCTTCGGAGAAAGGGGCTACCTAACCAGTTACAGGAGCCTAAGGAAGTTATTGTGAAAACATATTTGATCATATAAGTATAGTGTTTGAAAAGAAAAAATGACATATTACCATTTCTGTTCATTCTGATATTGTCATGATTTAACAAATGTTAATTTTGCTCAAATAATGCAGGCCTGCCAGTTTTGCATCAAACTGTTTTTTAGTCAATTTAGTTTCACAGCATGTATCTATATGATGTTTTGTTTGTGTTATGCAGCTTTATCATATGCCACCCGGTACAGTGTCCTAAACCGAAAGCTCTCAGAAAAAAGGGACACGTGTATAGTGTATTTTGTTTCATATTATTTTGTACAGATTCTGTTGGTTTTTTTTTGTTGAAAATTTGTTGTTGAAGGAGGCTCTCATTGATGTCGCTCAATGGTTGGAGCAACACACTAAGGAAGTGGTCTTCATTGCGCTATATGCTTTTGATGATGTCAGTCTTGCCCAGCACGAGGAACTTATTGACTTTCTGAAAAGCCTCTTTATCAAGAAACTCTGTCCCAAAACGGTACGTTTCCCTCTGCACTACCTAAATTTGTCTGAAAAATTATATTTTCGAATCCTCACCCACTTTCATGTTCAATTTCAGGAAGTACCCACACTGAAAGCATGCTGGACTAAAGGCTATCAGGTTATTCTCTCCTACAACAACTCGGCTGGGTGTGGTCACAATGAACTGTGGCCAAAGTGGGATTACTGGTGGGCCAATGAGTCTGACCCGAAACTCGTTATATCATACTTGGAGCATGAAAAAGAGACAGTGGGAAGACCAGGTAAGGTATATTTTAAAAAGTCATACATAAATCATAGCTGTTTCTGTTATTACAAGCAAATATGCGCTGTAATTCAGTAACTTTGTTGGAAATGTTCTTTTAAGAAACCTGCACAGGATCAGTTTTTGCCCTATGTATCTTAATGACTACAGTAATACTGCCATGGACAAGATCAGTACTCTCATCCCTAAAAACTTATAAACTATGCTTGATTAAATATCTACATACACTTGTGCAACTCTTTGAACACCTGGGTAAGTTGCATGTTTTGTTGAATTTCTTAAAAGTGAGAATAATTAAGGAGTAGATGGGGTACTATTTAATTAACTGCAGATTTTAGTGAATAAATCCTGTTTATTTGCTGGAATTAACATATTGGAAAAAAAACCTTTTCATTAATTATGCACAGAGCGCAATTTGTTTCCACAAAATATTAAATTCTGCAAAATTCTATTAAATTGTACAGCTGTAAATAATTGTATTCCTCGTAGAGCACATATGTCAAAGTCCAGGCCCGCGGGCCTTGACTTTGACATATGTGCTGTTGAAAATTAAAGATTACTGACAAAGCCATAAGAAAATATTACTTTTTATATTACTATTTATCTGATCATATTGGAATATATTTGTTAGGTTTTCAGTAGGTTTAATTTGGTTCACTTGACTATATGCGGTCATTTATATTTTTACATTTTTCAATGAACGTTCGATCAGTCCGGCCCTCAGCTTGTAGCTAAATTTTTTATTTGGCCCTCCGTCCATTTGACTTTGACACCCCTGTCATAGAGGATGTATACTCATTTGCATTTTTAAAAAATCAACCAAACATAAATTTCCCAGGTGCTTCCATCATTTTACATAAAGCTGTATCACTGTATCACTAGCCATATTAAATGTTGAAAACCACTGCCACAGAAGAAACATCTTTGTAGTTGTTAAATAAATGTAAACGTAAGGTCATAATATCTGTAGGCCGTTTATCCTCAGCTTTACCTAAATCATACTTTATAATAATCTCATCATCTTGTCTACTATTACTATTAGAGAGTTTCTTTGTGGCCGGTCTGAACCTCACTGAAGATGCCAAGTATGTCCTACACCATCTCAGGCAGTCTATGAAGAGCATGACCCTCAGGGCCTATGGTCTGCTACTGGACTGGGTCAAACAGCAATGCCCTGGCTGCCAGAAAACATGCCTCAACATCATCTGTGCAGACTTTGTTGGGATTTCACAAAATGAATTCGCTCAACTTGTTATTGCACTTAATACAAAACTCTTAAATGAAAAGTACTCAAGGGAGGTTACAGAAAAATGCCAGCTGCTGGATTGAAGGGGAGCTCCATTTTCCCCTTTCTGCATAGTTACGGTACATAGTTCAGATTGGTATGATGTGGAATGGTCTTCCAAACCAGAACTTTTCATGGTTATGGTGGTAAAAACCACATGGTCAATGTAACAGTGCTCTAAAAAGCATTATCAGAAAGTTATAACTTGAAATTATTATCTATCCACTGATGCCTTGTTTGATACTTTGTTCATAGGTTCATAACCTAATACATCTTTTCTGTGTTGGAGAGGTATGTGCAGGATGCTGTCAGGTAAAATGGATGCCAGTATTCAGCATCACATATTACAACTCAGGAAACAGGGGAAGGTTTGCAGAATGTGAAATAAAATTGATTTTCATAAGTTTACATAAGTGCTCATAAGTTTACATACCCTAATAGAATTTATGATTTTTTTAACCATTTTTCAGAGAACATAAATGATGACACACAAACTTTTCTTTCACTGATGGTTAGTAGTTAGCTAAAGCTGTTTATTATCAATCAATTGCATTTACTTTTTTTAAATCATAATTGAAGCATTGAGTTGCCATAGTTTCTATGTTTATAGATTTAGACATTGTTTTGTTTTGGGTCTTAATCATTCTGCTTGGATGTTACAGTAACTTTCTAATAGTCAGTGCATTGCCCTTCGCCTTAAAATGTGTAGTACAACAGTGCTATCCAGAGTTGAAGCTGAGAGTGTGCATAAAACCGTACAGCCTTAACTTGGATTTCCTCTCACAAACTGCTCACTGCAGGTTGTTCCATACTTCTGTTGTGTTAAGGTCAGAACTTTGACTTTCGCTATGCCAAACTATTAACTTAATTGTCATTTATTTATTTTTTGGTAGGATGACTTGTAAGTTAAGAGTCATTGTCCCACTCTCTCTTGTGATTCAGTCCACTGACATATGTGGAAAATCACATATTTTCCTTTAGATTTTGCTGGTATCATTCAGAATTCAGTGTTCAATCAGTTATGGCAGTGTGTGTTATTTTTGATTCAGTTAAACAGACCTAAACTATGATGCTACCACCACCATGTTTTACAGATGAGATAATGTTCTTATACTGGAATACAGTGTTTTATAACAAATTGTGAAAGTGGAGTAAAAGTGACTTGTCTTTTTGAACACACCACATCACATAAACAAGCAAAATGTGACTGTTGCATTTAATCCATCTACACAGTGAGTGACAACAGCTATCAGCAGTGCCCGGGGAGCAGTATAGTGGAACAGTACCCTTTTCTGGCATGATAAGCATCAATAACTTTTTTTTGTCTTTACACAAACATGTGGAACACAACACTTTGATAGGTCTATTTTTTTTTTATATAAAACGGTTCATCTCATTGATTGAAACACATGACTCTCTAATTTCAGCATCAAATTATCTGCTAATCCTCGATGTTCACATACTTATCTACTTTTAGAACTTCATATGATGTGTCTGGTTACATGCCAAAATGTTACAACTTATAAAGGATTCACACACTTTTAAGCACCAGTGTACAATTGTGTGTCAGTCAGCCTGTACTCTGTTCAGTATTGGTCAGTTTCAGACCACAGGGCTGCTGTTGCTAGGTTTTATAAAAGAGTGGTCCAACATACAAAAATATTAAGAAAAAGCATTTTTTGTGGCAAAAACTTACCATGTATAAAGGACTAGAGCAGAGGCCTTCAATTCAGGTCTTGCATGGTTTGGTAATTCACCTACTCAAACACACACACTAATCCTGGTATTTAACATGAGTTTAATCGGGTAAGGTGGTGCAAGGACATCTCCAAACTGTCCCTCCAGCACTGGTCCCGAACACCTCTCGCATTGATTGAGTACGATTTCTAATGTGTTTACAGGTTTACTGGTTATTGTCAGACAGCTAATGTGAGTTAAATCATCAAGTTAATGATACATATGTAACAAAACATGTGTTGTAGGCCTGAATAACTTTGGTATTCTGGACAGTTCTGTGTCAGTCATGGACAACATGGTGGGGTCTAATTTTAGATGGCCTCACTCTTTACACTCTGTAAGGTGCTTATTGCTTACTGTATCTACTTAAGTAGTAATCCAGTTCACCTGTGCTTTGCATGTTTGTTGTAGCTTTGAGTATGGTGAATAAACTTGGGGTGTTTATTTGGGTCAAATTACTGTCCAAGTGCTTATTTCTGTAACCATTTATAATTAATTGCCTTTTTCATTTTTCGGTAATTTAATTAAATTAATTAGTTTGATATGAATCATTTCCATGTTGTTTGAAAGTTCTTTGTATACTCTGCCTATTTCTATTTCTATTCTATTATGACTTAAGGGATTAAAAACACAGTATTATTAGTAGTAGTATTAGTATTATTAGTATTATTATTTAGCCAAACAATTATTTTTTGTAATTGCAACACAAGCTTAGAAAATATTACTTTGACACCATGAGAGGGGAAAACAATATATGGCCTGTGCAAAAGTAAAAGACATGCTGTTTAAACCCTAAAAATTATTTAAAGTTTTGATTCTTATAGATGACTTATTAATTTAATTACACATGTTAACTTTTTTTAACTTATTATTATTTATCATACTTTACTATTATTTATTATCAACAAAAGATACAAGCATAATTTAACTAAAGTTTTTATTTACAAATATTTAAGAATTACAAAATAAGTATTATAGCATATGACATTTTTTTTATTTTATATATTTTATTTTTATTTTATTTTACATTTCTATGGTGCAATACATATAATTGTGCTGGATTAAATATGTGCATCTGCATGTTACCTGAGCTAGACACTTCGAGAAGGATTCATTCCTTTTCTTCCCTTTCTCACCCACTCTCTCTCTCTCTCTCTCTCTCTCTCTCTCTCTCTCTCTCTCTCTCTCTCCAGTAATAAATAGATTAGTTAGGGATTCGCAGGCAGTCAGTGTATTCGGCACCGCAGAAGAAGACAGATGGCTGATGAGAAGCAGAGGGATCTCATTACAGGGGCTTAGTCATTGCAGCCAGGCCCAGCCAGGTGCAGGTAGACCCAGTTAACTGCCTGGTTTCTACCACCTTGTGCTTTTCTTACCAGCTCCTGTAGAAAACCCACCTCTAAACGCTGTCCTATAGGCCTGGTGCTTCCCTTGACATGAAGATGGAGAAGGATGAAGAGGAGGAGGAGATTTTTACTGCTTGGCCCACTGGAGATGAAGAGCAGGAGAGCACAGAGGAGCCGGATGAGGATGAGGATGAAGAGGAGACGAAAAGGAAAAGGAGCTTGGATATTCCCAGACTCAGTCATTCACTGGGCAAACGCAGAGCCTCTCTTCCATGCCCGGTCAGCATTGAATTCAGCTTACAAAACACTTTGGCGCACATGGTGCTCTAGAAACGTACCATTATTTAGGTCTTTTTAACACCTTTCTTATGAAACAGTTATTAGGTAATTAACTACCTAAATGGCTCAGTAAATCAGTATTTTGGGAGATTTAACATGTACACCATGTAGTGATGAGACTGTTAGGGACACATAGGGGTTCTTAAAGTTTGAGGCTTTAAAAAAACTAGATTATGTGTATTTGTCATTTATTCATGCATTATACGTATGTCTGTTTGTGATTTGCAACATGTTTTATAATGTGACTTAATATTATGGTATATTTGAGTAATAGAGGGCAATTGATGAGAGTTAAATAGTGCACTTTAGAAAGTATAAAACTAGAAATAAAGCAAAAAATAATGGCTGTTAAAGTTTCTTCAGAAGGAAATATTGGTCCCACTTTATATTAAGTGTCTCTAATTACTGTGTAGTTACACATTAACAATGCATGTAACTACAGTGTA
>JBBIGC010000104.1:1832380-1868197 GCA_037576955.1 Lepidarchus adonis
TACAGTGAGATTAGAACAGTGAACAAATGTACTGGAGTGCAGAACAGTGAGATATTAGTACAGTGAGATATTGTAGTACACTGCAGTACAGTAAAATATTGTAGTGGACTGCAGTACAGTGACATTATTGCAGAGAGATATTGTAGTAAACTGCAGTACAGTAAGATTAGTACAGAGAGATATAGTAGGGGACTATAGTATAGTAAGAGTACAGTGAGATTAGAACAGTGAGATGTAGTAAACTGCAGTACAGTGAGATGCTAGTACAGTGAGACGTAAACTGCAGTATAGTGAGGTATTAGTACAGTGTAATCAGTACAGTGGGAAATTGTAGTGCACTGCAGTATGGTGAGATATTGGTACAATGAGATGTAGTAAACTGCAGTACAGTGAGAATAGTACAGTTAGATGTATTAAACTGCAGTACAGTGAGATATTAGTAGTGAGATATTGGTACAGTGAGATTGCAGTAAACTACAGTTTAGTGAGATGTAAACTGCAGTACAGTGAGATATTGTAGTAAAATGCAGTGCAGTGAGGTATTTGTACAGAGATATTGTAGTAAACTACAGTACTGAGATATTAGTACAGTGGGATATTGCAGTAAACTACAGTAGAGTGAGATGTAAACTGCAGTACAGTGAGATATTGTAGTAAAATGCAGTGCAGTGAGGTATTTGTACAGAGAGATATTGTAGTAAACTACAGTACTGAGATATTAGTACAGTGAGATATTGTAAAATGCAGTACAGTGTGATTTGTAGTTAATTGCAGTGCTTTGAGATACTAGCACAGTGAGATATAGTAAACTGCAGTGCAGTGAGATTAATACAGTGAGATACTGTAGTAAATTACAGCACAGTAAGAGTACAGCAATATATTGTAGTAAGCTGCAGTACAGTGTGATACTGGGACAGTGAGTAGTAAACTGCAGTACTGTGAGGTAATCGTACAGTGATATATTGTAGTAAACTACAGTACAGTGAGAGTACAGTAAGATATTGTAGTAAGCTGCAATACAGTGAGATATTCTAAACTGCAGTAAAGTGACATTAAACAGTGGAATATTGTAGTAAACTGCGGTACAGTGAGATTAATACAGTGAGATAGTAGTAAACTGCAGTACAGTGAGGTATAAGTACAGTGAAATTAGTACAGTGAGATATTGTAGTAAGCTGTAGAGATTAGTACAATGAGATATTGTAGTAAACTGCAGTACAGTGAGATTGTCGTATGCGGCAGTACAGTGGGGTTAGTACAATGAGATATTGTAGTAAGCGGTAGATATTAGTACAGTGAGATATTGTAGTGAACTGCACTACAGTGAGATATTAGTACAGTGAGGTATTAGTACAGTGAGATATTGTAGTAAGATGCACTACAGTGAGATTAGTACAGTGAGATTGTAGTAAGATGCAGTACAATGAGATTAGTACAGTGAGGTTGTAGTAAGCTGCAGTATAGTGAAATATTAGTACAGTGAGATATTGTAGTAAGCTGCAGTATAGTGAAATATTAGTACAGTGAGATATTGTAGTAAGCTGCAGTACAGTGAGATATTAGTACAGTGAGATATAAACTGCAGTACAGTGAAATATTCTAGAGGACTCCATTACATTGAGCTTAGTACAGTGAGATACTACTACAGTGAGGTATTAGTACTGTGCAATATTGTAAACTGCTGTACAGTGATATATTAGTACAGTGCAATGTCAACTGCAGTACAGTGAGAGTACAGTGAGAAATTAGTCAGATATTGTAAACTGCAGTACAGTGAGATTAGTACAGTGAGGTGTTAGTATAGTGAGACAGTAGTAAGCTGTAGTATAGTGAGATATTAGTAGTGAGATTAGTACCGTTAGATATTGTAGTAAGTTGCAGTACAGTGAGATATTAGTACAGTGTGATATAAACTGCAGTTCAGTGAGATATTGTAGAGGACTAGTACAGTGAGATATTAGTACAGTGAGATATTGTAGTAAGATGCACTACAGTGAGATATTGGTACAGTGAGATTGTAGTAAGCTGCAGTACTGTGTGATATTGCAAACTGCAGTACAGTGAGATTTTAGTACAGTGAGATTTTAAACTGCAATACAGTGAAATATTGTAAACTCCAGCACAGTGAGATTTTAGTACAGTGAGATATTAGTACAGTGCAATGTCAACTGCAGTGCAGATAGGACAGTGAGATATTGTAAAACTACATTACAGTGAGATATTAGTACAGTTCGATGTAAACTGCAGTACGGTGAGGTTTTAGTACAGTGAGATATTCTGAACTGCAGTACAGTGAGATATTAGTACATTGTGATGTAAACTGCAGTACAGTGAGAGATTAGTACAGTGTGATGTAAACTGCAGTACAGTGAGATATTAGTACAGTGTGATGTAAACTGCAGTACAGTGAGATATTAGTACAGTGTGATGTTGTAAACTGCAGTACAGTGAGATATTAGTACAGTGTGATGTAAACTGCAATACAGTGAGATATTAGTACAGTGTGTTGTAAACTGCAGTACAGTGAGATATTAGTACAGTGTGATGTTGTAAACTGCAGTACAGTGAGAGATTAGTACAGTGTGATGTTGTAAACTGCAGTACAGTGAGATTTTTTTAGTACAGTGAGATATTGTAGTAAACTGCAGCAAAATATGTTGCTCTATAAGGATTTAAAGCAGTGCTTGTCCATTTTGTGGAGCATATAATAAGATGATTAAAAGCTTATTTCGACAGCGAGTTTCTGTTTCTGAAGCTGGAATTAAAGTCGGACGTTTAAAGCCTCGGCTCTGCTTGAGTGTCATATTAAGTTCGGTCCTCGGCGGAAATCATTGCTGTGGGAGGTGGGGATTGGCTCTTCGGTCATTTCTGTCCTTTATTCTGCTGTCCGGTGCGACTCCATTAATGAGACCTTTTTCTTGCTTAAACCCTCTAATCTCCGCAGCCACTAACCACACGAAGGTAACGTGCGACGGCATCGGGTTTCCCGCGCGCCCCTCTCCTCTCGGTACAGACACACCATGTCCCCGCCCCGCCCCTCACCACTGCTCGTCAATTAGCGCGTGACCCCAGAGAGCAGTTGGAGGAGCGGCTCCACAGTGCGACTTCCAGAGCACAGTGTAATAAACGCCAACAGAAATTAAACACTAATTTCACTCAAACCGAGCTTTTACCGAAGATTTAGGTTGAATAATGAAAAAAAACTGAAAATGAACTAAAATAATCGGCATTCATTAAAACTGAGACTTTGCAAACGTCCCCCGTGTCTGAACAGTTCTATGGCCTCTTTACATGAGCTGAACATATATCCCTGTTTTATATACATACACACACACGTGTATTTCTGCCAGAGTCTGATGTGAAGTCCCTTTTAAAGAAGCTTAATTATTCAGAATGGTGGCGAATGGAACCAAACATTGAGTCTGATGCCTTTAGAAGCTCCCTCACAGAAAGTACGGATGGTTACCACGTGCCCGATACATTTTTTTTTTTACCATGTATCACATACTCTTGAGGGTAAAAAAACACAATGTCCTACTTTTCCACTGTGAATGAAGTTTTGCAATAAGAATTTGTTCTGGGCGTTATAAAAAACGAGTACCGGGAGGATATAGGCAAGGTGACTTTTGGTGATATCTGCAAAAGCGTTGACATTGTTCTGCAGTTCTGCAGCCTCGGTGTAATACAGGGGGTTCTGATGTATAATGCACTGTTCGCTTTTTCTGAGCACACGCAGTACCGACTTGTGGACCGTGTGGAGTATACACCTTTTGTGGTTTTAGGAGCGTGTGTTGTTATTTTACTCAATTACGGAAAAGCACACTTGGCAGCCAGGTGTCACGAAACACACTCTGTCGGCGCGTTTCATCGCACGCGGAGGCTGATAAGCGCGTGAGTGAATGAGTCCGTGTTTCCCGGTGTTCGTGGTCTCGGAGGGTGAAGCGCTGTCCACGGTGCTGATCAGCAGGACGCTCCGGTTCAGCGCTTTATTCCTTAAAACTTTCCGGTCATTTATTATGGAGCAGAGACTGGAGTGAAGGCCTCAGAGCAGAGAACTTCTGATAAAATACAATTTCAAAGAGCAACGAGCCCCAGAACAGTAAGCGAGTCTCTCGGGTGTTTTCCAAACTTAAATGTCTCAAAATACAATGTGTTTCTTTGAGTTTTCATTCAGGGAGATCTGCGACAATCTGCGAAAATACTGCTTAAATATCATTTATATAAATAAATATAAATATTTCAGAATCATTTCTGGTTAACACATTTACTTTTATTGCTCACATTTATTGCAGCGCTTTTGTTATTGTTCAGTGGACATGTTATATCTGAAGTGAAGCTCAACATTTCTTTGAATTCACACCGCCGCCAGAGAAGGGACAACCGAACCTTACAAAAGCCCAGATTTCCCCTGTTCGCGGCGTGTATACATTCATTATCAGTGAGTATCTTCTCTCTCGATTTCCAGGTCCGTTCAACATCTGAAGTGCGAGTGAGAAGCAGAGAACCTGTTTGAGCCGAAGCTCTGCTGAAGTTGCTAATTTTCCCCTAATTTCACCCTGCAGTATTAAGGAGCAGCCCACGTGATCCGCTGCTCTTATCCTCGCGCCGCGCTACGAGGGACAGGTGGGACACGAGCTCAAACACATTTTCCACGCTGCTGGGCGCCACGCCTTCTCCACCTTCTGGGCGCTCCACACCCCCAGAGCACGTTTCAGCCTAAAGTCTCCTCCTAACTTCCACCCCGCAGTCCGGACAGCGCTCCCGCTTCAGTTGGCTTTGTGCGCGCGCAGGTGTGTGTGTGAGAGAGTGTGTATGTGGAGCCCATGAAGGTGGAGGGGGACGTGGGAAAAGGCGCGCGCGCGCCCGGGGACTGCTGCATCACGCGCCTGCTGAGCGCCGTGGAGAGTGAACTGCGCGCGGGACGCGAGAAAGGAGACCCCACGGAAAAGCAGCTGCGCGTGAGCCTCGAGGACGCCGAGCTGTGGCGAAAGTTTAAAGAAGTGACCAACGAAATGATCGTCACCAAAAATGGAAGGTAAAAAAAATATTATTATTATTATTATTATTATTAATAATAATAATAATAATAATAATAATAATAATAATAATAATAATGACAACAATAATAAAAACAATAATATTAATCGAACATGCAGCAACTGAGAGTAATTCAAGTGGAGTAAGTACTTAATTTAAGTGAGTCAAAAAAAAGATAAAAGTCTCAATGTACTTTAAATCTTTAACCCTTTCTCTGACTGGCTCTAAATATAAAAATATTAAACATGAAAGAAACGCCGCTTTACAATAAAACACTCAAGAGTCTTCGTGACACTTGTGGATCATCATTAATAAATAATGAATAAAAAAACACAAATGTCGGGCTCCATCAGAAAAAGTATACATATGTAAATATAAAATATAAACATAAATTTAAATTGGCATATTCTACTTTGAACACACATTTAAATCGACAATAATGCATCATAAATAGACTGTTAATTTATTTTCACTCAGCTAAGGGCAACGTGTCTGATATTTAACAGATATACATTTAAAGTGTGTTCAACCTGCCAGTTTCAACAAAAGCCTTTTCTCCTTCACGCTCGCAGCTTTAAACTGATATAAATGACAGTGAAGCACATCACAATATAATTACGGACTGAAAAAGATAAAGTGGTGGTTATTACTTATTTCATTGACTATAATAAGTGAAATTCGAGACCCAAGCAGCACTGGTGCGTTTATTAACTGCAGAATGGGTCGTTTAGAAAAGCAGAGTGTCATTAGGCGCCTTTTGTCCATTTCTAACCCAGAGTTAATGCTTTCTGTAATAAACAGGGACGTGGGATTAGAGTGACATATTTAAACACGTATCTGGACGCGTCGACTGGAAGTTATAACGTTTTTGTGAGAAATATTAAAAACTGGCACAAAATCCTGAAGAAATATTCAGTACAGACAAGCTAAACAGTTCCACACACACAGCTTTCTGCTCTTGTATGTCTGTCTGCTTGTGTGTGTGTCTCTCCCCCTGTCTGTCTGTCTGTCTAAATCAATCAGGCTGTGTGTTATTGCTGTTATTGGCCTGCTTTATTGGATCGGCCAGTTTAATTTATTTGAATGGGTTTGTTGTTGTTCTGCGGAGCTGAAGGGTGTGTTGACCAGCTCACTCTTTAGTTACAGGTCAGCGCTGCAGGTGGGTGTTGGTCCATTTACAGGTTCCCCCACAGCCCCACTCCAACTCATTTGTGTCCCAAAAACAATCATGGAAAAAAGTAGTGAAAATGAGCAGTTTCCAGCCTCTCGTGAAGTTTGTGTGCGCGCGCGCGCGTGACTGTGTGTATGTGTGTGTGTTTGAAGAATTCTCCTGCGTGTATCCGTGTCTCCCTTCCTCCAGGCGAATGTTTCCGGTTCTGAAGGTCAGTGTATCCGGCCTGGACCCAAACGCCATGTACTCCTTTCTGCTGGACTTCAGTCCAGCCGACGGCCACCGCTGGAAGTATGTGAATGGAGAGTGGGTGCCTGCGGGTAAACCTGAGCCGCACACACACAGCTGCGTCTACATCCACCCTGACTCCCCCAACTTCGGAGCTCACTGGATGAAGGCCCCCGTGTCCTTCAGCAAAGTCAAACTGACCAACAAGCTCAACGGAGGAGGACAGGTATTTAGTGTTTGGTCCTCCTCAATGCCTTAGTGTATCCAGGGCTTTATCTGAATCTGCCAAATGTCACTTATAGGTCACTGACGTTCTTACCTGAAGAAGAACAGTCTGTCCAAACCATATTAAAGCAAAGATCTGGCTGTGGGTTAATACTTACCTTAAATGTGGTCGATCAGCTAAGACTTATTTGGTGTTTTTGGCTTATGAACAAGTAGTAGGAGTTCATACCCTACAAATTAGTAAGGTGGAAATCACACAATTATCAGAAACTGCACATAATAATAATAATTTACACTTACATAGCACCTGTCACAAACTCAAGGTCCCTTTACATAGTGAGAGAGAGAAAAACACATTTAGAAAGAGGAGGAAGAAAAGAAGTCATAGTAAAAATTAAAGGCTTTTCATTCTGATTCAGAAAAGATAAAGTCTTGAAGAGGGTTCCAGAATTTGGGGGCAGTAGCACTGAAAGATCTGCCACCCATAGTGGAACAGCGGATACTTGGCCGTCAGGAGGTTGGTGCTAGATGACCTGAGGGAGTGAGAGGGGGTGTAGGTCACTAATGTACAGGGGAGCGAGACTGTGAAGGGCTTGACTAGTGAGAAGAGGAATTTTAACTTTTTTCTGGACTGAAAAGGCAACTAGTGTAATTGGAAGAGAATGGGAGTGAAGTGGAATTAGCGTTTACTGTGAGAAGTTCTGTTTATACCAAAGTTTCTGAAGGCATCTGAGAGGAAGAGCAGTGAAGAGGGAATTACAGTAAGTGAAGCCGAACATGATAAATGCATATACGAGAGTGTGTGCATCTGTATTAAACAGGGAGGGATGGAGTCGGGCAATAATGCGAAGGTGGAAGGAGACATTTTTTGAAGAGGGTCAGTGACTAATCATCTCCAGTGAATGAGCTTATGTGGTTTCTGGCACTACATGACTCACAGCGCATCGTATCAATTTACTTTTCTTTTGCTATATGTAACAATGACCTAAACCATGCCATAAGTATGTTGCATCATTACCAGTCACTGTTATGACAACTGTTATAATGTCTTTGGTGACAACTAACTAGAAAACACACACAAAAAAGTTAGTTTATTTCATGATAGCTCATGTCACATGCTAATTTTTGCTTTGTGGATCTACACAGCTGTCAGGTCATCAAACATTTTTTATTGTTTGTCTGTGGGAATGTCAGTGTTAAGGTTCCTTTAACCTACAAAAATGTACATCACATTGCTTAAAACATGTCTTTGTTGACTCTGCATTTGGAGCAAAGGGGAAATTTTAATTATTCAGTTATGAATGCTGCTTTTTTAGTAGTTACTAGAGGTGGGAGAAAAATACATAGTAATATCAAATCTTTTCTTAGCACATCATCATATCATACAGTGTGTTTTATATTATTAACTTATTCTTCAGCGTAATATATTAATACAGTGGTGCAGACTATTTATTTACTTTTTAATATAATTTTTATTTGGGTACCTGTTCCTTCTCTGATAGCATTGCTTCTAAAGTCCAATAGATGGAACGAGACCTTGTTCTTCTGCAGCGTCACAGTGAGAGTTGAAAAGGAAGTCAGAGTAGCAAAGATAGCTCCAGAGACTCTTATGCACAAAGCATCAGGTCAAAGAATGACTACAATATCATATTGTGGCTTAAATATTGTGGCAGTATTGCCTCCATGGTACTTTACTATCTTATTAACCAATGTTGCAATAAGAGTGAGGAGTTGTGTTGATGCTGCTGTTTGGAGCATATTGAGACTAGTTTTAGTTCTGGGCAGCTATTGCATATGTGTTTTTTAATGAAAGAGCTGAGAGAGGACTTAGGAACAGGAAGCAGTGAGGATGATGGTAGGGTGCCAAAACATTGAGGTAGAATGTCAATGTATAGGATGTTTAATTGAAAGAAAGAGAAGCTTCAGAAGAGCAAGGCTAGGGCCTTGGTTATAAAAATGATGGTTGTGATTTTTACTACATACGCTTTTATTTACAAAGAAAATCAACCAGTGAAAATCAACCTGATCTATTTTCTGTTTTTTTTGGGTGTGACAGTGATGATGGTAAAACCTCACTGCCATCAGTGTTTTTAGGCCAGAACTATTGTAAAATAACATCTCGGGCATTGGGCAGTGTTTTTACAGCCATTCTATGTAATTAATTTCCATGAAGTTACTTTTAGAGTCCTGTCCTTAAACTTTTAGACATCTACTTCCTACCCCCACCACTGAGAATGTAGCATTTCAAACCAAACCACTTTGAATAACTTTTATGAACTTTCATGTAATTAAGCACAGGTTGGAAAAAGTCAATGGAATTCTGTCCATTGGAGCTAAAACATGTTATGTTTGGTTTGCTTGGATTTTTCATGCTAATTTTTCTCGCAGATGTTCCCAGATATTTCTCATACATTTTCAGTGACTTTTTTAACTGTAAAGATGACCGCATTGCTCTATTTATACTCCATTTTCCACCCTGCTTCCATGTCTACATCTTTGATTTGCTTAGTCTCTTACCTAAACTCTTAGATTTACCTTGAAAAAAGGCCACTGTACTATCACACAAACCTTAGTCTATCATAAAAGACTTGCTGCCATTATGTTCATGTGATTACCTGCATGTTTCAGTACAGGTGTAGCACTTTGTCTGACTCGTTGGGTGGGTAATCTTAGCCAGGCCACTTGTGCGTTCCACGCGGAGCTTTTAGGAGCCTTGGGCTGCCTCTAATCATGCCGTCTGCCGCTGCCTGGGAAATATCAAGTGTGCATTTATACAATTAGTGCTCTCCTCGGCGTCCACTTCACCTATGGAGCCCCTTTGTTCGGCGGGGCCCGCATGTAAACAGGAATAAACAGCTCTTAATTGCCACTTTCCCCGTTTAATGCACTTCCTGCCGTTCAGATGGGAGCGCTCTATACTCCAGGGGCCCAGTCATTGGGGGGGCTTTCATTGGAGGCCGCCCGAGAGGTGCTCCAGCACGGCTCCATTCGAGTATGACTCCGCTGCTAAATTATTGCCGGTATTTACATGAACCCCCCCACCCCTTCCTCTCCACTCCTTTTCTCTGGCATTTTTAAATGCAGTGTTGGCAAACGGCGGAGGACAAGAGAGAGAGAGAGATAGAGAGAGGGGGAGAGAGAGAAAGAGAGAGAGAAACTGGGGCTCCAAATGAAATAATTGCTGTGGTTAGTTGTACATTATGGTAATTACCTGTGTTTTTTTCTATGCAAAAATTAATTTAGCCATCAGTCCTTAGATGTTTCAGAGGCCAAAAAAAGCTAAATATAAAAAACAGCATCAGTCGAGTAGAAAAAACATACAAAGCCCTTTCCCTTGCCCTGCAGCCAGGCTGATGAGTACCTGGCCCTCATCAGTCATCGTGATGGTGAAAGGTGAAGTAAAACTGTCAATTAGAATGAAAAATGTTCTTCTCCTCCCCCCACCCTCACTGCCTCTTTCACTATATCTCTGATTATGTATACATGTCTGGAGCTCAAGTTAGGGTTTAGGTGGCTAGGTACAGCAGAGTCAGTACTTAGCAAATTTGCATATGGTAATTAAATGCTGGACGGAATGAATATTCACTGTACGACTTGTCCGAATATTGTCCAATTATCCAATTATTCTCTCTCTCTTTCTCTCTCTCATGCTTTCTTTCTCTGCTGCAGATCATGCTGAACTCTCTCCATAAGTACAAACCACAGATTCACATTGTACGTGTGGGGGGCAGCCACAGGATGGTCACCAACATCTCCTTCACTGATACCCAATTCATTGCTGTCACAGCCTACCAGAATGAGGAGGTCAGCTAATACATATGTACAGCTATTACAGCCACACACACACACACACACACACACACACACACACACACACACACACACACACATGCTAAATAAATATTCGTAATATTTCATTTTAATTCATATGGGATCTCCTTCACAGATAACAGCTCTGAAGATAAAATATAACCCCTTTGCAAAAGCCTTCCTGGATGCTAAGGAAAGGTACATTTACTTGCCATTTTTAACATTCCATTTAAAGAACATTGCATGTCTCCTTTGTTCAAAGCTTGCCCTTATCTGAATTCACATGAGTGTACCAATGTTGTTGCACAGTCTATCGTATCATAGCAGGCATTAGCGCTAGTCAAGCTAGCATAACAGTGCGAAATCAGCTGTGATTAGCGAGCAATTATTAAACGTTTATGCTGGAAATTGAGTGAGTGTATGAGTAAGGAGCTTGTTGGAGAGGCAGTGTGAAGTGAGGGTGAGAGATTTGGAGCATGTACGGTGAAGAATGTGTGAGGTGCAACACAGGGCTAATCATAATCAGAAGGCTAGGCTCTGATTAGCCATGCGCTAACTCTCTGACCCTCATTTATCACTGAGTAAAGAGCACAAATACAATGAAGGCATTTTTGTAGAGGCTGCTTTCTGAATCTCCATGCTTGCTGCTACAGTTTGTCTAGCTCTAAACACCATTTGGTTAAAGACCCTTTACGGACAAGGATATTTAGCATACAATTAGCAGGATCATTCTTATGTTCCCAGGGCCCTGTGTTCCCTCATTTATTTAGGATGTTCAAATCAAAATCAAATTTCTTTATCAAAACATACTCAAGAGGATAAAATGTTTTGAAAAGACACATGCTTCATCCAGAATAGCCTTTATCAGGGCAAATAAAAAGGTTGCCTTGCAGCTGTTTCTTCATGATGTAAACAAGTAGTTGCATGATCCATGAGAAAGGACTAGTGATTAATATAGACAGACCATGATACCCCATGTGTCATGGGACTTTATATGTTACCATTTATTTATTTTAGCAAACTAGAGTGACACTTGTTTCACACATATCACTAAACACAAAGAGACTTTTTCCATTTAATTTAAATAATGACCTTCAGTGTGGAACCCGATCAGAAGTCACTTGTCCTCATTCAAAAATATATATTATTTTTATTTTATTAATATAAAATAATAAAAGATAAAAGGGTCCAGGGTCTTGACAAATATAATGTGCCTAAAATAGTAACACAAAAAATCTGATCTTTTATTTCTTTATTAAAAAAAGACCATAAACAACTCATATTGCTAGTGTAAAAAGTATGTGAAACCTTGAGTTAATTACCCTAAAAAAAGGTCAGGTGTTAGCATACCTAAAAACTTGTTGAGAAAATTAATTTCTTTAGGAATTTTCTCCACAAAAGTAGAATGTGCCATGCCTTAACAAAAAGGGCTTTCAGAAGATCTATTATCAAGAATTTTTGATTTACATGAAACTGGATAGGGTCAAAGTCATTTCAAATACTAGTTTACCAGTTCTACAAATGGAGACACTTTGGTACTGTGGATACTCTACCAAGAAGTAGGCACTCATTAAAAAATAGCCCCTAGGGCACAACAATACTCATCAAAGAGGTAAAGAAACAACATTAAGTGACAGTCAAAGATTGGAACTGGCTTTGGAGTCTACAGTAAGTAAAACAAGCAGGGTGTCTATGGCAGGTCACCACAAACTAAGCTGCTGCTTACTAAAAAGAATATTGCTATATTCCTGAAATTTGCAGAGGACCACATTGACATTCCACAGTGGTATTGACAAAATGTTTTGCAGATTGATGAAACTAAGATTGAACTATTTGGGACCCAGCACTCCATCAGGTGTTAAAAGTATGGTGGAGAAAACGTTATGATTTGGGCCGGTCAGCTTACAATCTGTACCAAACTGTACCAAAAAATTCTTTAGGATTGTTTCTAAAAATCTGTATGTCAGATGAAAGTTGGGTGATGCCACAGGACAATGACTTTAAACACTGGACCAGGTCCACAACAGAATGGCTTCAGAAAAACAAAATCTGCCTTTTGGAGTGGCCAGAGCCCAGACCTCAACCCAATAGAGATGCTATGGAATGACTTGAAGGGAGCCATATACATGAGACATCCCAAGAATATGACTGAGATAAAGGAGTTCTGCCAGGAAGAATGAACTAAGATTCCTCCTGAACGATGTGCAGGTCTGATCCATGACTACAGGAAGTGCCTGCTTGAGGTCATTGCTGCCAAGGTGTGGTCAACCAGTTATTAATTCCAAGGGTTCACATACTTTTTCCACTAGCAATATGAGGTGTTTATGGTTTTTATCGGTCAAAGTAGCTGTGGTCCACAACTCCAAACTCATTTGCTTAACAAACCTCTAGGTATGCGAACGCCTGACTCCAGGTAGCTTTTTGAGGTTAACTCAAGGGCTCACATACTTTTTCCACTAGCAATGTGAGTTGTTTAAGGTCATTTTCAATAAGACATAACAAGATCAGAATTGTTTGGTGTTTTTTTAGGCACATTATATTTGTCAGTACTCTTGACCTTGAGGATCAGATCACATTTTATGACAAATTAATGCAGAAAACCATGAAAGGTTCTCAAGGAATATGCAGCCCAGATATCACACTGCTGAGGGGAAAAGAGAGGCAGAAATCAACAGAATGAGAATTTTTTAAAATATTCATATTAAATATGCACATACAGGAAATAAAACTACAGGGGGGTGCTCGACTTACGACATATTCAACTTACAAAACTTCATGGTTATGTCACTGGCTTTAAAAAAAATTATGTGTATATTTACAGTCATATATGGGAGTAGAATGCAGTTGAATGTCTACTAAATGCTTTACAGTAATAGCAAGCCCCACGAGGTGAGCGCGTGCTTGCAGGGGGAGATGCCCTGGAGATGCCTTCATGGGCATCTGAGCCCACAAAAGTGCTCCAGCCTGAGTTATACTGGTGAAGAATAGTCTTTTCACTGTTTAAAGTTTAGTGATGAAAATGTACTTTATCCATAGGAGCCATCCCAAGAGTCTTCTAGAACACCCTCCAGAGAATCAACATGTCGGCATACCACACTGTGAGTGCTTTTAAAATAACACCTTTACAGTTTACTGCAATAACATCACGCAATTTCCAAGAGAATGGAATGTTCTGAATTTGCTATGCTTGCCTTTTAGGTGGATGGTTTATTTCCAACCCAGACTCCCTTTGTTCCTCTGGCAGTAGTAACTTTCCATACCCGGGAGGTTTGCCCCTTGCTCCCCACCATGGATATAAACACTACTCCAGTCTGCATGGGCATCGAGCCACTCCCTACCCACCTCCTTACCTGCACCACCACCATCGGAGCCACAATTCAGGTAGACCATTGACACAAGGTGACAAATCTGATTTTTTTTTTTCCAGTGCACAGTGCCAGAAAAATAAGCAAGATCCATTGTTTAAAGATGCTTTCATGCCCAAGTTGTTTAGGTTGACCAATCAAACCCATTCTTTAGTTTCTGAATTCATACTTTATACCCAATTGCTTATTCTCATGTAAGAAAAAAATAAACCTCAGTGTTGCAAAATGCTGGCCTCAGTCCACTTCCGAATGAAACCTTGGTTATTTAATGTTATGGCTTCTATACAATATGTAAATGAATAACATCTGAACAAAACATTAATTATTTAACTGCAAATTAACTGCAACTGTATGTAAGTATTTCTATACTGAGTCATCTTCTCATCATGCCATCCTCTGTCTCTGTCTAGTCTCTCTGTCTGAGGGTTTGAGCCCAGGTGCTCTGCAGGTGTTCTCTGGTCATGAGAGCTGGACAGGTGTTTCTCCTCCTGGTCCTGCTGCAATGCTGTCAGTGCCATCTGGTGCAAACTCACCTGGAGTCAGCAGGTCAGAATCAGCACAGGAATCAATGACCTTTATTCCCCACCCCACTGAGGAACAAAAAGAATTGCATGTTTAGCACAGTGGTGTATTACGACCTCACTGCAAGACCTGTTAGTTTTAAATCACTGCATGTATGTTTCACATACATGTGGCTGGAGAAACTTCTTACATAATAATGACCTTACATTTGAAAGTAGTCCATTCATTTTATTAGGTAGAATCAACAGATGCTTATTAAATATTTTAATCCGTTAAAAAATGTCCAAATCACATCAATTTTACACCCCTTGTATCAACATTTGTCTTTTGTTGCGCTTTCTTAGTCAGTACCCCTGCCTGTGGACGGTGAGTAGCTGCAATGTATCTTCCAGTCCTCCGGGAGGCTCTGTGAGCTCCACCCAGTGTCAGGAGGAGCAGCCAGATGCAGCCTCCACTTCTGCATCGCCATGTTCTATTCTGCAAAGCCATGGGCCAACAAGTGCAGATGGTGTTGTTGAGCATACCAGTCATAATAGAGTGGGTGAGGTTACCTGGTCTGCTGTTTCCACCCATTCATTTTGAAAATTTTCCTGCTAAACATTAAAAGTACAATCAGTAAGACGTTTACAGGGAGTACTCGACTTACGACGGGTTGCGTTCCTCAAAGTGTGTCATAAGTCGGATTTTGGCCATTCTGCTGTCAGTCCACCAGAGGGAGACATTCACCCACCTGAGGCTCTGTATTGCATTTTTTTAACGTTTTATTAAAGATACTTTCACTTTCATTTTTCACACCATTAAAAAACATTAATAAACGGGGTTTAGGGCAGCATCTTAACCACACATTTTTGTAAATCGAGTATGTCGTAAGTCGAAGACTCCCTGTAAACACACTGAAAAACCCAAAACCTTTCACTGTACTGGAGAGATATTATATCATATCAGTAGTTTATTAAGAATTTGGAAGAATCTCTAATGGCTCCCTACTCCCTATATGGTGCATGTATGTATAGGGAAAGCACAATGGTGCAGTGGTTAGCGCTGTTGTCTCACAGCAAGAAGGAGATTGTATTGGATAGACTGGATTTCCAGGTCGGCTGCAGGTGCATTTGCAAGCTCTCCCTATGTTCATGTGTGTTCCAGTTTCCTCCCACTGTCCAATGGCTTGTAGTTTAGTTTGATTGACAACTTTAAATTGCCTGTGTGTGTGTGATTGGCTGTTTGTCTCCGTGTTGCCCTGCGATGAGTTGGCCTCCTGCCCAGGGTAAACCCTACCCTGGGCTGTAGTGAGCTGGGATTAACTCCAGCTTCCCTGCAATCCTAAATGGAGAAGCAATTTTGAAAATTAATGAATATTCTATATATACACTACTGTGCAAAAGAGATGTATATTTAAGCGTAGTTTAGGCAAGTAAGTGTTTTTCAATTTATTATTTTCAGATCAACAATATTAGAATCAATACACATGAAATTAATACAGTGAAAAGTACATGTTTGTCAATGTGTTTGGTTACCATTTTCAGAGTTCTCCTTGTGGGAGCTCGGAATTGTTTGCAGTAATAGTTATACACAAAACTAATTATTCTTTTCATTTTTTACTGCATTTATTCTACTGATAACTTGTATTTTTGCTGACAGAAAGGCACCGACTGCTGAGATAAATGGAAACAAACTATTTGCATAAATGTCTTGGACTTTTGCACAATACTGTATATGTACTGATTATCCATATTAGCCATAATCATCAACGTTTATATACATGTATGATAAGAGTTATATAAATAAAGCTGATTATTATCATTATTACATATTGTACTAGGTAGGAAGCAGGGAGCCTTTAGAGCTTTCATTTTGCTTTGATTTTGTGATCTAAGATCTAAGGTTTTATTACTACATCGGATAAGACCTGTGCCTCACTAACTAGTTTGCTGCCTACATTGGCAACTGACTATGTTATCAATATTAAAACCAAAATGGAATTTTATAACCGGAAACTTAACTTGAGATTGTCAAGTTGAATGAACACGCACCCAATTGTTCTCACCTATAGAACATTAACGACCCAATAATTTAACAGGAGCTCATAAAATCATTGTGCTAGGTGTCTATAACTGCAAGCCTGTGAGTGAGCTGACCACTTGGCACGATAACCAGTGAATAAAATTACATAAGTTTGCATTTTGTGCACTTTTAACAAAAGGACTGTAACTTGCATTGGTTGAATTAACTTCGCCTGTTTCTTGAATGTATTTTTCAGGAAAGCAATTTACCCCAGTGCATTTGGGTCCTTATTACCATATAATATATAATATATAATATATAATATATTACCATATATATATAATACCTATATAATGATACACCAAATGTCACTGCATGTTTCACTTATCTAAAAATGTATGTGTTTATGTAATGGGAAGCATGCATTAATATACTGCTTATGTACAATGATATGCTATATTATTAGATACACACTATAACCCGGTTTCTAAAAAAAATTGGCAAGATGTATAAAATGTAAATAAAAACAGAATGCAATCGTTTCCAAATCATGTAACTCGTTGAAGTAGAAATAGAACAGTAATGTCAAACGCTGAAACAGAAAAAGCTGTATTCACATTTAGAATGTAATGCCAGCACCACATTTAAAAAAGTTTAAACTGGGGCAATAAAGTACTGGAAAAGGTGTGTAATGCTAAAAACACTTTGCTGAACATTTCACAACTAAACAGATTATTTGGCAACAGCTCAGGAACATGTGAGAGAGGCAGAGTCTCTCAGAAAAAAATACGGGGAGGTGCACACCACCAAATTAATAAAATAAACTAAAATAAAAACACCAGTATTGCAAATAATTTGGGGATATATTTATGTATTTATTTATTTGTATTTATTTACTTTGTGGTACTTAATGTCATTAAAATTTCAGAGAATCCAGAAAAGCCTCTTTAAGGGAGCTCTTAATATTGAAAATAACATTGGATAGCCATGATCTTCGAGCCCTCCGATGGCACTGCATTAAAAACAGACTTGATTCTCTTGTGAAAATCATTGTTTGTGATTTGTTAATCACTGGATCACAAAAAGCAAATTAAGTTTCTGTTGCACAAAAAGAAACCATATATAAACAGGGTCCAGATAATTTAAGGTGGACTGGGGATCACTTGTCTATGGTCAGACAAATCAATGTTTGAAATTAGGAATCATAGACGCCAGGCTAAATAGGAACAGGAACATATGGCTGGTTTATTAGCACACAGTTCAAAAGCAAGCTTCTGTGGTGACATGGGGATGACTTTAGTGCATATGGCATGGATAGCTTGCATATCTGGCAGGGCTGAAAACACTTGTTGCAAAATGAAAAGAAAATGACAAGAAGACCCTGAACCACTGAGAAGCTAAATCCTGTATCAGGTGAGAATTCAACAACATTTCACTTTCAGAACATTTACTGAGACGACACAACACACCTATTTTGAAACTTGTTGCTAGCGTAAAATGTTAATCATAAAACAATAAAAAGTCTCACTTTCAAAATTTGATATGTAGTTTTTGTTCTACTTTCATTTTTTGTTAATATGTTACATGCCTTGCAAATATGTATTTTATGCTTTTCTTTAATTGAGCTTTTTTGGAAATGGGTTTGTGTCTATACTCAATATGTGCAATTTGTAGTTTACTATTACATACTGTAGTCCATCTGTCATTTGCAGCTCCCCCAAAACCCTTAACAAAGTGGAGCAGATAAAAAAAATTACAATGGAGTGGAAGTTGCTCGTCAGTGATTGGCTACTCATTTCTACAGCATTAATAATAATAATAAAAATACATGAAACTATACAAAAGCAATGGTCTGTTAAGCATATTCACACTTGCAGGCCTGACAGTCTTTCGAACTTGTAAATACTGAAATGGTTTGCATCATCTGGCTTTTGCCTACATTGTTGGTTTAACCATTGATAAAATGAGCATCAAACACTGTTCACCTCTTCTCTATTCTTTCCTATATTGTGGACCTTCTGTGGACCCCTAATGGTCTTTTGTCATGTAGTTTGAAATTCCTTTCACTGGTGAATTTTCTGTCGATGGGAGAAAAAAACTTTCATGTGAGTTCAGTGCATCATGTGTCTTTGCCTTATTGTTGTATAATATTGTTGCATAACAGCACAGTTACCTTGTATAAGATATGATGCATCTTCGCTAGACTATTGTGTACACTTATTTCACCTGCATAGTGAATGATCATGGAATTTGTCAAAGTACTGAACTGTTGAACAATAAAAGGACTGATGTTGTCATTTACTATTGAGTGGCCCAACTTGAATGAGTGACACCCTTTGCTCAAAAGCATTTTTATTAGCATGAACATATTAGCATTAGCAACAGCTGGTCTTCAAAACGAGAAAGTATGCTGGGCCATTATCAGGGACTGGAGAAAGTGACAATAAGGGAGCCTTCCATACAGGATAAATGAAAGTGAAACTTAGTCAGCAATTAGGGCCCAGTGTAATTGGTAGTTGGAGTAGTTATCCAATTAAACCCCATTCTGACGTTCTCTAGCATGGCAGATCCTTGGCAGGCATAGTGTTCACACATTTACCTAGTACTTTAACCCCTCACTCACACACACACACACACACACACACACACACGTCGCATTACCCCAAAAAGCAGGTCTTATTTATCTGCTGCTGTAAAACACTGCATAAAGAGATAATTATACCTCCATCATATTTTTCCTCTCTTGAAAATGTTATTTTAATCGTGCGAGTGGAGTGGACCACTCTGTTGTTTTCACATGTGTGTAATGAAATAATGGCGGGCGCCCTGTGAATGGGGCCTTGGCACGAGTCTGCTGCACTGTGGGCATGAGGCACACACACATACACACACACACTCCAAAGCTTTAGAGAGCTCTGGAGCCAAGGTCTAGGATTCAATTATACACCAGTGATGGAGAGACAAGGGGAGAGGGGCTGGAGATGGTGGGTGAGAACATGTTTCAAACTACACTTTTTCATCTTTCTCTGATCTGAAAATGAATGATATCTTCTGTCCTTGCTCTGTCATTCTGTCACTGTCCTCCTGCCACATTAGACTCTTAATATATGTGAAAGTTATTAACTATATTAAAAAAAACTAATGGAAAGCAAAAATACCCGGTCATTAGTTTAAAACAAAGTCCCCAGTGATTAAAAAACTAATTATAAATTAATGTCTCTCTATCAATAAAACATAGTGTCTTGTTTTGTGAAAAGAAAAAAAAAACCATCCCGCTTCCTTTTTACCATTGTTCTTGACATTGAAACAAATGGGGGGGAAAGAGGTGGATAATGTAAATGATTTATTATAAAACTATGTAATTAACTATGCTGTGCAAATACATTTAAATAGCATAGCAAAACAGTAATAATAGCTGCCTTAAAAGAGTTAAAGGAAAATGTCCTTTCACCTGTACCAAATCCAGTGCAGCTCACAATCAAGAAATATTTGATAAAGTGTTTGTACAAATAATTAGATAAAATGTAGCTACAAATATAGAACAGCAGCTATAATTGTCCACCCAGATACAAAGACTCAAGCTCCATATCACAGTCCTTATAAGAACACATGTCTGGGCTGGAGGACTCCTCTCCCAATGTCCTCCACCAGGGTAGACGCATACTCTGTAGTAAGGCATTATGGGATTGGCGGGCACGCATGGCCACAGGTGCAGAGCGGCTGAGAAAAAGACCAGAATCTTCTTTGTCAGCGTCTTTAAGTGAAGGAGCATCTGAGGGACAGAAAGGTACAACATGAACATGATGTTATTTTTTGCTAAACTACAGGTTGAAAACCTGAAACACTGACAATTATATGAGAACAATATTTTTGTTTATCCAAGCCATAAAAAGAACCAGCTTGGCAAAAACTTTATAGAATTTTTAAAAAATCTAACTTTAACCCTAACTACGTATATTAACCTTCATAAGCTTTGTCTTCTTTCTTTTTTTTTTTTTTTTACAAGCCACACATTTTCTATCCTTAACTGCAATAAGTTATTAGCTACTATCTTTGAAAAGAGCAGGGGCTGTTACTACAGTGGAGGAAACAATTATTTGACCCCTCAGTGATTTTGTAAGATTGCACACTGACAAAGAAATTTACAGTCTATAATTTTAACGGTAGATTGATTTTAACAGTGAGAAAAAGAATATAAAAAAAATTCAGAAAATCACATTATATAAAAGATATAAATCAATTTGCATTTCATTGAGTCAAATAAGTATTTGATCCCCCAGCAAAACAAGACTTAGTACTTGGTGGCAAAACCCTTGTGGGCAGCACAGAAGTCAGACATTTTTTATAGTTGTTGACCAGGTTTGTACACATAGCTGAAAGAATTTTAGTCCACTCCTCTTTGCAGATCAGCTCCAAATCATTAAGGTTTCGAGGCTGTTGCTTGGCAACTCAAAGCTTCAGCTCCCTCCACAGGTTATACTCTTTTTAATGCACTTCTTCTTGAGCCACTACGTTTTGGGTCATTGTCATGTTGGAAAACCCATCCACAACCCATTTTCAGTGTCCTGGCAAAGGGAAGGAGGCTGTCTCTCAAGATTTTACGATATGTGGCCCCGTCTATCCTTCCATCGATGGGGTGAAGTTGTCCTGTGCCCTTAGCAGAGAAACACCCCCAAAGCGTAATGTTTCCACCTGCATGCTGGTCACAGTCAGCATTTGCCTTCCTCCAAACACAGCGAGTTTGAGGCCAAAGAGCTCAATCTGACCATAGAACTTTCTCCCATGAACTCCCATGAATTATTCAGGTGTTCATTGGCAAACTTCAAATGGACCTTCACATGTGTCTTCTTGAGCAGGGGGACTTTGCGGGCACTGCAGGATTTTAATCATTATGGTGTAGTGTGTTACCAATGGTTTTCTTGGTGACTGTGGTCCCAGCTACCTTGAAATCATTTGCAAGTTCCTACCATGTAGTTCTAGGCTGATCTCTCACTTTCTCATGATCATCCTCACCCCACAAGGTGAGATTTTGCTCCAGACAGAGGTCGACTAAATGATCAGTTTGTATTTCTTCCATTTTTGAACTATTGCATCAACAGTTGTCTCCTTCTCATCCAGCTTCTTGCTTATGGTTTTGTAGCCCATTCCAACCTTGTGCAGGGCTACAATCTTGTCCCTGACATCCTTAGACAGCACTTTGGTCTTGTCCATGGTGGAGAGGTTGTAGTCTGATTGATTGATTGTGTGGACAGGTGTCTTTCTTTTTGATATCCTATCTCTCATTGTTAAAATAAACCTACCATTAAAATGATAGACTTCATTTATTTGTCAGTGGGCAAACTTACAAAATCAATGAGAGGTCAAATAATTATTTCCTCCACTGTATATATTTTCAACTATAGTGATAAATACTTAAAAGGATATATATTTTTCAAAAGTAAAAAAAAACAAAACACCTTTTTGTTTGCTTACCGACCACATCTGGAACATCTGGAGAAAGCAGAAAACTTTGTCTAACTACTGCTTTGATAATGTTGCTCTTAGGTTTCCAGTCATATTACTATTATCCATTTTCAGGCTGAATCAAATTGTATTAGAGTTGTGGTAGTGATGGTTCTTACTGAGCAGAAGCTCCGTGTCTGTGTTGATCTGAGCCAGAAGGGCTTGTCTGTGTTGCTCCTGGGCTCGATCAGATGCTCTGGTCATCAGATGCTGGTGCAGCATGCTTTGGGCTTTCTCATGGAGCTCTTGCATACCCTCTACAGATGCAACAGATGACTACATAACACAAGAGACATGCAGAGTTTACACAACACATGATCGGTGACATGGAACATCAGTGAAATACCACAAAAGTCTACGACCAATGCAGAGGACATCCATGATCACATTAAATACTGACTGCAGAAAAACAATTGGTGACTACAAAGTCGCTGGCCATTGACTCATTTAAAGCAGTGCTGCTCAGTTATCTCTAGTACTGACGACCATGGAGTTCCTTACGACTGCCTGTTATAATTAACAATAAAATTGTTAATTTGTTCTAAAGCTTATTTAGGAAAAACAAGAAGTCAAATTGTGTTAAATTAAATTTTTTAAATTGTACATTAAAAGGCAAACTGCAGAAATGACCGGTTTCCTTAATGTAATCAGCACAGTTGACTGCACTCACATTGCAATGGGGGCTTCATATGAAAATAAATGTATTTACATAAATAGAAAACAGGTGCATTCTATAAGTTATTTGAGACATGGTCCTTACAAACGTGGTTGCACAATGAGCTGGTTCAACAGCGCGATGGCTTCTTAGTAAGGTAATAAAAACATTATGTAATAATATAATTATAATAATAAAACATTACGTTTCTCTAATAAAATTGCAGGTGACATTGTCTACCCTCTCAAGTGCTGGCTTCTCAACCCCTTTTTCAAACCCCCAGAATGCATCAGAAAATCGATATAATATTCCAACGTGCATGAATGCACGAGCTTAAATATGCATGAGGTGATTTTCATTGACCATGTGTGGTTGAATGAGGGTGTGTAGAGGTGGATTATGCAGCAAATCCAACGTGCAATCATAAAACTGACATATTATTTGCGTACGTCATTTTCGGCTTTTGCACGCATGTGCACTTAATAGGAGATCTACACAAAGAGTTTTATAAACTCTTTATAAATTCCAAGCATAGAGTGTCTGGCACTCTATTTTTGCTTTCCCTGCACTAATAAGGCTGACTCTACCTATAAAGGTATTTTAGGATTAGCGGACATGTTTAATTTCAAGCATGAAAAAACAAAGATGACAAGGAGAAGTTTACTAAATATCCCATTGCTCACAACACAGGTGGGTCAGTTAGTCTTTAAGAATGAACCAATAACCTGGATTCACAAAAATTGGATGCAATGAATAGAAAACTCTTAAAAGACATTTTCCCTTTTGTGACATATGAAAGCACAGTATAGTTGTGTGTAAAAGTTTTAAGCCCCTTTTCAATCAAATTATATTTTTGTTGATTCTGAAGTGTGAAAAAGTTAATGCAGCCGATAAAGGAAACAAGCTTAAATATTGTATTTTAATGTAATGTTAACTTCTGCACAGGCCACATTTTATATTTTATTTTTGCAATATATTGTGTTACATATAGTGAATGAAAAGTATTAACTAAGGGTGAATGATTTAGAGAAAATACCTAAATGTGATTTATTTAATTATATGTTTATTTATTTATTTGTTTATTTAATAATTTATTGACGCTTAAATACTAAATTTAATGTTCTAAATTTCAATTTGACAAGCTCGGATTGTTGGATTTCATTATATGAAAGTATTCCAATGAAATTTGCATCATTTAAGATTAAATTAAAATATAAATTGTGCAGTAGTAAAAATACACTCATTCAAACTACAATTTAGATTAATTGCTCAGGATTAGGATATGCAGGAGTGTGATCTCTAAATAGAATGCGTAACAAAATGTTATTTGCCCAGGACATTACATTTTGAACATACAATTGCAAGTGATGATCATAAAAGGACAACATGTTATAAGCTGCACATCTTATGAGACAACACTGCACCTAAATAAATCAGTACCAAATCGATATTGGTAATGCTGGAATGGTATGTGTAGACATCTGAAGTCAGGGTTGTGTAGTACATCTGACCGTTAACTCACAGGGTAAAGACTTATTTGCTCTTCTATTTGTCTCCTCAGTTCTGTTCTTCTGCTGTCAGTCAGGCCTCTGGGGCCCTTCCATGGAGCCAGAGTACTCCTCTGAGACCTCTTTCGCCTTAGGAACTTCAAAATCTAAATAACAAAATGTGAATAAAACTTAATAAGTCACATCCTCTAAACTCTGTCAATATTGGATTTTATTATTAATGATTAAATTTTTCTCAAGATCAATGCACATTAAATGTTTTTTAAATAGTTTTGCTGACCAACTCAATTGCATTTCTGAAATACACACAAATTTAGAATCTGAAAGCTGTAACACAGTAAACAAAAGTTAAGAAGGAGTTCAAATAAGATTGAAAAATGGATAAGAATTATCAAGTAACACCAGTTTAGCAGGCTAACTAGTGTCAGTGAGATAACATGATTGGATATGAAAGCAGTGTCCATTTAAGCCTCAGAAATTGGAAGCAAGGATGTGTTTCGACTCCCCCTTGGTACAAAAATTTGTAAGAGTTCAAAAGGAACATTTGTCAGTGCAAGACTCCAGAAAATTTTGGTCTTTCAACATCTACAGTACATATTGCGTGAAAATTCATAGAGTTTAGAGATACTTCAGGGTGTAAAGGGCACAGAAGGAAACCACTGTTGAAGGCATGTGATCTTCAATCCCTCAGGTAACACAGCCTAAGAAATATCACAAGTTTACCTAGGCTTAGGAGGACTTTGGAAAATCTGTGTAAATTAACACAGTTCAGTCCTGCATCAGGAAATGCAAACTAAATCTGGTTAATACAAAAAGGAAGCTATACAGCACATCAAATCTATGCAGAAATGCCAACGAGTTTTTTTTTAGATGGGCCGAAAGACTTAGGAACTGTGTGCTGTGGTCAGATAAGTCCGCATTAGTACCCACAGTATGTGAAGGTACCATTGGCTCGGAGGTGTATTTTATGATTTTAGAGAGATGTATGTTCCCATCAAGGCAATGTGTCTATCCAGGACATCCATGCTTATTTCAACAGGACAATGTCAGACCACATTCTGCACTGGCTACAGTAACATACCTTTGTACACACATAGTGTTTGTGATTCAAAATACAACAAAGATGACCACAAACTGTTAAGCTGCTGAAGTATTATCAAGCAAGAATACATAATTTCCAAAACTGCAATAATTAGTATCCTCAGTTGCAAAACAATGAAAAAGTCTTATTAAAAGGAAAGTGGATGTAACACAGCAGTAAATATTCATTTGTCCCAACTGTGTTAAATTCACAAAATACAATTAAGTTGGTCTGTAATAGTATTGAAAATGTTTCACATATTTCTGTTATTTGAAATATTTTTTGGAAAATGATCCAGCTTATCTAGGAATGGGTTTTGCAATAATAATAATAATAATAATAATAATAATAATGTTTTATAGGCATTGTATTCATAAAAAGAGGTGCCATAAACATCTGTGGATAAATCTGTTTTTGTTTGAATGTAAATAAATGTAAAAGTAAATGTGTTTGTACAATGCGTTTCACTATTTTATTGTCTACTTACAGCTCTCTGCAGAGTAATTGCAGCTTTGTGCTGTCTGAGCTGGTATCTGCTCTTCTTAAATTGCTGTCTCTCCCTGTGTCCTCTCCACACTCTCTGGATCAGCATAGCTGCTCTGTTCTCCAATTCACCCAGATACCGTGTAACCTGGTCTGCAACACGCATGCATACACATGCACACAGACACGTGCACCGGCATGCGCACAGAGACATTTGCACAGAGACACACACACACACACACACACACACACACACACACACACACTTTTTTAAATACAAATGAAGTCTGCATCTGCAAAAGTGTGTCATATGCAGATTTTATATCCCTTTGATGTGTTTTTGTGCATCTTGCCTGCAGGCAGAATCTCCATCAGATGGAGCTGTCTTTGGTGGAACTGGCGAATAGCTCGCTTTCTGCGCAGAAGAACTTGGTGACGTAACTCCTCTTCTGCACGACGCTTCTCTGTGTCGTCCTGCTGTTGTCGTCTCCTCTCTCTAAATACACATGGGCATGGCAGGTGAAAACTTGATACAGTAGGTTCATGTGTCCAAGAACATTCAAATTAATATTTCATCTATGTATGGAATAACTAGGCTATAAATGTGTGATTTAAAACAGATATATTAAAGCGATTGCAAAAAATACCTGAAGCTGCGCTGCAATGCACTAACTGCTCTGGGAAGCTTCTTTATCCTGCATCTGGTCTTATGTGCTCTCCAGACTGCCTGGATGATACAGGCAGCTCTATTTCGCTCCTCATACGAGTGTTTACCCTGATAAAAAAAATCCCCACACATTTCTAGCATTAAGCATAATTATTCACCTCACAATATACAGTTTTAGAGCTTTCTACAGCTGTATTTTGTCTCTTTTTGTTATCAAATGTAGTATATACCAAATCAACCATGACATTAAAACCTTCTGCCCTAGTTCCTCTTATTTCTCCAAAACAATCTGGATACTCTCAGTATGCCTTGGATGCCCTGACCCAGTCATTGGTTCACTAGTTCTTATTAACTTATTGCTCACATTTTTGTGTTTTTCCTGCTATCCTGCTAAGTAATTTATTTTTTTTAGAAATCATTATTGCAGTCTTTTTTCTGTGCTATGAATATCTTGACTAATCATAGAACGTGTTTAAAGAATCAAGGTGTTTTCACTTTATATCAAGTCTTTCTATTAACTAGCAACACATTAATACATGCAACAATGTGATAACTAGTGATTTAACAACTATTTTTATACACTATATTGCCAAATGTATTTGCTCATCTGCATTTACATGCATATGAACTTAAGTGACATTCCATTCTTAATCCATAGGGTTTAATATGACGTCGGCTCACCCTTTACATCTTTAACAGCTTTAAATCTTCTGGGCAAGTGTTCCACAAGGTTTAGGACTGTGTTTCTTCTAGAAGCACATTTGTGAGGTCAGAGACTAATGTTGGATGAGAAGGTCTGGCTCGTAGTCTCCGCTCTAATTCATCGCAAAGGTGTTCTATCAGGTTGAGGTCAGGACTCTGTGCAGGCCAGTCAAGTTCTTCCACACCAAACTCTCTCATCCAGGTCTTTAGGGACCTTGCTTTGTGCACTGCTGCACAGTCATGTTGGAAAAGAAAGGGGCCATCCCCAAACTGTTTCCACAAAGTTAGGAGCATTAAATTGTCCAAAATCTCTTGGTATGCTGAAGCATTCAGATTTCCTTTCACTGGAACCAAGAACACAATGCAGTCAGACAAGTAACATTCTCCTGGCAACCGCCAAACCCAGACTTGTCCATCACATTGCCAGATGGAGAAGTGTGGTTTGTCACTCCAGAGAATCCGTCTCCACTGCTCTAGAGTCCAGTGGAGGCGCTTAACACAACTGTATCTGATGCTTTGCACTGAACTTGGTGATGTATGGCTTGGATGCAGCTGCTTGGCCATGGAAACACATTCCATAAAGCTCTCTACATACGGATCTTTGGCTAATCTGAAGGCCACATGAAGTTTGGAGGTTGTAGAGATCGTCTCTGCAGAAAGTTGGTGACATCTGCTCACTATGTGCCTCAGCATCCGCGGATGTGGCCAAATACTTAGTGGCTGAAATGCTGTCATTCCCAATCACTTTATTATAACAACACTGACAGCTGACTGTGGAATATTTAGTAGTGTGGAAATTTGAGTTGTCACAGTACTATGCTGGAATTCACTGAGCTCCTGAGATCAATCCATTCAATGTTTGTAGAAGCAGTCTGCATGACTAGATGCCTGTGGCCATGGAAGGGACTGTAAAACCTATTATTATTAATACTTTGGAAATATAGTGTATGTCAGCAAAATTGTCAACTACTAGATTGTGAGATTATACTTAGTAAAACTAATCATATGCTGCATTTAGATCAACTCTACAACCACTTTTATTTTACAATACAGGAGAGAGGTTGCATATTTTGGTGCATCAAGGACTACCATGAATGCTAGGCTAGCTGCTAACCAATGCAGTTGTTGTTTTTGGCCCTCAGGCCACTTCATTTTTTCAGCTTTTAGCGCATCAACTTTAAAAGCTGACTGTTCACTTGCTGATAAATATATGCCACCCCCCAACAGAGGCCTGTGTAATGAAACAACTAGAAAGTCAATTATTCACTTAACTAATGTTAAATATTATGGCTTATTGGTGCATTATAGCTTTGTAACACAAATAACTTTGATTTCCATGACACTACAACAAGCCTGGTGAGCACAAGGTTTTTAGGACAAACCTGAGAGCCGGTTTCAGGAACTTCAGTCTGCAGTCTGTCGATAAGCTGCTCCAGTGCTGCATCAAAGCCCTTACCCTGCCAGTCCTTCCTCACCAAATCATCCAACCCTGCAGGGTTGCACAAAGGCATTGCATCTTTCTCTTTTCTCTTACAAACACTGATTACCTAAAGTGTAGACACACTTGGCTATTAAATCTTAAAACTTATAGTTCAGGAACTACAACAGATCAAACAGTAAATACTATAATTTATTTAGCAACTACCATCAAACTAATGTGATTATGTTGTAGTGCCTTAGCATTAGCAGTGACAGAACTATTGCTGATAAAACGCTACGGTTTCTTTAAATGTTATATAAGAAAACATCATTCATCATTGGGAAGTTGGTGAATGTATTGAAATTGGTTGCTAAATGTCAACATGGAAAGAGTTCATGTTTAACTGCTGTGAGGTAATTTCTAAGTATTTTGCAGAATATTTATATTATTTAAGATTTATTAAAACCACAAACTCTACAAGACCACAGACTTGATATCAGAAGACATTCACTGAAAGAAAATAAATATTGCCAATGTTTGGAATACAACTGTTATTTGAAACCAATGTGAGATTATGCATTTTCACGACTATTTAAGTGATGCTAGAATACCATATTAAAACATTTGTCTTATTTTATCTCATCTTTATAAAATAAATGTTACATGCAAGTTATATTTTCTAACCCAGATAGACGTGTTCCTAATTTCTGCATTTTTAAAAACATTTTGTGCATCAGTAGGAAATCAGCATTGGCCTACAAATCCCAAAATCAGTGCATTCTTACTGTTAAATCATGAATAAAGCTTGCATGCTGTAGCATCACTGCAACACAAGACCCCTCACTGCACCACCAATACTACCCTTAAAGTTTAAGTGTAAATGTAAGATAAAGTACTAAGTGCATTTTGGTGAGGTTACCTTTGTAGTGTTTGTGAAGGAGCTGTAGAGACGGGGTGTGCTGCTCTATGATCAGCAGTAATATTTTAGTGGTGGAATTGCCGATCACAGGATTGGAGCTGCAGGACATTTTATAAACAATGTCATCCATGACACTGCTCAGCGCTTTTAGTCCCATCTCTAATATAATTGCACTGCAGAATGAGAGAGGTTTTATAAAAAATAAGCAAGGCACAAAAAAACAAAGGAAACCATTGCCTTTTTCCACACTATTTAGTTATACTGGTTATATTATGCTGGCAGAATAGAAAGACAAACATACTGATGAATTTCACTGTATATGCTGGATAAATACAACAACAACAATAATATTAAATTATGATAATTTTACACAGATGTGCTGAGCACTAGCAGCAGATTTAACAGTCTGTAGGATCACCTGTTCGCCCTGAACAGACTGTACCACATCATCAGTGTAACTGCAGAGACTTCATCATCTTCACACATTTGCACACTCTTGTAATGTTTGGAGCGGAGGACTGGGAACAGGACAGCAAGCACAAAATTGGTGACATTATGTCAATGACCTAAAGTATTGTATATGCTATTAAACCTGTAATGATCTGATATAAAAATACTATTACTGTACTATATCACAAAAGTCAGAAACTAGCTTAGCAGAGATATTAATTAGAAGTCATTTCTCAGTATCAGCATCAAATGAAGAAAACACGTTTAACTGAAATTTTTTCAGTTTTTTTACTTTCAGAAAACTGCACAGATTTTTTCCTGCTTCCTATAAACATCTCTAACATTCAGTTTCTCCTAGTTGATTCCAATTGGACATTTACCCTGCACATCTCAGATGTCCAGTTTAGGTGTTCTAATACACTTTTTAATCTTTTATGTCCGTTTTCTTTTATTATAAACTACACATCCTTACAGACTCAGCCCACTTTATAATATTCTATCTCCTATTCTAAGCAATATCCTTTAACTGTTTCAGATGCAAAAAAGAGAAAAAGAGTTAAGATGTGTTTTGATGGTGTGACTCCAAAAGGGAATATTTTGTCAAATAAAATATAACACTGGGCAAATTAAATACTGATATATTTGACATTACACCCAGTGTTTAAGGCAGGTGTGTACCTTTCTGTTAAACAGAAGCTACCTACTTTATAAGTACCTAATTAAAAATAAAATTTGACCAGAATGCCCATTTGAACTGGAAATTAAAACAAATCAAAAGGTGGACTAAAGCATGGACTAATGTGTTGTATTTCCAGAATTTAAAAAAAAAAATAATTCATAGATTAGAATAGAAAATAAAGAAAATTAAGCCATACCATAAGAAATTAAATGACTATAAGCCCTCAGAAGCCAGGTAAGAGAATCAAAGACTTTCCTAAAAAGACGGTGCATCTCAGTTTGTCCTTTATCCTGTTGGAGAGAAAACACTGCCAAGATCAAGTCATCATTTTCTACTGAAATTATTAAAGTGGTTAAATGAATAAACCTGTAGAAAACTATTATAAATTTTTTAAAAAAAGAGAAATTTGTGAGTGAAAATATTTCTCACCCCTATGGCTCTGTTCATCAGACGGTGAGCAAAAAACAGTAGGTTTTCTGTTACTGAAGGAAGGAACTGGTGAAGGAAGACTTCTTTATCTCTCACAGAAGCCACACCTACAGAGCATGTGCTAAAAAAACAGATTAAAGCAAATGTCTCCTCTAATAGTAAATGTTATTTAACTGAAAGTAAATGTAGAATTTTCCCAACCTGACGATATCTGCCATTTGAGTAAGAGCAGCATATTCTCCTTCAATTTTAACAGGGTTGAATTTCAGTGCAGCAGAGCAGTATGTCAGGACACCATGGTTGTAAAGGCCCTGTTTAAATTTTTCTAGATCCCCCTGGTCTCCAACAGACTTTCGGCCAAGTACCTCTGTAAATAAATGTATTACGTAAACATCATATATGGACAAGTGTTTTTAAGACTTTAAAAGTAATAATAAGAGTAAGAGTTGTGTCACATGTAGTTTTACTAGTACAATATAGTGAAATAATAACATTTACTAGATCTTGTATATTTTACTGTTAATTTAATTTACAGCTTGAGATTTTTTGTTTACATGCAGAGTATTTTCAAACAAATTGTTTT
Source organism: Lepidarchus adonis (assembly GCA_037576955.1). Lineage (NCBI taxonomy): Eukaryota > Metazoa > Chordata > Actinopteri > Characiformes > Lepidarchidae > Lepidarchus > Lepidarchus adonis. Next base: position 1,863,818 of record JBBIGC010000104.1, read on the forward strand.
ATTTGCAATCCAGGATTTTTGTTTGAGTAATCTATATTTTACTCTTTGTGTTTTATTTCATTCTGCCCTGTTGGATCAGTACCTGCTGTGCTTTTGTAATACTCAAACCTATCTTTTATGTTTTTACAGAAACAATATTTTATATATTTTACTATAGGCACCTCTGAAGACAAGTCACAAGTATGTCAACAGGTAAATGTCCTGCAGGTCAGTTAAAATCCCAGGCAATAGTAACGAATAGAAGATGCTATAACTTTACTTACCCTTTAACTTTAAAAGGACCTGCACAAAACTCTGTTCAGATTTGTCAGAAATGAGAGTTTTGAGGGCTCCGTTAACCTCGTCTTCCTCTTCCCCTGACGTACCCATTTTATTGCATTTAGCTCGCCTTGCGAATAGTTGCTACACTTGCAGTCACGAGAAAAATACTTTTCACGTCTAACATATAAAGAAGATGGGATCAGTATTAAGCTTACAAGCCCAGAAACAGAACATCCTTTCAGTGCACATAAACGTGTCTATTTGGTTTCTAGAGCAACGCTTACGTCATCAACCTGCGACTTCAGGGGCTTGCTCATCACCAATACAGTCGCTTCCTAACACTCAGACTGTACAGGTGCCTTTTTAAACCTTTGCCGAAGATGATGGAAATGTATTTACAGCTACACCGTACAGATTTTTATGCATCCAGCACATATCTCTGGACCTCCTGTCATGACTGACTCACCTTCTCTTAGTTACAAATGTAATGCTTCATAATATACATTGTTTAACAATAGTATTAAGTTTATCGCCAAAATTGCTATAAGTTTTTGTTGTATTGTATAATGTATTTGTTCACTATAAAACCAGTCCTGGCTTAACTCCATTATTTTCATTTTGATTAAGAGTGGGCTGCCCAAATCTGGTTTTGGAGTGCCGGTGTCCTGTACAGTTAAGCAGTTCCCCTCCTCAGACTACCTCTAAACCTCAAATTTAACAAATTATTTTAATTAGAGATGTCTGAGCAGGAAAATCACTGGCTGTATAACAGATTTGGGCATGCCACTTTAAGGCAATAGGATAGGATATTGCCTTAGCAATAGGATATTTGAGCTCACTTCAATAATCAAATGGACCATCTATCTATCCATTCAGCCATCACATTTTGGACATACAAACTTCCTATTCTTCCAGCATCCTTTAAAAAGTAACTCGAACTCAAATTAAAACCTTTTTTCCCTTTACATTTAATGAATAATTTACTAAAGTAACTAAAAACATGAGACATAAGAACACACAAAAATACAACAAACTTTGAAGTAAGCTAAAACTAATCACATTTCTTAAAGTCAGCTTTTAGAGTCTTCTGTAGACTGGCAATGCTGGCATCCAGAGCTGCTAAACCATTTTGGAAGTCCTGCTCATCACGCGTGTTAAATGTAGACCAGGAGCTCACAGTCCAGTCTGAGGCTAAAGACTTTATATCGCATGAGAGTGTGTTCTCAAACTCTGATGGCCTTCCTGTGCAAGCCGATGCTTCACCCATATGCAGACAGCGCCGAGCATTTAGGGACTGCTCTGTATGTTTAACTGTACCTTCACTGGTATGTTTCAGCATTAAGCCCTCAGTGTGTCGGAGGAAATTTTGAACATGATTATCAGACAAGGTTTTGGAGTCTTGATTTAAGAGTCCATCTGATATACCAAGTTTTTCAAAAGTAAGGCCCAAGTACTTGAGTCCCTCATGCCCATTTATTCCCTCATCTCGATTCCCCTCATTTGCTTGTACTAAAGCCCCTTTCTGGGAAATGTTTGGTTCTGGTTGTACATTCACTGTCTCTCTGAGAGGAACAAATGCTGTTACATTGTCACTGTCCCCTCCTTTCTTACAATTCTCTTTCTCAGATGAATCGTCCTCTGCTGGCCTGAGTACATCCAGACATTTGGGTGAACATGCTTTCGTATTACGCAATCTACAGCTCTCTTCTCTACCTCTCAGCTTGCCAGCAGAGGGGGGCGATGGATGGTGGGGGCATGGGTGAGGAAAAAAATCATGCCCTGGGCCCTCCAGAGTTTGAAGGTAGGTCTTAATTGAGTTTGAGATTTGGCCAGTTGCAGTGTTCTCTTTTTGTTGATTCTCATACAAATCCAGAACAGTCTTGGTGAGCTGAGAGACAGGTTTGTCTGTCTGAGCAGGATGACAGGCAGTATTTCTAGGACTTATCTGGAGATTTCTGTGTAAAAAACGAAAAAAGAGTTATAAGAGTTGTAAAAGAATTTACAATCATTTACACAATAACTCCAATGTAGAACCACCATACCTGATAATCTCTGATAATCTTGTGATCTCTGCTTCCTTCTGCTGGAGGAACTGTGTCAATACAATTTTTTCCCTCTCAGAGTCTTCCAGCTGAATCTGGCAGTTTCTCATTTTATGTAGAGCCTCACTCACATCTTAATGTCAATATAAAAAAGACAAAAAGGTTGAGACAACATACAGTATATCACAAGTTTTCAAAATGTGTGACTAACTGTCCATGTAAAAGGAGTAATGTGCATTAATGTAGCATAATTAAACAGATTCTTACCCATATGTATGCGACTAGTCTCTAACTTGTACTGTTCTTCACTCTGTTTCAGGTCATTCTCTCTGCCCTCCAAAGCCTGTCGTAGCCTCTCATTCTCCTTCTGAAGATTTACCAGCTCTCTCTGTCGGTCATTTAGCTGAGTCTGAAGTGCGAGGTTAAGGGACTGTAGTGTGGCAACTGAAATACACACACATACATCTATCTTAAGCAATTTATCAAGCATGGACTATGCTCAACATGTTTGTAGGACAATTTTGTCATGTGTTGAGGCAGGTGATGTGGGAAAGGGATGGCCACCCTAACAGAAAGGTCAATTACTGTATTTCCCACAAAAAGCCACCCCATATTATTAGCCACAGTGTTACTGAATTTACCAATCTGAAGTAAAAGCATCTAATTTGGCAACTCTATACCTGAAGTGATGATATATCGTAGTTGAGCATGAACAATAAAATTGATCAATTGATTACCGATATCATGCCGCAACAAAAGTCCAATGCAGCAGAATTTAAGCTCCAGGTCATTGCTTTGACGATAATATTTATGCCTATAATTTTGAAGGAAAAGTGAGCCTAATAATGTTTTCATGTCAGTGTTGCTATTGATTGACATTGCTGTACTGCCGTACCCCAACCCTCCAGTCGTTCAAACAAAAATTAAAAATTTATCTTTTTCCAGCCAACAATAAACTTTTGTTCCTTTTATTTCTGTTAAGTCGAGCTTTTTCTAGCTTGTATTATATAGTAGGATGTAATGTAATGTAGCAAAGGCCTGAAAAAAAATTAAGAGAGGCTGAATGTGGCAATGATAGATTAAGTGACAGAACATCGTCACTGATCTATCTTTGCTTTGCTTTTTTGAACTGTTCGTTAGTGCAGTAAACAGTACACTTATATTTAACTAATCATTTGAGCACTGACTTATACTCATGGTGAATGCATTTTCATGTTTTTAGAAAGGCTGCCGCACCCAATACCAGTTGTGTACAATCAATGTATAAGCTGTGGCTGATCATTGGATCTTTTTGATTCCCAGACATGAAAGGCTTTGATGTTGGTGTTCAGGTTAACCACTTGTTAGGCAGTTTTACAATTTGCACCTACATTCTAGATTGCAGTCCATTGATCTGGCATGTCTTTCACTTCTCTCTCGCTCCTGTAACTGTTGATTCAATATCCTCAAACGCCTATATAAACAAACACAGATATACATTTAATAACATGACATGCTTCAAAGCTGATGTTGATTTCTAGCTTTGAGGGTTATTAAATGGATGGGTAGAGTTAAAACTATTTAGAATATACACAACCCTAAGTTTAGCACTGATGCTACTAATGTTGCTAACAAACAAGGGAAGCTTGTACTATGTATTAGGAGCATATTATAATAATTATAACATTATTCTCTCAGGATGTGTGTAAAGTCATTTATAAACAAACTTGCTTTTGTAGTTTTTGACAATATTATCTATCATTGTGATCTATCAAAACAGACAAATGTGTGCTACATAGAAAAAGAACTGTACTATCATCCACTGTGCTACTGACCTTCGGAGCTGCACATTCTCACTCCGGAGTGGCTGCAGGGCCAGTGCGAGCTCAGCCTGTACATTGGTGCTGCCCACCATAGCAGGCAACAGAGAGATGCTCTGCTCCACCTCAGAGATAAGATGCACTGCTTCACTGTCTGCAGGAAAGACACACACACACACACACACACACAGACACACACAGACACACACACACACACAGACACAGAGAGAGAGAGAGAGAGAGAGAGAGAGAGAGAGAGAGAGAGAGAGAGAGAGAGA
>JBBIGC010000104.1:1868297-1880988 GCA_037576955.1 Lepidarchus adonis
AGAGAGAGAGAGAGAGAGAGAGAGAGAGTGAGAGTGAGAGTGAGTGTGTTATGGTCTGAGATTTACTGTAGAGTACTACTGTGTACTCTCCGTAGGACTAAACCAGATTGACTGAAAGTAAATGACTGGAATAGTTGAAGTAGCAAGAAAATTCAACTTACCTTTATTAGCTACCAGAGTCTTCAGCTCACCAAGTAGATATTTTACAGTCATGACCTTCTTGGCTGTCTTTTCTGGGCTGGGCATTTTGCACATTTGATTGAGCGTTGTTGTGTTCTTATTCATGCTGGTCTGACAGCTTGTATCTCTGACTGGTGTGGTGTCATCGTCCTCACTGGTGTAACCCCCACTCTCTGCTGAACTCTCCTCAGGTGAAAGCTGCTGCTCATGGAGACTGGAACATGTAAGGACAGGCTGTGGATAAGTTTGGAGCTGGGTGGTGACAGGCACATTGGTGGATACACATGTTGACACTGTAGGCGAAAAGCATGGTGGGAATCCATTCTGCAGTTGCTGAGAAGTGCTTTGCCTCGTATCAGGTGCACTTAAGAGTGGATTGGGCACCACAAGCTCTGCCTTTAGCTCTGGAGGTATGGGAATCTGTTGTGGAGCAGACAAACTGGAAGCTGCAGGATACTGCTGGACAACTGGTGCCACAGAGAGTGAAGTGGGGTACTGGGTTTGAGAAACTGCAGTGTTTAAAGCTCCATGCTGACTTGATTGTCCACTAGCGGATATGTCCCACTGCTGAGTGGGGCAATGCACCGCTCCATCTGACCCTCTGTGAGACTGCATCTATTTGTAGATGTAGATAGGCAGGGAAAGAAATTAAATTTACTGACCGACTGAAGTAGTGCAAGAAACCAATTGCATGCAGTGATCAAACTATTCCAGCCCCACCAACAAACATGATATTATGCAGATATTGCTGTGCAAACTAATAAGCTTTATAGAATTCACTCAACATATTAAGAGCCTGTTTGCCTCCATTTTTCTTGTGTTTTCTCTTAGGCCCACTTGACATTGTACCAAAAACAGCCCTTCGAATTAAACAGGCTGTTTGTTGCTGTGCCTTTAGTATTGATATTTGTAAATTATTTCTGTACTGGCTGCTCCTTATTGTGGCTTATTTAGAAAGCCATCAGTACTGAAATGCTTTGTACACCTTCAGAGTGAATAGGAAGAGCAAAACTGTTGTGGGCTAAATAGGAGGTTTCAGAATAAATTTAAAGTGCAATGTGTGTACTTTTTAAAACCCAATCAATATTTACATACATTAAACTTTAAAAATGGAGACAAGTAATTTAAAAGGAATTTTGCCACTAATATGTGGAGCTTGTAGCAGTAGCTAAGAAAGAATACAAGGTGCAGGGATAGTCAAGTAGTCATTTTATATTTAACTAACTGTGTTTCATTCAGAATGTAAATTCTTTTATTCATACCATCTGGCTGTGAGCTGACGAGGGTCTTGGAGGGCTCAATTCTGGAGTGGAAGTGGTCAAACGATAGTTAAACACAGTAGAGGTCTGTAGCCCTGCAAAACCAAAAAAGATTTAGCCATCTTGACACTCTCTCCACTGCGTTCTTTCATAGTTCACTCTTCTTTATGTGTTCTTTTACATTTTTTAAAATGCAGAAATTGGAAATAAATCTACTTAGCTTAGAAAAACATAACTTATGCAACTTATTTCCATACGCTTACAAATTTGATTAGCTCTCTATACAATAATTGATATATCTATGTGGTTGTTACCTGTTGATGGAAGACTGAGGCTGCCTGTGGGCACTGGGCAAACCAGAGGATGAGAATGTGGTTTAATATGTTCTGTTTGTGCCACTGTGTTCAGGGATGTTGGCTTTTCCTCTGCTCCAATTACTACATCAACAGCAGTGGGCTGTCCTCTTACAACTGGACAAGCCTGGGACAAGACAGTCTTCTGCACTGGGGCTAGAGAGTGGAAATGTGGCAATTGATTTTCAATTTCACATTTTAGTATGCTAAAGATTCATGAAACAAGATAAAGAGATGTATTTCAGTGACATTTTAGGCTAAAAACACGATTTAAGATTCAGATAAAATGTGCAGTTTAAAGAAGATCCACCTGAAATCTGCATTACTTCTACACATACACTTGCAGTTGGTGCATCACCTGGTTTCTTGGATAAATGAGAGACTGAGTTAAACTTTTTTCCAAGCCTCTTCCTCTCTGTCTCCATTTTGCCATGTGTCACCTTTGATTTGAATTTGCCTGGAGCCGTCTTCAAGGCTTGTGATTTTGACTTTGATTCTGTTAAGCAATGGTGAAGACATTAAAAGATCTTCAAATCTGTATCATTTAAACAAACTCATAAATGTACAAACTCATAAGCAACCTGTTTTCTCAGCTTGAAGTATACCACTGAGTAAAGCTGCACAGCGATCCAAGCCTTTGTGTATTGTTGTCACCTAGTCAGCAAATATGACATATGAAATTTAATATAGAACATGTCCAGTCAGTATAACATTTGATTTAGATCAGTCAGGCCTACCTGATCTTCTGAATCAGTGGAGTAAAGAGAGTAAGCAGGTTCAAGAGATGTTACATGTCTTCCAACAACCCTGCAGCACAACAAGCTAGTTATAAAGCCAGACTGATCTATAGGAACAAAAAGCTAAAAAGAAAGATAGTTACGTTTTCTTGTTCACTTGCCCCCTGCCACAGCCTGTCAACCGGCCTGACGAGACCATCTGCCATGAAACCAAGAAATTATCAAATTAATATACAAAGCCAGTCCTGTAACATGAGATAAGCAAGGCTAATAAAAAATAACACATTTTACCTTATGTCTGGGTTTCCCTTGTCTCGCCATTTCTATGCGAAGAAGCTCAACACACCAAGGTTAACGTACTGCTGAGTCTGGCTACTGATTCACTACCACTATCCCCAAAACAAGTAATGTTTCATCTCCAAAACTTAAGCCTCGTGCTGGTTGTAAACAATAGTTTTACATTAAGCGTAACTAGTAAATATACACAAAAAACCACAACAATATTCCATAACATCCCGCAAGTTTGTTGTTTAAACGGAAGACGATTGTGTCCTAAACCAATAGAAATAAAGCAAGTCGTAGATTTTGCCGTTATTGGTGCATTTTATATGACGTCACCCCAATACATTCGTCTATTGGGTTTAAAGGTTGTCAATCACTCAAGTGACAACCAATAGGGCTATCGTCGCTTTGGGCGTGCGTTCGTGTCAGGTTAGAACGGAAAATGGGACCATGGAGATTATTGTTGTTCAAGACCTTTTCGCGGTTTGTTGAGTTGCTGTTCCCGCGTTTGGAAGATTTGATTCGCTCGTTTGTTCATCGGGGTACCGTAAGCACACGACTTCCGTACATATCAATATTCATCAGTGTTATCAAAAAGTAAGACTTATCTATCAGATGAGATTTAAAAAGTCCTTGCCTATCTATAATGTCTTACCTGAGTACACACAATAACAGATAAATATTCATAGAGGAAACCAGCTATAATATAATCAAAACAGACAGGCAAAGTGATATTTTTACACTGTGATACAATCAGTCAGATCCATTGAGGCCCCACCTTACAAATTACAGGACAGGATTTACTACTGACGTTTTTGTCCCATACACCACAAAGGGTCAAAGCTGTTGTGGTGGCACAAGCAGAACATACACAATATTAGGCAGGATTATGGCTTATCTGTGTATACAGTGCCCTCCATAATTATTGGCAACCCTGGGTAACATGTGTTAAAAGCCTTAAAATAAATTACATTTTTATTGCAGAAGTATACTCTCACACTGAACATTGTAGAAAAGTGTAACCTTCAACTTCATTGAATTTTAAGGGGGAAAAAATCCCTGACTAAGAAATAATTATTTTTCATAAAATTGCCTGTTCCACAATTATTGGCACTCCTAACAATTCCTGGGAAATAAATGTAATCTAAGTATTTCTGTCATTTCTACAGTAGTTTACAAAGTAGATCAGAGTATCTAGGAACATTTAATTAGTAATTCATCACTTCCTGTTTCCCTGGAGTATAAAAATGACGTGACACAGAGGCCATTTCTCTTATCCACTCTTCAACATGGGAAAGATAAAGGAACACACCATTCAAGTAAGGCAGATGTGTGTCGACCTTCACAAGTCAGGTAATGGCTACTAGAATATAGCCACTCGCCTATACTGGAACAGTGGTAAACAAGCCTGGACGAGGACGCAAGGTTATTTTGTCACCACGCACAGTGAGGAGAATGGTAAGAGAAATAAAAAGTTCTTCAAAGCTCACTGTTTTGTAATTGTAGACAAGATTGTAACAAATGGTAGCATCTTGGGGTCAAAGTCTCCAAAACAACCATCAGGCGCTGTCTACATGCCAGCAAACTGTTTGGGAGGCATGTACGAAAAAACGATTTCTCATTCACAATCATAAAACGTAACGTAAACGTCTGGAGTTCTTTAAGCCGTACTGGGGCTTCAACTGGGACCATGCGCTTTGGTCAGATGAGACCAAAATAAGGCCTAGCGAATGAGTATGCAGAAAAGCACCTCATGTCCACTGTGAAGTATGGGGGAGGATCTGTGATGCTGTGGGGCTGTTTCTCTTCCAGACGCCCTGGGAACCTTGTTAGGGTGCATGGCATCATGAATGCTTTGAAATACCTGCGTTTTAAATCAAAATCTGGTAGCCTCTGCCCGAAAGCTGAAAATGGGTCGTCACTGGGTCTTTCAGAAAGATAATGACCCTAAACATGTGGCCAAATCTATAGAGAAATTGTTCACCAGACACACAATCAGCTGTAAATAATAACAAAACTAATAAACCATTTGCATTTTGTTAAGTTGTAGACAAATCATGATACAGTAGCTAACTGATGACTAGACAACCTGAAAGGTGCAAGGCAATGCACCAGTTTTATAATGCGATGAACAATAATCTCTAAACACCCTTGTTGTGGCTTTGGTTTTATTGGCTGATGAAGTCCAGGGGGAGAGAGACTGATGAGGTTTTAGTGCAGGCCTCTCCTTTCCTTATGCCATTAGAGAACTCATTCCAGCTGCGCTTTATGGCTGTCGATGAAATCGGACACTTTCACCACTCCGTTACTCACCTTCCTGAGGAAAAAGACAATGAAGAAATGATAGGCTTTAGCAGGGAAGAGCAGACCTGACAGCATTCATACCACAGTTTCCAGCAAAGATACTGTGACTCATTCATGATTCAGCTATGAACAAATAATTTTTGTTCTTTGGCCTTTTGTTCCTTTTTGTTGCCTGAATCCTTTGTTCCTTTTTCAAAATCCTTCAGTTTTCCCCTAACAATACTTGAAAAAATCATACAAATGTCTGTTATAACACATTTTCAGACGGATCACGTGTCATTCTTGCATAAGTCTAAATGCCATGAAAAACTGCAGATCGAGAATGTCCTTGTCTTTGATGCTCTTTGAAAAAGAGGCTCAGCACAAGTAAAAAGCTGTCCAGGGGCTCCAGAGTGATGCACCCATCCCTGGAACCAGTATTGTACATCTGGAACTCCAACATTGCATTACTGATGGCCTTGCCTCTACCACCTTTACTCAAGACTGTGTAAGTTACTATTGCATTATTAGCTGATGCAACACTTGCCGGTTTGTGTTCTCTTCCAAGCTTGTTGATGTTGATCTGCTTAGGGTTGTAATATCACAACCATGTTTCATTTGACTCTTCAATTTTAAAATGTGAATTGTAAAAGAATATAACTCTGGGTATTATTATATAGCCTAAACATTTACTCCTTACAGGCCAAAGAATTGTAGCTAGTCAAAGTCTTCCCCAAAGCAACTGGCATTGAAGACATTGTTTAAAAAGGTCTTCTGGCAAAGCGAACCTCTTTCATCCACCTACTTCTTACTTGCAGTGCTTTTCATACTCAACAAACAAGATAACAGCCATGTGTTATGGTTCTCTTGTATTTTATCTTTTAAATTCCAATAAAAAACTAAAACAATCCATTCATTTTTTATTCAACCACACCAGAAGACTATAATCACCCAAATATTTCTTGCAAAATTACAACCCAAAACGTCTCTCAGCTTCGAGCAGCTACGTTGATGTGGTGTAGGGCTCAGTGTGAGCTACAGTATAAAGCAAAGTGAAACTGTATGTCAAAATTCTGTATACAACAAGGTCTGATTTCATAAACCATTCATTTTGAAGCAGTTCTACACCTGTCTCAATGGTAACACCTACTGGCCACTATTGCTATCGTTCTTCTTAATACTAGTCTTTAAAAAAATAGATGTTTTATGTGCATTGACATCTGTGAGGCTATTTAAATACCTTTTAAAGATTTGAAGAGTGTTTCATGTTTATTCCAGACATGGTCATTCCAACAAAAGAGCAGCAAGCTTGGCACCTGTCAGAACTGGGGTGTAATGCACTGAAGTTTCACTTACCTGAAGTAAACCGTTCACCTCCCATAGCCCTGGTGTTGTCTAAAATGGCTGCCTGTAGCAGTGAAGCTCTATTTATTTTCATAGGTCAAACTGCTTCCTGAACCACAATAACAAGTCTGCTGCTCATTAATGGGTTTGGGTTGGTTCAGTTGACATATGTTGGGTTCCATTGACTTCTAGTATTTGTTCTAGATACATCAGCCTTGTAGTTCTATTGCTTAAATGGAGCAGCAGGATTTGAACTCTTGCCTTGGCTTACTGACTACATCTGGAGAGGGAAACGAAATATTCTGCTTCAGGCTAATAGCTGGTTTTAATGAATTGCCTGAAGTAAAGTGTCATGTGTCTACGTTCTACTAGCGTTATTCTGTCACTAGAAGGCCTCATCTGTGAGCATAAGTCTGTATGGGCCTCAGGCGTATATGGTGTATAACTCTCTTGGGCATTCTTCTCACCAGGACAGGTCTTCTCTGAACCATGATTCTCAAGTAGTTTTGCCCATTCTTTACTGAAAATCACTACATACATCTCCAGAAGCAGTCTAAAGTTATTCCATGAATAACTTGAACACAGCCTGTCTAGTATTGCTGCTACTGGTGCTGCTACTGCAGACCCTCCATAAGAGGGTTTGGAAATGATCTGACTCTGTCATCTATCCATCACAAAAAGATCCTTATCAAAGTGGCTCAAATGGGCACTTGCTAATTTTTTCTGCATCCTACACATCAACTTCAACAACTGACTGTTCTCTTGCTGCCTAAAAGACCCCCCACCCACACACAGGTTCCATGAAATAATAAAGGTTTCTTCAGAATAATAGCAGTGTGTCTTTTTATTTCCATACATGCAAATACATTGGGTACGTAGCACATTCTTTTCCAAATTAAAACATAAAAACATTTATTTTGTATCATTCCTTTACAGAAAGTGAAGAAAATAGAATATTGTGTCTGCATTTTTCTTCACAAATTCAAACAGTGACTGTCTCTATTCTTTGAATGACTGAATTAATATTCAGTTCTATAGTCACTGCATAAAGTCGAAGCCACCAGGTTATTGGCGACCAGAACTCGACATCTATAAGACAGCTGGGGTAGCAACCATTTCCATTTAGACAACTTGGCCCAAACTTTCTCCACCAGCCCCACCCAGTTCCTCATCTGAACCTTTTCTGTCTCCAGCCATAAACATAAAAATTTAAACCCTCCTTACCCCACTGAACACCCCTGAGAATAACCTAAAACTAGAGGGTCTGCACCAGAGCACTTCTGTTTTATCCCAATTTACTTTAGCAGAAGACACTTGTTCATAAAACTTTAACCTGTGGTTAAAAACCTCACGTCTCCCTCATTGTGAATTATCAGTGTAACATTATCCATGTAGGCTGCAAGTTTCACCCATCTATCCCCCACCATCAAACCAGACAACTTGTTCCTAAGCCACAAAAGAAGTGGATCCAAAGCTAGTGTGTACAATTGCCTCGAGATTGGACATCCCTGTCTAATTCCTCTCTTCACTGGTATTAAACAACTTGACCCCCTCTCGCCTTTACCATACATGATTTTCCTGCATATAAAAGTTTGACCTGAGCTATAAAACCTTTCCCAAACTCAAAAGCCTCCAAAAGCTTGAACAAGTATTCATGGTCCACTCTGTTAATAGGTAGCTTTCTCCTGGTCGAGTGATAACAATCCCAGTTTTAAACTGGTGCATTTAGAAAAATCTAAAACATCCCTGATTAGATATAGATTATCATATATTGACCTGTGTGGTACACAATATGCCTGATCATATGCACCATTACATCCAAAACCCCTTTAAGTCTGTTCGCCAAACACCGAGACCGAAAAGAGGGGAGGCACCAGCCAGAGAACACAGATCCCCCTTCTTCGGTATAAGAGAGAGAACCGCATACTGGCAGCTCACAGGAAGAACCCCCTCTTTAACACTCCCCTAAAAAAACCTCGAGCAAGTAATTCCCAGTCACACTTTATAAAAGTCCACTGGTCCATTGATCCCAGGCGTCATTTCTCAGGTCAACTGATGCACAGTTTCCATCACCTCTTCATAGATTAGAGTCCAACGCACCACGCTGATCTTCTTCCAGCTGAGGAAAGTTCCTGTGTGGTCCACACCCTCTGCTGCAAACAGGCCATAGTAGAACTGTCCCGCCAACCTCCTATTCTCCTTTAAATCAGTAGCAATGAAGCCGTCCCTTTACGTAAAGCATCAAGAGATTGAACCCCAAACTGGACCTTTCCAAATTAAAAAAGAACATAGTGTGGGCATCCATCTCCTGGATGGATAAAATGCCCCCTGAGCTCTCTCATTTAAATATTCCTCAGCTCCAGCTTCTTAGTGGTTATACTGCTCACAGCCCCATTACATTCTAAATTTATTGTTAACTCCTGAATCCTCCCAATGTCCTCCTCTAGCTGCAGAACAGCGTTTCTCAACCTCATAGTCGCACATGCAGTAAAATAATGACAGAAAAGCTTCACCTGTGCTTTCCACATATCCCACCATTGCCTTAAATCTTAAAACTCACTGCATACACCCCTCCTTCAAAAACCTTCACCCATGTATACTGTTTAACCTGTGGGTGTTTCTCCCTCCATACATCAGTCGGGTTTAACCTAGAGACAGCGGCGGCTAAAGCAACTGCAGATTGGGGATGTGGTTCCTCCCCATTCCTATCCTTAGTGAAATCCAATGTGCAATTCCAATCTCCCCCAACCACTGTGACATCCCTGAGGACAGACTTCAGTAGCACCTCGAGCTTCCCAAATAGCTCCACCCCCTCAGCTCCTCTAGTATGATCATAAACATTCATAAATGCAAACACCTGATCAGAAACTCTGGCCCTCACCAGAAGTAACATCCTCGCCACGGGTTCACTCTTATTAAGCACTGTGACTCCCTTAGAGTGTGAGAAAAGCACAGCCTAACATTAGTGCCATGGCTCAGAACAAAAAAATTGGGGTAGTTAATTGTGTGTGGAATCACCTCTATGACGTTGCATTGAGAGCCCACACGGGGGCGACATTTCACTGTCATCGAGCGAATCCCTTTTCTTTGATGAAAATCTTGACACTTTGTTGTGTGTTTTTGGACTAGTCTAATGTCCATACATTTAAAATGAACAAGAAATAGCACAAGATAAACTAACTTCCTCATAAAGCAAAAGTACTTTTCTTTCTTTTACGTAGTGTGTCTGTCTGCGTGCATGGGATTTTATGAGGTCAGGTTTGTTTTCAGTGAAAAGCTGAAGTGACCCTGAGCCCAGTATGAATTACAGGAAGACTAGATTTCCTGGCGAACTCTGAATGCAGTGTTTTAACTTCGACGGCACAATCGCGCTCCAGTTCACACGTGCTTGGGGGCGTGGCCACTGTCCAGGGGCGTTGATTGTCAAGCACACGCACATAACACAAACCATTTCCCTCGAGGCAAAGCACGTCAAACCAAGTTCATTTATACAGCGTCCAGTGTGCTTTACCGAGATAAAATACCTACGCAATAAAAACGTAAATAATAAAAGCAATTAATAAAATCAACATAGAATAACAGTAAGATTAGATAAACAAAGATTCTGCTTGAACTGAAGAAAGTGGAAAACAAAGGTGATATTAGCTTCAGCTTGGGGCAGATCTGATTTCTATGGGATGCTGGTTGCAGCAGTTTAATGACCACGTGCTTTCTCGCCCTGTTTTACTACATCTCTGAGCACCACTAGTCTGGTTGCATTTATCCATGAATTTAACCACAGTGAATCTATGAAGCTGAGATAACTTCATGAAAGAGACAAACAGATATGAGTGTCATCTGCCTGCATATGATAAAAAACAACGCAAATACATATTAATAACATTTTTGGTGAAGCTTTAGTTGCACCATAAGTATAAAGCGCAGTAGATTCTCCTGATGATCAGTAGAGCAGATTAGTAAAGGAGGTATGGAGGAGCGAGTGATGAACAGCATGAGAGGGTCACATAGCCAGTGGCGGCACCACCAACATTGTTAATGACCATCACCTGAGTAGACCATCTGCACTGAAAAATGTGAAGCCCAAGCCGGAGAGGAGAGAGGAGGATAGAGGAGAGGATAGGAGAGGGGAGGATAGAGGAGAGGAGAGGAGAGGAGAGGAGAGGAGAGGGGAGGGGAGGATAGAGGAGAGGAGAAGGGAGGATAGACAATGGGAGGGGAAGATAAAAGGAGAGGATAGAAGTGAAAAGGGGGGGAGAGGAGAGAGGTGGAGAGAGAGGAAAAGAGAGGAGATGAGAGGAGAATATAATAGAATAGAGGAGAAAGGAGAGGAGTCGGGCTGGGTGAACGGCTTCATTTGCGTCTTCCTAGTGTTGGGGGCGGGGGCGGAGTGGTGGAGGGCTGGATTCTGGCACAGGCGGCGAACAATAGCGCCCGGTGCGGCGTGGTGGCTGTGGTGTAGTAAAGAGGAGGGTGCGCGAGGAGGAGGTGTGTGTACGGAGAAGCCGCCTCAGGACTAACGGACATCAACGGCCACGAGCTCGCGCGAGCTCCCGAGCTCGACTAATGGAGGCGGCCACGCGCGAAAGGGGGTTGCACACATAAGCTTGGGAGGAGGAGGGAGGGGGAGCAGGAGATCCAGGCTGGGGGGAAGCCTCCGGGTACCGCGAACAGCTGGAACATATTGTTGAAGAGCGGGGGAAGGAAAGACGAATATGAATTCTGCCGAGGCAGCTGATGAAGGACCGACCGATCCGGACACGGAGCCGTTTTTCAAGACTGGTAACGGTAGGAGGGTGCGCGCGCACAGTCGCGCTTTTGTCCAGTTGTATGATGCCGGGGGATGCTCCACAGCTTTGTTGCAGAACTACAGCGTTCTCCCACTTGCTGTCGCGGGCTAATGGCGAGGGGCCGCAGGGATGGGTTGATCTGATATGTGTGCACGGCTGGCTCTCTGATAAATGGCACACCCATGCTGTAAACTGCACAGCCTCCTACTTGACTGGAAGTGATTGCACAGCCATGTTCCTCACAGTGCAGGTACTGTGAAATCGCTCCGCTCTGGAACGCTGTTCGTGTTTCTGGGACGTGCATCCTCTCGCTCTAGAACATGCAGCTCTACTTCGGAACGCGCGTTCCCGTTCTAGAGCGTGATTCTAACGTGCAATATCAACGTGCATTCGTATTCTGAGAGTGTCGCGAACACGCGCGTTCTGATTCTAGAGCGCGCAGACAATTAAGAGCGTTCTATTCTCCTTCCGAGTTCCTTGCACGTGAAGGACGAGCCCTCCGCAATAGGTAGCGCGCGAGCCCACTACACCGCCGTCCGTACCTGCTGCTTCCTATAATGAAGGGGCGCCCGGCGAGCGACGGCACCTCTCGCGCCTGCGCTCGCGCTGCGGGAGTGGCTGGCTGGCTGCCTTTTGTCGAGCGTGACATTGGCTCGCGCCGCTCGCGCTACACAAACGCCTGTTGATTGTCAGTGGGGGGCATGTCGAAGAAATCGCGGAGTCGAATCTCTGCGTGTGTGAGGTTGGTTGTGTACGGACAGGTCGCTCGGCTGCTTTACTCTGCACTGGATGAGCCAAGCCCAGCGCTCGAGGCCCCGGTCCCTCGTGCAGCCCCGGTTTACTGCCAGTGTTTGGGCAAGACCCTCAACACTAACCTTTCCAAGTGGCCTAGTTCTCTCCGCGGCCCATCCCCACAAACACCAGCGTGCATCACCATCTCCCCTGATGAAAAATCACCCTAAGCTCCTTTATGGCCCCGCGCTACACCCCCCCCCCCATGTCTGCTAATGTATATGTCTGCATGTGGGATTGTGAGAGGAATAGTGTAGAAGCCTGGGGAAGACTGGCAGTGAGTGGGATCCCCCATACAGCTTTGTCTGTTTATGATGCAGGTTAGCGTTGCAATATTAAGTACCACAGAGTCTGCATCATCACTTTCCTGGAATAAGAAAGTGACATATATATACATTTTTTCACAATATACATTCACCACCACCCCAATCATCACAGACCATGTGTGGAGGCTCAGCCACAAAAAAAATGTTTTCAAATTCGATTTTGTGACGTCATAAAAACAACACATCTTCATATATCTAATTATTCGGCCTACAGCAGTTTACCCTCACCCATCCATGCGGAAGTACTAAGGAGTGTTTCCACCATGAATTATATTTTTTGTTGGGGGGGGGGGGGGGGGGGGGGGGGGGGGGGGGGGGGGGGGGGGGGGGGGGGGGGGGGGGGGGGGG
>JBBIGC010000104.1:1881088-1892111 GCA_037576955.1 Lepidarchus adonis
ACCGTGAATTAGATTTTTGGTTGACCCCCCACCCCCCCCCCCCCTCTCCTTGTCTCTTTGTTAACTCTACATAAACTCCAGTATACTGTACACCAATCAGCCATAACATTATTGGCAAAGTGGTGCACTGTTTGTTCTGACAACTTTCTTTCTGAGTCCTTTTGTGCAACAGTAGTTCCTGTTTGGGGTCTGACCAGACATGCTAGCCTTCGTTGCCCACAGGCATCAATGAGGCTTTGATCCTCACAACCCTGTGTCTGAGTCTCCAGTTGTCCTTCCATAATTCACCTTTGGTAGATAATATCTAGGGCTGTGCTATATGTCGTCTGCTAATCGTTATCAGTCTCTGCAATACTGATATAGCAGAAGGCAGGAATATGCAAATACATCTCTAATCAATCACAGAGCTTCTTAGAACTTCTATGTGAAGGGGTCTATGATTTTTAAATGGGTGTTTTTTAAAGCTTAGTTTTCATACATACACCATGAAGCTTTAGCACTGCTTCAACCCTTTTAAATTAGAAAAACATGATACGGTCCCTTTAATATATTTGAAAAAAGTTGTAAACACAATGTGCAGCAGAACAAACACAATACTGATATTTTGTCCATATCATGCAGACCTAGTACTGATTACTAATTGCTTATTTAGCCATCACAATAAGACCTTTGTCAAAGTGACTCAGACTCGTATCCCTTATTCGGGCTTCCAATACATCAACTTTAAAAACTGACTGTTCACTTGCTGCAGAATATATTCCACCCCAGTGACAGGTGCTACTATAATGAAATAACTAGTCAGTGGTGTTAATGTTATGACTAATTGGTGTACATGATCTGTTGGGATTGGTGAGCAAATATCACTATGTGGATGATGGTCTTGAAAATTCAGAAGAGTCTGTCTGGTTCCAGAAACCTGGCATGGTCTGGTACGGAAGGTTTAGGTTTATGTTTTTAGTACCTAAATAACTCTAAAACTATAACTTAAGTTCTAACTAATAAAGACTTTAGCTAAGATAATGAGATTGCCAACACTGCTGAGATCTCTACTGTGTTCACATTAAGTGACTTGTGTTCCTGTGATCGAGAGACTCTTGCACAAACATATGACTGATCTGCGACCTGGGTGTTCACAATACAAGATCTCTCTGTATCAAGAATGAGTACAAACCCCAAATCCACACATGGACAGAGTTACCGCGAACCAAACAGCTCCTGAGTTTGCTCTGAGGAGCATTGCTCAATGGCTAGATAGAGCTTGTGATCCACTTTTAAAGGAGCCTTTGCAGGGGTTCCCCCAGGAAACCAAAGCTATAAATTAGTGATTCGTGATTTCCGATCATTGTGAACACACCATTCTAACCCATCACACCCAACAACGCCCGGGGAGCAAGGGTACCTCAGTGGTGCCCGGGCTGGGACTTGAACCTGCGACCTTCAGATCTCAGGGGCAAAGTCCTAATCTTGAAAATTCATTGAAAACATTAAAAATTCTAATTTCCGGATGCAGCCGTGCACCCTGTAATGTATCTCCACATGTATATCTGCAGGGAGATTGCATGGGTTCTGGGCTCCCTATAGAGAGAATTAACTGTACATAATGCAGCTGTAGTCTCAGTTTTATTTCTGCAGACATGTACCAGTATCACCAGCCCTGACATCTCTGATTGGCTGTTGCTGTTTGTCAATCACATGCAACTTCTCCAAATGCCTGTGCATACCTGGAGAAATTTGTATGAGTGTTTGAGTTCGGAATATTGCAATAGTTTAATTATTATGTTAGACTTACTATCAAGCAATATAACCATTTAGTAGAGATGGGAGAAATATTGATATATCACAATATTTTCAGCACAATATTATAGCGATACAGGGGAGACAATAGGCATGTTATGTTTATTTAATGTTTTAATACAATTTTTACATAGAAAAATTGTTTCATTTAGGTTATATATTTTAAATTTGGAACCTATCTACTCTATAATATCATGTATGAAGTACACAAGAGAGTAAAAACCCTTGTTCTCTTGCAAATGCTTGTTGAACATTATTTCCACATGAATTAAATAATTCAACACAAATTTATCTTTTTTTATTTATCTGAACACAATAGAATCATGTAAGTTCAATGCATCATCTTTTTCTGTGTATGTACAGTGTAAAGTCCTTACTGCAAGTGCAAAAATGTCAGTGGGTGGTTGTATGTGTGGGTGTGAGGAACTGTTTTTAAGAACCTATACATTAATGGCTACATACCTCAAAAATGTCACATATTCTTAGGGAACCAAAAGTGTTTCTTCTATAGTTAATCCTTGGGATCTACCATTTTGGAGAGTTGAGCTCCAGACTACAGTGATTCCCAAACCAGTTGTGGACTACCTCTTGCCCTGCAAATTTTTGTGTTTATACATCCACTTCTACTCAAGAACATCTAGTTAGTTGGATTAGATGTGTTGCTATCAGGGAAAACACAAAAATCTACAGAGCAGGAGGTACTCCAGGCCCAGGTTTGGATTTCAAATACTTTCAGGGGCATCTGAATATTTAAGCAGGTGTTTTACATCTATGCTCCTCCAGGGTGGTAGATGTCCAGAACCACTGCAAAAAAGGTTCTGTAGCATTGCTCAAAGGACCTTTTGTTGTGAACAATCTGATAAAACTTTTTGTGATCTCCCTCCGTAGGTGTGTGTATGTGTGTGTGGGTAGCTTGAGAGGAGTGTATTCACAGATATGCCCTTTGAATATCAGAAATCGTCCCATACACCTTTCCAGACACACCCATCCTGATATCCCCCACCTGCAAGGCCTAAGATATTAAAAATCAAATGAAGCCTATAATACTCAGTGTGTGTTCATTGGATTAGCTTGTGTTCACAGCATGAGGCGTAGGCACACTCACAGCACGCGCCACTGGGTTGAGCATGCATTAGATACTAGGCGTCACTCTATGCAAAATGTCAGGCTTGTTTCAGAAGCAGCATGTCCAGAAAGAGACTTCAAAGTCTTTATTACTGCACAAATGCTGGTAACATGGTCAAAGATTGGAGCAGACCACGTCAAATATCTGGTGGTTAAAGGTCATGTCATTATAAGAGCGTGTTGAATACCTAAACATCTCACAGGCTCTTTTAACTGTTTTATGGTAGAAAAGCAGCTTTGTGGGCGCTGAATGTGCGTTGGCGGATCAGACCAGGAGAAACCAAAGGCTGTCAGAGAGAGCAGAGGAGGCTACAGCTGCTGTCTGAGAGAGATCACTGTCAGTGTGTGGGGATGGATGGACCTTCAATCACTCCCATCCCTGTACACTGATGCACAGAGAGAGCAGCAGTACTGTATGTGTGTTTTCTGTCAGTTCTGGCCCAAAGTCTAAAAGATCTAACATACTGCATCAAACACCAATATTTTAAAGGCTTGAGAATTTAGAACAAATGTTCTGCATCAGACTCCAGCATTCTACAATCAATGTGAATAAGAAATAACTCCTAGAAGCTTTAACTACTTCTTCTGTCCTCCTCCTCCATTCCTGCTGCTCGCCTCCTACCCTGGAAGAAAGTGGAGGAGTCGCAGCAGGAAGAATGTACAGATCCAGATTGTCCTAAAGTCCAATGTATTGGAGAATAAAGCCTTTCTTAACTTAAAAACATACATGTAGTACTCATGGCAGGTGTTATGCAGATCCAATCTCTTCTGCCATGTAGTACAAAGTGCACAAACCACCCATGTGCTACTCCCTCTCATGTTGTCAGCAATGCTGATGTTTTGTTCATTTTCTTAGCTCACAATCATATTTGTACTAAACTACATAGACAGCCTAATTGAGGAAGAGATAGATATGGTTTGAGCAGGTGGAGAGAAGTTCTGGTAAATGTATTTATGCATTTATAAAGTATAAGTTTTTCCTGATTAAATACATTGGAGCAAGGGGAAAATGTGTGGATTTGATTTTACAATTGGTGTATAAGAACTGAGGAGCCAAAAGAATGGGTGGAAATGAGGTCAAAATGTTCTAGAAACTCGCATACAATCTTAAAAACATATGTTTCTAAATGCTTATCGCAACCCTGTGTTTGCATTTGTTGTGTTGAGTTGGTGGATTTAAATCCTGTATTGCAATGTGTGTTAAGAAGACTCCCCAGATGTGTTTTCCTGCTGCAAGTTTAATATTCATGTCACTAATATGCAAATTTTGATTGATTTCTTCATGGCTTTCCCAAGGTGGTGCTCTCGGGTGCGTGTGGATCATCTGATTACTTCTCTCTTGCTTTCGAGTTCATATTTATCTGTCACTTTAGACTCGGATTTTGTGCATTTTGCAATTATGCAACTTGGGAAATGAGTTGATTTAAGTCAAAGTAATTGAATTTGGCCATCACCCATGGTAGTTAGGAGTTGCCAGATATTTGACCTGGAAACCCAAAAGGTCCCTAGTGTAACATGGCTGGAATCACTTCTAAGCTGCTTAGCTTTATATGGGCTTTTCCCGCAGCCTGCCTGTTTGGGGGTAATGTGTCACAGACAGTAATCTGTTTGCGAGGCTCAACTGTACAACTCGCGTCGTCTGGCGCTTGCTGGACACTGACTGCACTCTAAAAGTGCTTCAGCACATTGAGTCAGCAAGCTAATATCCTGCACAAGGCTTTTTTTCTTTTCCTGAGCATCGTGGTTGCCTCAAGGCATGGTGCTGCGTATGTGTATAAGTGTGAAAAATGTCATTATCTCTCACTTATGTGTTTTGCGCATTAAGATAACCTTGTTTAGCCTGACTTCGTTTTTTTCTTGAGGGCCTCTGTAGCTGGATAAGCTCAGTTCCCCAGAGATAGCTTGATATGGAGTCAGTGCAGCAGGAAATATTAAACAGGCGTCCCTTACAAGCCAGTTTCCGTCAATGGATTGTAGTCTGCAAGAATGCACAAGTGGAAATTTCAGTGTTTCATTCAGTGCTTGTCAAAAATTAATTCATGAATTGATTTATTTTTGTTCAATGATATTTTTATTAGAAATGCATGATTATATTTGAATTATGTGGACAGATATTTGCTTGAAAAAAATTATATTGGCATTTTTAGATTTGACTGTTACTTCAATCCAATATTTGATGTTATACTTATTGTGCTGTATGCTATGGTGATATTGAAAAACTGTGCTAATTTCATTTTTCTAATTTTCCTTAATTTTTAATCTTATAGAAATAAATATAGATATGTGTGAGTAATTTTTTTGTCCAGGTTGATGTCGTTCCATTTTCCCCATTTTTTAAAATGATTTTTGCAGCTGTCTCAGTACCGACTCTCATATGTACATGAAATATTGGGCAATTAAAATAGAAGCATGTGTTTATCCTGCTCCACTGTGCCAAACTGAAAGTGCATTACATCCAGACTGCATTGTGATGAATAGAATTGAGACTAGTTGCTGGTTGCTTAAAAAGGTCAGAATTGAATTTTACCTGCCAGTGTTTGTTTTGAAAACAGACCAGTACTGGACATATACGCCAATCAGCCATAACATTAACACCGACTACTGTGTAGGTCCCTTCATGCTGCTGAAACAGCTTTGACTGTGGTGCACCGTGTCAGCATGAACATTTTGTGCAACAGGAGCTCCTATTTGGGATCAGACCAGACAGGCTAACCTTCACTCCCCACATGCATCAGTGAGCCTTGGGTGTCCCTGTTGACCAGTCGACAGTGAAAGTTAAGTGAAAGTGACTTTGTCAGTGTGAACACATTCACACACAAAGTGCACCACAACAAACTGTGTCTGCTACATTTAACCCATCACACACGTGTGGAGGCTTCATAAGACGTGCTGTGTGGAGATGCTCTGACTCCGTCATCTAGTCGTCACAATAACCTCAGATACTTACACTTGCCCATTGTCCTGCTTCCAACTTTAAGAGCTGACTGTTCACTTGCTGCCTAATATATTTCACCCTCTGGAAGGTGCCATTGTAATGAAATAACTAGAGAATCAGTATAAATCATGTCACCTGAAGTATACAATCTGAAGGGCATGTACAGTAGTTCTCTATGGCTCTTGTTTTATTTCATATAAGTTTTGAGAGTGTGTCAACCCAACAGCCATACTACAAAGTGAAACTATGTGCGTTTGCTGAAGCAGTGCTTCACCGTAGGCATGGTGGCCATATGACCTTACAGAGGAAATGCAAGAGTAACCTCCAGCATGCATTACTGCACATAAGAGTAGATGATTGCACTTGAAATGCTGTCTCACGGGAGGCAGGGCTCCACTTCAGCCACTGCAGGGGATCTCTCTCTCAAATGGACCGGACGAGGGTCAGCAGGGTTGCTGTAGCAACTGTTGCCAAGAATCTCAGACAGGACTTGACTTCTTTGTAGGCAGTGCGGGTGTGCTTAGTAATTACGGCACCCAGGAGACAGTGAAATCAATTTCAAAAGTACTTTTGGATTTTGACTGTGATGGATAGGTCATGGGCGTTTGGAGTGAATGTCAATGGCAATGTTGGCCTGTTGTTGATCAATGCATTAATCTGAGTTGCCTCTCAAGGTGGATGATGAACTAAAGGATCAGCCAGTCTAGTTATGTTCTGTGCCTTTTTGCAGAATGGTTGCTATTGATTCAGGTAACATTCTTCCGCAAAAAGAGCACAAACATACACAAGGTAGGGATAAGCGTAGCCTTGAAGTGGCAGAAATTGTTGTTCTTAGAGGCACACTGCCTACTCATATCGCAGACTAAAATCAACCGACTATTAAAGACATTATCAGCACACAGCAGGTGCACCGCTCATGCCACATATCACGCTTTGAGGATCGTGCATTTCTTTAAGTGAGGAAGCATGAGTAAGTGTAGCGTGGGCTGTTCCCCAAGGAAGGTTTTAATAAATCTGTGTTACTCTCTGACATATTCAGATAGCTCTGTATTTTTGTCTTAATCTTCATGTTATAAATTTCTTTACTATATTCTTTTTCATAGACTTCACCATGACCTCATGAATTAATCGAATAGTGTTGCAAGAAAAGCAGACAATTTTATTCTCAAATATAGACAATCAGTAAAGGCATGGTTTGTGTGTTCTGAAGTATGCTTCTGTCGTGTGAAACCAAGAGGCTAAGAAAGCAAACAAGTAATGCAGTATTTATGTCAAATTGTAAGGTCATCTCAAACAGACATAATTGTGTGTTTTCTGATACTATATGATATTCTGTTTTCTATAAAAATGGACAAAAATTAAGTTGCATAGCTAAAAACAGCTACAATTTCACTTTGCACATCATACAGTACTGAAAGAAGATTAGTATTTAGTAAATTAGTTTAATTTACTAGTTAGTTAATTAGTTTAATTAAATTAGTGTAGTTTAATGGGAAGTATGTAATGATTAGTCTTGTGTTTTGCACAGTACAGATTTGTGTGGTATAAGCTTATATTCATTAATACTCAACTATGTGCATCATTTTAGGCTTAGAACTCTAAACAGGACGTGCTTGTCTATATGTAAGGTGTATTTACTTTTTTGCCAAGCCATTCCTTTAAGTGGGATTGTAAACACAAATTCACAAATCACCTCCACTTTCAGTGCACCAGAACACATGATGCATACAGTATGCCAGAGCTAAGCACACCTACTGGCCTTCGGTTAGCCCCCTGATCTCATAGCTAATACTTCTACACACAGAACTCTAAAACCAGGCCCATGCCAGCCATTGTTCTCAGTCTCTGAAGAGAGCAGAATGTACTGAGCCTGCTGGACAAAGTGCTACTCTAGCTACCCTTGGCTGTCTTCCACTTTGCCCAGCCATTTGGCAGTGCTGGGACAGTATTGGTTTCATTTGGTAATTACAGAGCGCAGCCAATATCCTGGTACTCTTGTGAACTTTCTTTTTCAGGGAGAGGGCGCACCCTGTAATATGGGAAGTGTTGGATGTATCACATCCTGTCCCTCTACTTCTCGAAAGGGTTTGATTTTTAGATATGATTTATGTTGTAGTCATATTGTTTATTTATTTATTTTGTTTTAAAATATTTGTGCAATTGTATTGTATGCAGGCTGTACTGCAATGCAAAGCATGCAATTCAACACGTGGTACTGTAGTGGTCACTTTCTGATGGTCATTAAAGCCTGCAACATATGATGAAGTATTCATAAAACATTCAAAAGTGGAGTATTGCATCTTATTGAATTATTGATTGAGCACTTTGTATGCAGTGGTTGGTGTTGTCATGTATTGTCAATGGCTTTTGTTCTTTAATCTGGTGTGGTACAGGCAAATGCATCTGTGATACATGTGATGCAAAACATTTTGACATTAACACTAATGTACAATACTTCATCAGACTCTTACTTTTCATGCATTTAGGCTTCCATACTACACTTACCGCTTTCAGGACACCTACTCTGTAGCTGTATAATTTCTTATTCTAAAATGGTTTACGCCGCACAATTACCTATACAGAGTTTAGCGATTGCTCCCATTTTAGTGACACTGAAGCATTTATCAAGGTGTCTTATTAAATTATCACCCTAGTAAATGTTTATTATTTGACTAGTGTAATTCTTGGACTGAGATAACAGCCTCAGTATATTTTTGTTTGGACAGCTGCGTGGTCCTGGTGCTCACTAAAATAAAAGTATATAAGGCGTTTGACCAGCTGCACTACATTACTGCTTGAATTATAAAATTATTGTTTATTTCAAATTAGAATTATGTTGTTATTTAATGTTAACTTTAAATTATGAAATTAACACATTATTTGATTTTATACACTGATACACTATAATTGGTCTAAATCTGTATTTTTATTATACAGGCTGTTGGTCAGTGTGCACTACCTATGGTATGCCTTTGATATACTTGGTAAACCATGTTTAAACACCTACACCAAACCTATATATATAACCATTTCAAATGCAATTAGATAATACATTTTTGTACAGTGGGTCAAATAAGTATTGAACACATCACAATTTTTTTAAGTAAATATACCTGTATTTCTATATTGACATGAAATTCTCAGCATATGTCGATAACAATCCATCCAATCCACACATACAAAGAAATCAAACCATAGATGTCCATACATTAAATTATGTGTGATAAAATGGAATGACACAGGGAAAATTGAACACATGAAGAATAAAAGGTGTAAAAACACATGGAAAGTCATGACGCCAGATGAAATCTATCAGTAATTAGAAAGAAATCCTGCCAATTAGTACAAATTAATATCAGCTGGCTCACTCCCAACTGATGGCCTATAAACAGGTGTGTAATTCCCAAGGTGTCACACAAGAAACATCTCATGATGGTAAAACCAAAGGGCACTCTCCAAACCTTTACAACCTTATTGTTATATGAACATAAACATACTGACAGCATTGGTTACAGCAGTCTGTATGCATGCTCACCATGCAAGACTCCATTGCTGAAAAAAAAAAACATGTTGAAGTGTGTTTAATGTTTGCTTACTGACGTTTAGACGAGCCTGTGAAATGCTGGGAAAATATAGTCTGGTTAGATGATACCAGAACTGAACTCTTGAATACCATATAACATTCCATGTTTGGAGGTCAAAACGCATCATGGTGTGGGGTTGTTTTTCAGCATACGCCGGTGGCACTCTTCATATAATTGAAGGAAGGATGAATGGAAAAATGTACTGAGACAAAAGAGAATAAAGCTGCTAGAATGGCCTAGCCAATCACCTGACCTGAATCCAGAAAACATTTTATAGAATGGGCCAAAATCACACCTAAGCAATGTATACGGCTAGTTTCTCCATGCAGTAGGGGTCTTAAAGCTGTCATCACGACAAAGGTTTTTGTACAAAGTATTAAATACATTTTATTAAGTGTCTTTAATACTTTTTTCTGTGTCATTCCATTTTATTACACATAACTTAATGAATGGACATATATGGTTTGATTTATTTGCCTATGTGGAATGGATGGGTTGTTACCAACATATGGTGCTATTCATGTTAATAACACCTTTAGAACTATATTTACATACATATATAGTAAAATGTAAAATATATTTACATTGTGTATACACAATGCCTTGGCCATACTGGAGTGTGAACCACATACTAAATACATTTTATTATTGTGATATTTACATTTTCAAATATGCATTTTTATTATCATGTCAATATTTCATTTTATTAAATAAATTAGATATAAATATCTGGGTTATCATCAGTTCTGGTATATTTTGACAAATGCAACATGTAGATATGTGTTGAATGTGTGATTTCTGTCGTGTACCACAGTGGGCTCTGTCTGTAGCATTCAGTGCTGAAATCTTGAACCAGAGGTAATCGACTGAGATTTGTAATTGAATAACTTTCCACACCTCATTTTTGTTGAGAGACCTATTAGCAGTAGTGCTAACCCCCTAAGCTCTGCTAAGCGGAAGGTGTGAGTTTCCTGCCATAAGCCTGTGTGAAACATTGCAGCACATTTTTTTGTGTAATGAGTCTCGTGGAGCACATTTTCTCACCTCCAGTTGTTCTCCAGTTGACCCTAATGCTTCTGTTTGAAAACTGAGAGTTGTTGAAAAGGTCAGTACAGCTTCTTCAATTCTTTAATATAATTTCCACAAACATTTAGTTGCTCGGCATGGATAAGTCTGGATTTCAAATTTAGCTTTTTTTAGTTTAGAACTGGAACTATGAGGATCTGATTCACTTTGTGAAGTCTGCGGTAACTGAAATTGATTTTTTTGTGTCATTCAAGTTCTATTACGTCTATCATAACGTGTTATAAAGCTTGCTTGCTCATTTGGGATTTCCCCCAGCAAACCCGAGACATTTGCCAGATTTTGCATATTATGTTTATATTGTGTCAGTCAGTCCAGGACCATATCTGTATGTCTGCACCATGTGCAAATCATGTTCAGTATATAGACGGCTAACTTTGACCCTGTAAGACACATATGTCAAAGTCAAGGCCCGCGGGCCGGATAAGGTTTTCTACGGCCCCTTGGATGATATTGACTTATTATTAGAACCGGCCCGCAGACCGCAGCAAGCCGGCAGCCC
>JBBIGC010000104.1:1922714-1935158 GCA_037576955.1 Lepidarchus adonis
TGTGTGTGTGTGTGTGTGTGTGTGTGTGTGTGTGTGTGTGTGTGTGTGTGTGTGTGTGTGTGTGTGTGTGTGTTATGTAGCCATCCTGAGCGAGCTGCTCCAACGAGAGAACCGTGTGCTGCATTTCTGGACCATGAAGAAAAGGCGTTTGGATCAGTGCCAGCAGTATGTGCTGTTTGAACGCCATGCCAAGCAGGTGTGAGAGGAATTTTTGCTGACCTAAACAGGCTTTTTAACATTGTGACCATAATGGTTTTGATGGGTGCTAAAGAGTTGACAGAGCTTTTAACAAAAGCTTGTATTTGTTTATTGCAGAAGTAAGAAATGAAAAATGTACCTTTTGTCAATGAAGTCATCGAAATTAGACAGATTCAGTCAAATCAAAGGTAACAATTAGATAAGTTACTCTGTCATTCTCTTTCCCTCGTTTCTCTTTCTGTCAGGCATTGGACTGGTTGCAGGAGGCAGGTGAGCAGTATTTGTCCACACACATTTCTCCAGGTGAAACCACAGAGAAAACTCAGGAACTACTCAAAGATTATGAGGAATTCCGTATCTCAGCAAAGGTACAGTAACAATGTTGCATCAGATTTGTGTTTACTGGTGGATATAAATAGTAGCCATCAATGCATTTATAGAAGTGTATAGAAATGGCTCATTTGTACTGATGGTTATTTCTGTTCATCGGTTGAAGAAAAGTAAAAAAAACAGAAGGCTTTGTTAATTTCTGGATACTTTCTGCAATATTGTAACATTGATTGAGTCAACATTTCCACCAAGTGCAGCATGACTTTGAAAAAGAAATGCATACATTTCTGAGATCCTGTTTGTGATGCACACAAAAGTCACAAAGTTCTTCACTTCTAAAAAATTTTGATACAGTGCCCTTCATAATTATTGGCACGGCTGGTTAAGATGTGTTAAAAGCCTTAAAATAAATTCAGTTTTTATTGAACTTTAACTTTTTCAAGGGAAAAAAATCCCTGACTAAAAAATCATTATTTTTCATAAAATCACCTGTTCCACAATTATTAGCACCCCTGATGTTAATACTTTCTACAACCCCTTTTGCCAACAAAACAGCACCTAATCTTCTCCTATAATGTTTCACAAAATGGGAGAATACAGAAAGAGGGATCTTCAATCATTCCTCTTTGCACAATCTCTCTAAATCATCCAGCGACCTGGGTCCTCTCTTCTGCACTCTCCTCTTCAGTTCACTCCACAGGTTTTGAATGGGGTTGATCTCTGGGGACTGAGAGGAGGGGCCATGGGAGGAGCTTGATTGTGTGTCTGGTGAACCATTTCTCTGTAGATTTGGCCACATGTTTAGGGTCATTATCTTTCTGAAAGACCCAGTGATGACCCATCTTCAGCTTTCGGGCAGATGCCACCAGATTTTGTTTTAAAATGTCCTGGTATTTCAAAGCATTCATGATGCCATGCACCCTAACAAGGTTCCCAGGGCGTCTGGAAGAGAAACAGCCCCACAGCATCACAGATTCTCCCCCATACTTCACAGTGGGCATGTGTTCTGCATACTCATTCGCCAGACCCACTTAGAGCTCTATCTTGGTCTCATCTGACCAAAGCACATGGTTCCAGTACGGCTTAAAGAACTCCAGACATTTGCGTTTATGATTGTGAATGAGAAAACGTTTTTTCGTACATGCCTCCCAAACAGCTTGTTGGCATGTAGACAGCGCCTGATGGTTGTTTTGGAGACTTTGTGACCCCAAAGAGCTACCATTTGTTGCAATTCTTTAACAGTGAACTTTGGAGAACTTTTTATTTTTCTTACCATCCTCCTCAGTGTGTGGTGGCAAAATAACCTTGTGTCCTAGTCCAGGCTTGTTTACCACTGTTCCAGTTGTTTTAAACTTCTTAATGATCCTCTGACAGTAGATATGAGCAGGTGCAGGTGAGTTGCTATTTTCTTGTAGCCATTGCCTGACTTGTGAAGGTTGACACACATCTGCTTTACCTGAATTGTGTATTCCTTTGTCTTTCCCATGTTGAAGAGTGGAGTGGATAAGAGAAATGGCCTCTGTGTCACATCATATTTATACCCCAGGGAAACAGGAAGTGATTAATTACTAATTAAATTAAATACTCTGATCAACTTTGTAAACTACTGTAGAAATTACAAAATTATATTAATTTCCTAGGAATTGTTAAGGAACAGGTAATTTTATGAAAAATAATTATTTCTTAGTCAGGGATTTTTTCCCCCTTAAAATTCACTTGATTTGAAGGTTGCATTTTTCTACAGTGTTCAGTGTGAGAGTCTGCTTCTGCAATAAAAATTGAATTTAGTTTAGAGCTTTAACACATCTTAACCAGGGGTGCCAATAACTATGGATGGCACTGTAAAAAAAACTAAAATACTGTATTACTGTAGGTCCACAGTAACATGATGCGTCTTCGTGTTTTTAAATGATCTCTGTTATTAGACCACATTTTACTTTCAGCAGTAAGGATTCCCCTCACTGTCCCATCTAATGTCATCTTGGATTTTTTACCCCAGCAAACCCAGGAGAAGGTGAAGTTGTTGATTCAACTTGCTGGTAGTTTGGTGGAGAAGGGTCATGTTCATGTGACTGAGCTGAAGAGGTGGGTGTCCACAGTAGACCGGCGCTACAGGGATTTCTCCTCACGCATGGGCCAGTACCGCTCCAGCCTGGACCGTGCGCTGGGGCTGTGCTCCGAGGTGAGGAGCTCATCTTCATGTTCTTCAGATAACACTAAGTGTGAGTCTGTATGTATGTAGTATATATAAACAGAATAAAATTAGTTGCAAATCTCATCACTTGTCTTTTATTCACAATAGAAAGAACAGAGGCATTCATGAGATTTGTAAATCATTGCATTTTGTTTTTATTTACATTTTACACTTCGTCCCAACTTTTCTGGGAGTGGTGGTTGTGAATATATATGTTGCTCCAAAAAATGAAAGAAACTCTTTTTATATTGATCTGATATTGATCAGGTATTGAGTGTTAATCAGTTTCAGCTACTTTGGTGTTAATGAAATGAACAGCAGGTGCACTAGACTGGCAGCAGAAATGGCCACTGATGTTTTTTCCCCGTTCCTGTTTTTGCACTAGTTTTGCATTTGGTTTGGGTCAGTGTGTCACTACTGGTATCGTGAGGTCACTTTCACTGACCTGTATTTGTTTGCATACATGTGTATATACCATCTATAGACAACCTGCATTTCCCTAAGGTTCTATCCCCAGTGTACAGGGTACTTATTGTTATGTGTATAGCTTCTACTTATGTGTATTGTGTTGTGAAGTGTTTATTTCCATAATTTGGTAAAATGTTTGGGTACTGTTACTTAAATTTCCTTTGGCATAAAAAATCTGTCTAATAGAGTTAAGTCCGTTTTATTTCTGTAGCTCTTTTTACAACTGACATTGTCACAAAGCTGCTTTACAGAATCCATGTCTCAGCCCCTAATGAGCAAGTCAACGTTGACAAAGGCAAGGAAAAAACTCTTAAACTGTAGGAAGAAACCTTGGGAGGAACCAAGGTTCAGAAGGGGATTAATTGTTGATTGTAGGGAAGATATTATGAAAACGGTGCTAACTCATGACCCTAGTTTTATTTTACTGTTTTCTAAATGTAAAGCCATTCTTCTCTATTGCCAATGTCTGTTGAAGACATGTGTTATAGCACTGCTATTTTGCCTCTGTAAAGGACAATAAGGATTTGGAGTTGGACATCATCCCAGCCAGCCTCACTCACACTGATCCAGAGGTCAACCTTAATGACCCCAACCATGAGGTTAATGAAGAGAAGAAGAAATCAGCCAGGAAAAAAGAGTGAGTGAGACAGCTCTCAAACAATGGAAACATCAAATACACTTCCTCCCAAACATGTCAGAAAGTTTACTTCTGTTGCTCAGAAGTTTTCAGTCGGGTGGTTTATGCCATGTTTCTTAGCCGCATAAAGGAAGCACCTTCTCACTGATCAGTACTTCTGGATGCAGTAGTTGTTGTTTTTCTCTGCTAAGCTTTCTGTTTTTTTGCAGATATATCATGGCTGAGCTGCTGCAGACTGAGCGAGCGTATGTGAGGGACCTGCAGGAGTGTTTAGAGGTGTATTTCTCTATTGCACCATTTTTTAATTATTTAACAGTTAATATTTTGCACTCCTAAGACATTGAATGCATTATTAAATGTAATCCAGTAATTATATTATTGATTATATACTTATATAGTTGCATTTACACCCAAATTACACAATGTGTTGACAAATCTCTAAGCGTAAATGGTGTAAACAGGGATAAATGAATGGATCACAGTGGTCGGCACTGCTTCCGTATGTGGGCCATATTGTCCCATCATGCTTTGTTGTCATCACTGTCCATGTGGCTTGTGCTCAGTAGTGAGTCAGTCATGACAGTAATGCAGCTGTCAAATGAATATGTGTCTCCTTTTTCCTTTTACTCATGACCAAGTGGTAGATTCTTCCAAGCCTAGATTATACAACTTCTTGTATTAAACTTCTATACTGAGAGTTATTTTGAAGCTAACATTAGGCAAAATGCAATTCTGGAACTAACATCCTGTACTTTCTCTCTTTGCAGACGTTCTTGTGGGAGATGACGAGTGGAATGGATGAGATTCCACAGGGGATCACTAACAAAGAGAATGTCATCTTTGGAAATATTCAGGAAATATACGATTTCCATAACAAGTACATCTTTCTCGCTTCAACATCATCCTTTATTTAATCTGTAGATATTTGAGTAATTATTGTCATTTAGTTATACATTTAGCTAACATTATTGCTAAATAAAAAAAACAATTACGATTTTTCTAAATTAAATTAATTTTTATTACTTTTGTATTTTATTAAATGTAATTTTATAAAATTTTATTTGATGTATGAAATACTACAGTCTGCATTGTATTGAGATTCAGGGTCAAAAAGTGACAAAAATATGTCATGAGACAATCTTAATTTTTTGTTAAATTCAAATAAAATTTGAATATTTTCTGCTCACCTTATGAATAAAGTGTCTATTATGGTATTGACTGAAAATTTAGAATACAATTACATTTCTCAATAGCTGCGACTTCTAAATCTTAAGGCAGTGAGCAGTGTCTTAGGGCAGTGGTGGCCTAGTGGTTAGGACTTTGCCCCTGGGATCTGTAGGTTCAAGTCTCAACCCAGGCACTGCTGAGGTTCCCTTGAGCAAGGTACCATCCCCACTTCACTGCTCCCCAGACGCAGTGTGTGATGGTGTGGTCACAACGACAACTAGTCACTTACACTTTAATCATCTCAACTCATTTTGTTGTCCATGTTGTCTGTGTTTCGCTATGTTCCTCTGTTCTAATTGGCCGATTTGTTGTTTTTCTTTCCAGTATTTTCCTTAAAGAGCTTGAGAATTATGAGCAGCTGCCTGAGGATGTTGGGCACTGTTTTGTCACATGGGTAAGAGGCCATTACATAAACAGTGTAGTCATTACTGCTTAGAATACCCCATCCATCTATTTTACCATTACAGTCCTGCCTGATAGTATGTAATAAACACTGTGCCTCATTGAGCCTTAGTGCCCCCTTTGCTGTTTAACCTTGATCACAATAGACGTAGGGTCTTCACAACAGTTTTATTTTAGGATCACAAACACCTGGGTTACTGTAAGCTACCATGTCTTAAAATACATATTGAATCTATAATCCTAAGACTGATGTGATGCTATTGCCACTATGTTTCTTAGGCTGATAAGTTCCACATGTATGTAACCTACTGCAAAAACAAGCCGGACTCCAGTCAGCTCATTCAGGGTCAAGCTGGGCGCTTCTTTGATGTGAGTTACCTCATGCTTTTTTCTCTCACGTTTTTCGAAAGATTGCTGCTGGTGTGATGGTCCACTGTGCAGTTAGATGGCAGCAGAGAGCTTCCTCTGCTTCACTCTGTTAATTCGGAAGTATGAACCTATATACTGTTTTCAAGCTACCTTGTGTTATTTAAACTGTGATATTAATAATGCTATAGAATCTATAGTGTGTATTAATAAGGGTATTTCATAAATAAAATCACAAAAATGCAATCATCTAGTAGTGCCTCAGTTAAAAAATGTTTTACTGTCAAAAAGTGTAATAATTCAAATACTTTTTTTCAGTGTTTCATACACTACACTGCAGCAGATCTACGTGTTTAAACAGGACAAATTATGTTCAATTTGTTGCTCAGTGTTTTTAAGTACTCATTTATTATAATAATGTTATACATCTTCAGATTGCCCAGCTGTAATGATCACCCTACAGCCTGGTGTCTGACTGCATAATTAGGATATAAGTCATCTTAATGGTCTTTTTGTCGGCCCAAAAACCAATTGCTCACTGTAGACTGTAAAACTTTTCCTGTAAAATTTACATTAAACACTGACAACAGCTGTTTTCTGTCATTTTTACCGCATCTATATCATCTATATTAGGGCCTGGATTGCTCAGTCGACAAAGCATCAGACTTTTAATCTGAGGGTTCAGAAGGCCTAGTGGTTAGGACTTTGCCCCTGAGATCAGAAAGTTGCAGTCCCAGCCCAGGCACCACTGAGGTACCCTTGAGCAAGGTACCGTCCCAACTTCACTGCTCCCCGGGCACTGTTAATAGCTGCCCGCTGCTCCACGTGTGCACGTGTGATGGGTTAAATGCAGAGGACACATTTCGTCTGCTGTGGTGTGTTCACAATGACAAATAATCACTTTCACATATCATGTATCACATTTTTACTGTGATACAGCCATAGCCCAATGGTTAGAGAAGTGGGTTTGTGACCGAAGGGTTGCAGGTTTGAATCTCGGAACCGGACAGCAGCTGAAGTGCCCTTGAGCAAGGCACCTAACCCCTGACTGCTCACCATGTACGTCGCTCTGGATAAGAGCGTCTGCCAAATGCTGTAAATGTAAATGTACTATTGTTAAAAACAAATGTTAAATTCTGTAGTTTTTTCATATGTTGTGTTTTAGTGTTACATCTTACCACTATATGTGAATACATACAAAATATTTTCCCTTGACTGCCTACCACTAGAAGATTAAAATTCAGAATGCAAACTAATCAACATATAAATCAAGTTTGTATAGTTCTAACTGCTGTTAGTTTGCATTACAAAAGCAGCATTAGCAAACCACTGAGTTACATATATTCTCATATTCTCATATTCAGAATTTGCTAAGAGTAACTTGCGTGTAGGAATAGTTTTCTTAGCTAATCTGTTAATCAGTCCAAACTGATGCCGTTTATGGTGGACCATGAGAGAGTAATCCAGAAGAGGCTTTTGATGACAGCTGCGAGGCTAAAAACAACTTGAAGTAAATACTGTTCAGTTCTGTAAAACATTGTAATGGTGCCTTATGAAACCAACATTCCTGCTTTAAACACACTGTTTTTACAAACAAAAAAGCTGCATAAAATATATGTTATAACCAAAAAGTATGTTAACATTGGAATTTTTACAGCTAATAAGTACATAACCTCTATAGTAGTTAGTGAATAATTCACAGTAGTTAGTATGAATACTATTAGTATAAAATATCTGATCAGTAACTGAACAATTACCATTAATTTTAAGTGACTAAACAGCACCAGAACTGCATGACTATATATTTTTGAGATAAAAAAAGTCCATATTGGGAATAAGTTTGGTGCAAGAATATAAATAAATGTTACTTTGATATTTTTTAACTTCATTCAGCTGTCTGCATGTGTATCTGTGCTTTATGCGTCACCTGCCTTGAGAACTGGTGATGGGCATGCATGAGCAGTCCAAAGATGCAGCTTAAATGGTGACAAGCAAGCATAAAAGTGAACGTTAAGCGAATAGTAGTGTAGCAGTAATTCACATTGATTCATATCCTGGGCTCCTTGAATTTGTTGAAATTGCACCTAGAAAATCCTTGTATTTGATGTTTAAGAAGCTGTGGTAATCCTGCTGTAGTGTTTAAACAGAAATACATCTAAGCATATTCTCTAATCATGCATTTACATTTACATTTATTCATTTAGCTGACGCTTTTGTCCAAAATGACTTCCAGGTACAGGAAAAATCAAGCATAATCATGCCATGTTATACTTGTTTTATTTAAGTAGAATTTGTAATATGCACAGCCAGAAGCAATATTACTTGTTCTGAGTGAAACTGGTGACTTAGTATCGCTTTACTTGTATTGACTATGAAAAAGTTGGCTCCTGTTGAAATGCTAATGGTCTGGTGGTGTTTGGAATGTATGCATTCTGTAGGAGATCCAGAGAAGACATGGGCTGGCCAACTCTATCTCCTCCTACCTCATCAAACCTGTTCAGAGGATCACCAAGTACCAACTGCTGCTAAAGGTGGGAAGGAGATATGGGGGGATACTTTTAATAATACATGGTATTAAAGAAACATTTGCTGCAAAACTGCTTCGGCCTCACCCCAAAAATATCTGTTGGGTGTAAAAGTGAAAATGTGTGCACAACTATAGTAGGTAATAAGAAATGGAATTTTGTATTACTATTGAGTAAAAATATACTGTATGTTGTTTGTGTGTGTGTACGTGTGTGCATGTGTGTGTGCAATAGGAGTTGCTGACATGTTGCGAGGAGGGGAAAGGGGAGATAAAGGAAGGTCTGGAGGTGATGCTGAGTGTGCCTAAGCGAGCCAATGATGCCATGCATGTCAGCATGCTGGAGGGTAAGCTCTTATTAAGGCTTCAGGTTTCTTATTAAGGCTTAAGGTTTGCTTAAGCAAAGATGTGGAGTTGACCATTACCAGCCATGGAAGTGTGTTCCATTAAATAAAATCCTTAGGTCCTGAATTACACACACACTTGTTCTTGTTCTGAGAAACTCAACCTTCATTGTTTCTGGTCCATAGGTTTTGATGAAAACCTGACTGTTCAAGGGGAGCTGATCTTACAGGATACGTTCCAGGTGTGGGACCCCAAATCCCTGATCCGGAAGGGCAGAGACCGCCACCTCTTTCTTTTCGAGATTTCTCTAGTCTTCAGCAAAGAAATGAAGGACTCTTCGGGACGCACAAAATATGTCTATAAGAATAAATTGCTGGTATGATTGAACAGAGGACTGGTGCCCTCTCTTGCTTATTCATGATTGCATATACAAGAGGAGCTTTTCTTGACAATGCAAATGTTATGAGAAGTTGCTTTTTGTGAATATAGAATTGAAATAAACGATATTGTCTAAATATAACTTAAAGAAAATAATCAGTACTGGCTTAAAATTGTCTGGACTCAATGTAAATTGAATGTAAAGGCAATTATTTTGTGATTTTGTAATATGTAATTACTTCACCTGTAAAAGCATTAATCTACAAGGTTATGCACTTTAGTTCTTCAAATTAATAAGTAATTATTTAATAATACACCGCCATGAATAAGAACATGTTAAGTTTATTGACAGTCACAACATACGGTATATGTATTTAATATTACTTGCTTTTTAACATGGATTTCTACAAAAGTTAATTTTAACTAAATCAAATCAAATCAAACTGAAGTATCATGCTGGCTGAGTGACAGCCCTCAGTGGCCTATTGCAGCTACAGTGCTGTAGTGACGGTACAGCATGGGACACTCTATGTTTGACAGCATTTAAGGATAATAACAATTTTCATAATTTAATGCTTTCCCTGTTATTAATGTTGGATTTTCCAGACCTCAGAGCTGGGGGTGACGGAACACATCGAGGGAGACCCCTGTAAATTTGCCCTGTGGGCTGGACGCACCCCTACATCAGACAGCAAAACCATCCTTAAAGTAAGACTGGCGCTTGGTCCTGATTGTTTATAGGTTATATACAGTAACAGTCTTTTACAGGTTTTTAATAAATGAGCATGTTTTTTGTGAATTTGCAATAAGTTAACGTATTAAACAATAACCTGCCAGTAATATGCTGTGTGCTGTTTTGTAGTATAAATGTCACCAGTGCATGCAAAAAAGTGTGTTAAGAAAGTGTTTGCTACCTTTATAGCATCTAGATTTATATAGATTTACATTTATAGCAACAGATTTGTGTAGGATTTTTCCTCCAGCATTTTTTTTTACATTCACATATATTTACATGTAATATTGTAATCAAATGGTCCTTTAGTGTCTAATATTTGATCTTATTACAAACCAGTAAAAGGATTTATTTAGCCTTTAACTTTTTATAGGTGTTTTATGTGTGCTCTTTAATTTGCACTCTCACTCTCACTTCTCAGTTAGTTTCAGTAGTCTTGTGCCCCATTGTCATACAATCTCTCAATCTCGTCACATTCCTGCAGGCATCCAGTATGGAGGTGAAGCAGGAGTGGATCCGGAACATTCGGGAGGTCATCCAGGAGAGGACAGTGCACCTGAAGGGGGCGCTAAAGGAGCCCATCCACCTGCCCAAAACTCCAGCCAGGCAGCGCAGCATCAGCAAGAGGTGAACTACATTATCGCTTTAACCACATCTTCATACCTTTGCATCTCTTTCCCTCTTTTTGTTGTTTCCCTTTGTTTGTCCAGTATAGCATTGTTTTTTCATTCTCTCTCTCTTTCTTTCTTTCTTCAAAATTCAGAGAAAACACAGAAGATGCAGACAGTCAAGGTGATGCCAGCAGTCAGCCAGACACAATCTCTATTGCATCACGAACGTCTCAAAACACAGTGGACAGTGACAAGGTAGGAGCATGGCCTTCATACAGAATGCATCCTTTCAACATCTTCACTCAAAAAAACCTCCCTCTTACAATATATATAAAACCACTGTTAAACGTGTGACACCTTCAAGCCCTCAGAAGACATTGCCCAAGAAATCGTTAAGCTACTGCAATACATATACTTAGCTACTTGGACCCAGAATGTTGGTATTTTAGAGATACATGTGCTGCTATCAAAGTGATGTCCATGCTTGTTTCAGTAAGACAATTCTCATTCTGTCCATTTGTAAGCAGTGTATGTGCTTGACTGGCTACTCTCAGTCAAGATCTGTCTCCTACTGAAAATGTATGGAGCTTCATTGGACAACAGTGACCACAGACTGCTGAGCAATAGTATTATTATTTCATTTTATTTATAGGCAACTTTCAAGACACTGAAGCACACCTTACAAAACAGGAGAGAACACCAGGACAATAATCACAATAATAACAATAAAGTGAGCTAAACAAAAATAATACATAATAAAATCAAAATAATCTGTAACTTGTAATACATTAACTGTAAATCTGAGTTGATGCAGTCACAGTTAAAAATGAGAGACAGTAGAGAAGTGTGAAAAGATGGGTCTTAAGTCTAGCTGTGAACATGGGAAGTGAAGAAATGCAGCGGATATCTTGAACAGGGGTGTTCCAGAAATGGGGAGCATCAAAGCTGAAAGATCTAGACCGGGTGTTTGACAAATGAGCAGAAAGTATAGCGAGGGAACTGTTACAAGAGGATCTAAGACAGGGATGTTCAAACTCAGTCCTGGACAGTTTGGCAGGTGCCCTCCTCAAACACACTCGCTAAACTTGGCAGGTAACAGGTGTGTCTGAGCAAGGAAATCACCAAACTCTGCAGGATAACGGCCCTTCGGGACAGGAGCTGGACACCCCTGATCAAAGATTAGGAACAGGTGTATATGTTTGTAAAAGGTTCAGATTATGGAGAGAACCTAAGAGGGAGCCAGTGAAGTTTAAAAAGAACAAGGGTAATGTGTTCAATGGAGTTTCTGGTAATAACGAGTTCTGGACGAACCGAAGCTTATGCAGAAGTTTATGGGGGAGGCCAGCCACTATATAATTACAGTAGTCAATGTGAGATGTTATCAATGCATGTACAAGCATGGCAGTACTATTGGGCACGAGAAATGAGTAGAGACCATTTATATTGTGGAGGTAAAAATATGCAGACCGGGTCGTCTTTATGTGCGTTTTGAAAGTGGGAGTGCTGTCAAAGCTTTTAACCTAAACGAGAAGGAGAACTGTAGTCTTTTACTAAGCAAGAATAAGCAAAAGCAAATCACAGATTATTGTTTTTATTGGATTTTACAAAATGTCACAGCTTGATGACTTAACACAAAGACTGTTTGTAGTTCTGTTCCCCCACTTTGGTAATGTTTCTGAACAAACAGTGGGGAAAAAAAACTCTTAGAAAACATTTAAAGCTGAAAAAATATCAGTCAGACATTTCCCTACGTCTGACTGGTACTCAATAGTCCCGTATATGCAGCTTATTTTTTTTAACCGCAGACTTTTCTGAGTAAACTTGTCATCAGTGCTGTGTGTAGGAGAAATGTGGGTTTGTGCGTAGGGACGTCTTCCCTCCGTGGAAATTCTGACCTGTCATGGCGGAT
Source organism: Lepidarchus adonis (assembly GCA_037576955.1). NCBI lineage: Eukaryota > Metazoa > Chordata > Actinopteri > Characiformes > Lepidarchidae > Lepidarchus > Lepidarchus adonis. Next base: position 1,935,037 of record JBBIGC010000104.1, read on the forward strand.
TGCCTTTGGGAGTGTGTGTTTGTGTGTGTTTGTGTGTGTTTGTGTGTGTGTGTGTGTGTTTGTGTGTGTGTGTGTGTGTTTGTGTGTGTTTGTGTGTGTTTGTGTGTATGTGTGTGTTTGTG
>JBBIGC010000104.1:1946101-1961480 GCA_037576955.1 Lepidarchus adonis
TGTGTGTGTGTGTGTGTGTGTGTGTGTGTGTGTGTGTGTTTGTGTGTGTGTGTGTGTGTGTGTGTGTGTGTGTGTTGTGTGTGTGCGCGTGCGTGCGAGCATGTGTGGTATCATTAGTTTGAGTGTTTATGATACATCTACTTTCCATCTCCTTCTTTCAGGTTTGTGCTGAATGAGATGGTGCAGACAGAGAAGGACTATGTGAAGGACCTGGGTATAGTGGTGGAGGTCAGTGTAAAATACTGGAACTGATGACGCTATGCATTAAAGAAATAATTCAGCAAATATTAAAATGTAGGCATGTCTGGTGTTCATGGTTTGTTTTTTGAGCTTTGTATTAAGGTTGTAGATACAACTGCAGTCAGTTTGATATCTGTTTTTGTTGCATAAATAAGACTTGGATGAACTTTGCAGATATTTCCTTATTTATTTATGGATTTATTTATTTATTTATTTATTAATTAAGATTGGCTGATTTGCATGAAAGTTACATAATGTTTATACTTGGGTTACATAATGTCTGTGTGGACTTTATAAAGAGCATTTGATAGACAAGATATGCCAATCTTAAGCAAACAACAATACTCATCTTGCATTGTTTGCTATTTTTTTCAGGGCTTTATGAGGAGACTGGCCGAGAAAGGTGTCCCAGAAGACATGGCAGGAAAAGATAAGATAGTCTTCGGGAACATTCATCAGATCTATGATTGGCACAAAGAGTGCGTTGTGTTTCAGTGTGGTCTTTAGTATTCATTAGATCAGTCTTAGAACATTGCCCGCTACTGAGGATGTTATGTGTCAAGTAAAAGTGATTGTAATTATCACTCAACAGTGTGTTTAATTGTTCACAATCAATGAGTCTCAAGAGTGTGTGTACATGTTGCTTAGTGCATCTTCTAAAGTTCAGTTGTATAATAGGTTTTAAATGACATTTATATTTTTATAATTTTTTAAATGTATTCATTATTTTAAAAGACATTATAGACAATACATTAACACTTCAATTAATGATATGTTACTTGGAGACCATGCCAGCCAACAGTCAGTTGCACAGTGCAGTGCACATTAGGTGTTGATCAGTGGAATATTTAGTGCCGCTCGAATTTTAATGTCGAATATGAAGAGTCTAAATACAAACTAAGTGTTTAACTAGCACATTTCAAACATGATCATGCTGAAGAACACAGGTGGCAACAATTCTGCCAAGGAATCTGACAAAAATGCAACTTTTAAGATTTAACTGAAAGTTAAATTTTTAACCATATTCTAAAAATTATGTGTGGTTAAGTATGGAAAGTGTGATGTAGTTCAATAATGTAGAAAAGATTGTAGTATTTTTAAAATTTGCATGAAACTACATTTGTATTGACAAGTACTAGACAGCATAAAATCTTGAAATGCCACTAAATGTTGCATTCATGTTCAAATGTAATATATTGACGTTTTTATCATACTAAATATGTTTAAGCAACTTAGTTTGCCTGGCATTCTGTGCATCTTTGATATGTTGTTTTGCATCAGACTAGAAAATATGCAAAATGTTAGCAAGCTTCCGGGTTGAATTTCATACACTGTATACAGTTTTGGCAAGCCACAAAAGAAAAGAAAACACTGGTGGTAGAGGTGGGCGATATAGCAAAAATATTGTATATTGAGAAATTTCCCCGATATTCAATATGTCAGGATTTGCATTTTTCCACTACCTGTTAAGACAAAAATGAACTTCATATATATATTTATGTCAAAGTATGAGTACAAATGGTTGTTATTTTGTGTTTCTCATGCCACAGTACAATAAGTTCACTTTAGTAAGACGAATGATGCTTTCTGAAATAAAACATGATAGTGCTTTTTAATTAATGATGATATCACAATCTGCTCAGAAAATCATATTGTAGCCACAATTTATCACGATAATGATAAATATCAGAATATTCCCCAGTTTTACTGTTGGTATGCACATATTGACAGGAGCTGTATTCCTTTTGCATCAGGATATAGACCAAATGTTTACATGGATTGATTTAAATGTTGTTTTGGGGTTCTTCAGGTTTTTCATGGCTGAACTGGAGAAATGCTTGCAAGACCATGACAAACTAGCTGAACTTTTCATCAAACATGTGAGTGCAGTTTCAATATTGATACAAGTTTATGTGTCCGTGTTTGTATGTGTGTGTCCATCATGTGTACTTTTTGGCTACAGGAGAGGCGACTGCACATGTATGTGATTTACTGCCAGAATAAACCTCGGTCAGAGTTCATAGTGGCGGAATATGAGGCATACTTTGAGGTGAGCATTGAAAAAGAACACAGTTATTCCCCTTTTTAGTGATTTGCACATTTTAAACATTTGTCTTCTAAATGCACCTGAACAGGAAGTAAAGCAGGAGATCAATTCCAGGATGTCCATCAGTGACTACCTGATTAAACCCATTCAACGCATCACCAAATATCAGCTGCTACTCAAGGTATCAGTCACTATATTAAGACAGAATAGAATGTATAGTAATATGATTTTTAAAAATGTATCTGATGGACAATATATGTAGTATTTCCTGTTTTGATGTTGTAATATAAATTATAATTTTAAATTCTCATATAACTACACATTTAAGTACACTTGTACACATTGCACAGTGAGTGAAACTGGCAGTGCACTTTCTGTTACCCACATACATATACATAATATGTACTGTCCTTTGAAAAAAACACTTTAAAAACACATATAGTGTTTTGCTTAGGCCGTTTTAAGAATGTATCTTAAATGGTCAAATACGCAGCATTGTGTATCAAGACCACACCAGCCAATACCAGTTCAGTCTCCTGCTCAATCTGATTGCAACCTGTTTTGTGTGTATTGCTGGTAGATCATTTGATGTATTTTCTTAAATTGCTGCTTTGTTTTGAAAGGAAAAAAAAGGAAACATTTTATTTTTATGAGCAAAACTAATCCGTGTATTATAATTACAGCTCTCTAGTCTAGAAATTGATCACAATGAAAACCGAATTGAATCCTTACCTCAAAATCTAATGTTGTAGTGAACTATGGAAATATGTTGAATAATCTTGTATTCTTGCAACAACCCCATAAGAAATGTTGTCTTCCTACCTTTCCTACTTTTTAAATACTTTCACATATAATTTTTTGCATTGTAAGATCATGATATTGTATATGTATATGTACAGTATAATAATAATGATCTTTCTATTAGGACTTTTTGAAATACAGTTCTAAAGCAGGATTGGATTGTCAGGAGATAGAGGTAAGAGAATTAACATTGTTTTTATCTGTGTGTGTGTGTGTGTGTGTGTGTGATTTGGTTCTAGCTTTTTTTCTGCTTACTACTTGTATAAGTGTTGCATAAGTTTTATCTTTGCCTGCCCCCACTTACCTGCAGAAAGCAGTTGACTTGATGTTCCTGGTGCCCAAACGCTGCAACGATATGATGAACCTGGGCAGGCTACAGGGATATGAGGTAGGTTGAGCTTAGCTTACTGACTTACTACTACATAACCCACACACATCCCACTGGGGAGAATGGATCAGAACAGATCAGAGCTGGTAGGAGTGCTGAACCAGGATCATCTTTTATAAACATTTAATAATCACTATGAATGTTTAACATTTTTCTAGATCAGTACTCCAAATTGTGTGCAAGTTGTCCATCAGTAGTCTAGGGTTAGGGTTATTTACAAGCTGGAATTATATAAGTTGGGATCTGCACTTTCCCCTCTTGTGGAAATGATTTGCAAGTGAGAAGAGGTTTATATAAATTGGTATGTGATTTTGCAAACACAGGACAGTTTCTAAAGTTTTTTGTTAAGAATGGATTGGGGGAGTCAACTCTTTAGCTCCATCACATCAAGTGATGCACAGATGATATATGACACAATGTAAATCCCAATGGGGTGTGGGTGTGTGTGTGTGTGTGTGTGTGTGCGTGTGCGTGTGCGTGTGTGTGTGTGTAGGGAAAACTGACAGCTCAGGGGAAGCTGCTTCAGCAGGACACATTTTTCGTGACAGAGCAGGATTCGGGAGTCCTGTCCCGCAGTAAAGAGCGCAGAGTTTTCCTCTTTGAGCAGATCGTCATCTTCAGTGAGCTTCTTCGCAAAGGATCCTCGACGCCTGGATACCAGTTCAAGAAGAGTATCAAGGTACTGTACAGATTGGAGTTGGTAGTGTGGAGAGCAAATTACTAGCAGGGCCCTTTTCTATGTAACTGTAAATTCCTAATGTCATTATTTTTTCATGTTCTATTTATCAAAGCATGACAAACATGTTATGGCCAAAGTTTTCCTTGTGTTCCTTTTTATTAAACAATGTCCTTTTCTTTGATCTTCTTGCACTAATCAACAGAGAAATGACTGCATTCTACGGAAAATACATACATAAAACCATGTGACACACTTAAAGGAAGTAAAGATTTTTTAATTCCCTGGGGAAATTAGCCTCTGCATTTAACCCATCAGAAGCAGTTAGCACCACACTAGGACTGAACAATGAATCATTTTACTGTATATATCAAAAATGATCAATGATTAATGCTGGTTCAAGGAATTAAACTAACAACCCTTCTGTCTCAAAACATCTGTAATCTTTAGGCCATTACTGCCCCTCAAAAGGAGTCAAGTCAGTTTTATTTGTATAGTGCTTTTTACAAATGCCATTGTCACAAAGCAGCTTTACAAAATCACTGTCTAAATCCCTAATGAGCAAGTCAAAGGTGACAGAGGCAAAACTCCCTGAACTGTAGGAAGAAACCTTGGGGGGAATAACGGGTCAGAAGAAGTCAGAACCCATCCTCCCCTGGTCGATATCCGATAATAATAACAACAGATAAAAGAATTTACTGGTAGATAAATAAATTGAAAGTAATCATTTCAGTTTAGAAAGGCATCAGCAGTTCCTTGTGTACAAGTAGGCCTCATTGAGTTATGATCAGTCATGTGGAGCATGGTTCTGTCAGTATGGACGTATAGGAGTGAGTGGGTTCCAGCTTATTAGGATTGGTCTATATCAGCACAGCATCACTGCAGGATCACTGATATCTCAACATAGTACAGAGAGAGACTGAGAGACTGTTCGGGATTGTTATACGAGTTGCTTGTTCACATTCCTGTTAGATTGCACATTCAATAAAATTCACTTTTAGTTTGATCCCTTTTGATTCATTTAAACATTTGTGTCATCTTTTCCATTTTTGTCCCTAAAGTGGTGTGTTCATGCCTTTACTTGTGCAGATGAGCTATCTGAGCATGGAAGAGCATATCGACAGTGACCCGTGTAAGTTTGTGCTGGCGTGCCGCGGTTCGTCTGAGAGGTTAACGCTACAGGCTGCTAACATTGACATTAAGATGGAGTGGGTCAGCAGCATACGGGAGCTGCTGGACATGCAGAGCAACTTTCTCACAGGTAAGAGACTGTGGTAGACCGTAACAACTGATGTAGTCAGTCTCCAGTTGTACATCCCTGTGATTATGAGTTTTATTCTATCGCTGTCTGTGCCGTTCATGTCTCTCCAAATTTAAAATAGATTTTAGTTGTTACCAGCAATCAGGAGACAAGCAATTTCTAAATTTTCAATAAATATCACATTTGTATTTATTAGTAGAAGATGTGATATTTTGTATATAGGCATATATGTCATGCATTCACATCTTTCAACAATTTGTAAATTAGACCAGTCTACTATGACATTATATCATTGTCTATGACTAATGTCTAGCTATTTTATTATAATGGCACCTGTCAGGAGGTGGGATATATTAGGCCATGGGTCTTAAACTTCAGTGCGGGTCCAGCAGTTTGGTAGTTTGCCTCCTCAAACACACTCACTACACCTGAGGGAGATCACCAAACCGACACTGGCTCACCAGGACTGAAGTTTGAGACCCATGTGTTAGGCAGTGAGTGAACAGTGAGTTCATGAAGTTGATGTGCTGGAAGCAGTAAAAATGGGTGAGCGTAAAGTTCTGAGCCACCTTGACAAGGGTGTAATTGTGATGGTTTGAAGACTAAGTCAGATCATCTCCAGAACAGCAGGTCTTATGGAGTGTTCCAGGTCTGCAGTAGTTAGTACCTATGAAGAGTGATCCAAGGAAGAACAACTGGTGAATCAGTGAAAGGGGTTACGGGCACCCAATGTTCATTGATGTGGGGAGTGAAGTTTAGTCTGCCTGGTCTGATCCCAAAAAGAAGCTCCTGTTGCACAAAATGTTAATACCAGTTCTGATAGAAAGGGGGCAGAATACAAAGTTCACCACAGTCGGCAGCAACATGAGGGGAAAATCCACAAAATAAGAAATGACAGATTATTTTAATGGTACATGGCCAAGAATATGCAAATTTACCCTGTTTGGTTGTTTCTAGCTTTACAGAACCCTCGGGAGTACCAGAAGAAAGAGTCTGGAGTCTCACACTCTCTGAGCCGCCAGGCATCAAGCAGCAGCCGCTCCTCTTCCTCACACCCTTCCACCCCCCTTAAACCTGCCTCCACCTCCAATGGTAGCCCTGCCCACAAACCCAGTCAGCAACAGGAGGAGGTCAGTACAAACTAAACACTCAGTACTGAACACTGCACGTTTCTTAACTTAACAGGGCTTGTTTTGTGTTATTCCCATTTTATCCCCATGCATAATATATACTGTCCTTAACTAGAAACACATATTGTGACTTGTTTTGGCCCTGAGAATCTATTTGAAGCCAAAAACATTCTCATCTCAGCAACATGTATTCAGACCAGCTCAACCAATCAGAGTTCTGTCCCCAGCTCAGTCACTCATCCAGACCTGTTTATCATCTAGATTAAATTCAGATTCCAGGTTTTACAGCCTGATTGTACATTTAAAAGCTCAAAGACAAGCAAAATTAGATCAAATACAAAAGTAAAACTATCGCAGCAGAGTCTCTTACTGCAACTCAGTGAAATAAAAGTGATGGGATTTGATTGGCCTATAAAGAGAGTGTTATGAATTAATGTTGCACTATTTAGCTCATGCAAGTTTAAATCACATACATGTGTATCCAGTCATTTAGTGCCTGCACAGCTGGTTTATAAAATAATATGCATATACTATATGTAATTATAAATATAAATATATGTATGAATATACTATCAGTCATGTTTGCAGACATTCTGAGAGAAAATCAACTCTTTTCTTATTTATGCTGCCGCATCCGTGGGGTTCATGGCAAATGTCATGTAGTGAATCTAGTACAGTGTTAGTTTGTTTTCAGGTGAATCTCTCTTTGCAGAGATTAGACACACGCTGTTTGTCTTTCAGGAGAAGGAGTTATTCTTAGTGGGGCAATTGGCCTAGTTTACCTCTCTCCCTCTGTTCTCTTCATCTCTCTCTCGCTCTCGATAATGCATCTTGGCCTTGGCATATCCTGGTTTCTGCGGCCTCAATAAATCAGCCTGTCACCAAGAGCCAGACTGCATGAGCTGCTTTGCTACATTTTATTTTTAAATGTCTCAAAGCTCAGCTTTTTCACCCTGGCTATTTATTCACAGAGTAAAGGGAAGGTCAAGGTTGGCCCAAGCAGAGAGAGAGGAGCAGACTTGTCTGCGTGAACCTGTCCTGGATAGTTCTACCCTGCAGTTTGGCTATGGACTATATGTAAATATAAATAGAGGCTTATGAATGTTGTTACAGCTAGTCTGGTGGGTTATGTTGTGGGTACTGTGATGAGAGCAGGGTGCTAAACTGTCTTCTATGTTGCTTGACCTCTTGAGTTATTGAGTAAATAAAGTTAGAGATTAAGATTTAGCAAAACAAACATAACACTAAACTTCTTTCTACAATGTTCATGTTTTGTCAAATGTAGACCAGCACTTGCTTCTTTAGCTTTGCACTCAAACAATGAAAATAATGTAGTTAATGAAGCAAATACTGCCAACTGTGATGCTGTCCCCTATATCATCAATCACTTACCACAAACTTTCACGCCAGTTGAAGTATTCAGAGTGGGCAGATGCATTGAAATGACGCACAGTAGAGAAACTTTCCAACTCGTATGTGTTTTCAGTGGCAGTGATAGGACAATTGCCAGTGAATCTATGCATATCTATAGGTTTTTCATGTATTTGTGTGTGTATATCATGTTGATAATGGCAAAAAAATATTTTCTGTATTGTCTCCCCTTACCACAACATATACATTTCAGCTGTAAATTGAAAAAAAATAATTTAGTACAAAATTACAATGAAAGCTGCCAATTAAGCAGCATATACATGCAAATGATTCCATGTAACAGCTTTCTGTACCATTTAGAGGTATTACATCCTTATTTATGTTTCTTTCAACAGTGAATTTCAAATAAAAAATAATTTAATTCAACAAAAAATATGAAAAAATGGTCTACTTGTTGATGCTGCACAGTATACTCCGGGGGTGAACAGTAACAAATGCATGTTTTGAGAATCTGTACTTCACATGCAAATCAGTTTTTAGGAACTTTTTATTTACATTTGAAATATGAACATTTGACTCCACTACATTTCTATGAAAGTTCTGGCCAGTGGCTGAATTTTCTTTTCCACTTCTCAATAAACTAGTTGGGACATAACAGTTGTTTCTGTGTGAATCTACTGTTGGGGTAAGTTAGCATTAATGCCAAGTTAATATTACTAACTAAAGTCACATAAAGGCAGTGTATTCATGCAGGACCCAACCCCAATAAGGGGGGCAAGCGGTGGCAAGGTTCATCCAGCTGTTTCACATTTCAGTTAGTGCTGGGTAATCAAAGTAAAATGATCCAAATCTACAACATTATAACTGTTTATCCTTTATTTTACAGGAGCTGGATGAAGCAGAGTGTAACGGCTTATCTTCAGTACTGGTGACACAAGATTACAATGCAGTGAAAGAGGATGAGATATGTGTGGTGGTGGGCGAGAAGGTGCAAATCCTAGCGTCCAATCAGCAGAACATGTGCCTGGTGTACCGACCCGCCAACAGCCAATCGCCTGCTGCGGAAGGCTGGGTGCCAGGACACGTGTTGTCCTCCACCCGGTAAAGCCACGCCCCCTTCTCTGCCTCGGGAATTAAAAACATCCAGTCACTACTCAACCAATCAGCATTCACCGTTCAGTTTCACCACAGTGGACTATATGCCAAGAAGGCATGCAACGCATGCCAGTCCACCTGCTCTTGAGTTCTTATTGCCCGAACAAAAAAACCTGACATCTGCCTGGTCCCGCCTCCTAAAGCAGTACAGCTAATAACTGGAGATACACACATGGATGTGACATCACATCCTGCTGTGGAAAAGGGTAACAACAAAACACAAAAAAGGAAATGAATAAAAAAATTATGAATCATGATAATAATAATAAAGATTGTGTTGTATAGAGAGGAACTCAAGGTGAAATTGTTAGTGCATTAGATGTGGATGCTTTTGAATGTTAGTGTTCTACTGTTTCTCATCGCCATCCTCCATTGCTCTGGAATGGACGTTTCTCTCTAGAGAGAATTCTCTCTCTCGCTCAGCCGTCTATGCCAAGTCATTTGCACACTATGTACTATATTTTCTTGTGTTGAGATTATTTTTTTTAAAGACTTTATAAAGAAGTGTCTTCTTTATGATTTACAGAAATCAGACATGGATCTTTTTTGTCATTTACCAATTCAATCTCCTGTGGAAAAACAAGACATTCTGCACTTTCCAGACACAAATGCATCGCAAAGACGCCAAGTTGTGCAATATCACAATAGTCACAATGCTCATCATTGTACCTTTAATGTAACTAAGAAATTTAAATGTATTATTCTGTATCATTTTAAATTTGTACATAATATTTTTGACATTGCCATGATAGAAACAAACCAGAGGAAATTCTTAGCTGTTTGCCCCCAAAAAAAAGATCAGAGAAATGATGGTAGTCAGCATTGCCTACCTCCTCAACCTGACAGTTATTCTTAACATTTGACATCTTCAGAGTTAGTAACTGATTTAGTTAAGTATCATCCAGATCATACCTGGCCAAAATGTTTACTGAAATTAGTTAATTCAAGTTGGTGTTGTCAATGGAAGATCTTTATAATTGTCAGTATCTGCTCTAGCAGTTGCAGGTGGACTCTTCGGTACAGTGTCCTCCTGCAGAACTGTATGTGTATATAAAAAAGGAAATCCAGCAGGTATTTCACTTGTTAATCTCTGGAATGTGGTTCATAATAAAGCTGGCAATTTTTCATCTTGGACGTCTGGGTGACTACATGCAAATTAATTACAAGATGACAATAAACAAGATGAATTCTGCATAAACGTGTTCTTTAGAACCTACATTTGATGTACACGGGGCCGACTTACGACGCACTTGACTTACAAAAATTTGTGGTTGCGACGCTGGCTCATTTTTTTTCCCAACGCAATTTGCGTTCCATGTTCTTATTTTTATATGTGTATTTACTGTCATATACAGTAGTTGAATGCAGTTGAATGCCTACTATATGCTTTATGGTAATACAGGACCAAGAGAGACTGGCGGCAAGTGAGAAAAAGTTGAGAAAAAGAGAGTTTGGCCTGAGATGATTGTTATTGGTTGCCGGCAGAGTTGCAAGGTATTAAAATGAAAGTGAAAGTGAAAGTAGGATCTGCCCCTATGCAATCAAATGGGTTTATAAAGCAACGGTCATGACTGAGATGGAAAGATTACTAGTGCTTATTCTGAAAGTGTATACCAACTCATATATACTGTAGTGGTTCCTCTGGGGAAGGAAGAACCGCCAAGAACACTCGCACACACAGTTATGCCTTTCAAACCAGTCAGAATGCTGCTGGCCAGATTTATTAACCAGCCTTTAAAAAGGCCAACCTGTACCGGTGCGTCCCCAAGTGACTAGGATGCACACAAGCATTAACCCGTGAGAGAGGCATGGCAGTGGATGGCCAGGCCCACAGAGTCACCAATCTCTAAACTCGTCACGGAGAGAGTGGGCCTGTTCATCCTCCACCAGCTCGCTCGCACAAACACAACACGCTGCATTACGTCAGCTCTCGTGCTGCCTCTGCTCCTGGAGCACATAGAACAACAAATACAACACAAACACAACACAATTCCCCGTTCCCATGATGCATTGCCACGCCCAGCCAATAGGAGCATCCCCAGGACCATTACAATACATTTTTATATTTACCACAGAAGATCATTGAAGTTCAGGAGCTGTTATTTACATATTTACCACAGGAATAAAGGTCAGTAATTGTTCACTTCACTACTGTACTGCGTATGTGCTCCATTTGAGTCACTTAGGCGCTTATGTAACAAAATATGGGTTACGACGCACGCTAAGGAATGGAACCCCGTTGTAACCCAAGCACAATTCTGATTGATTCAAGAAACCCTAGGAAACCCAAACACCAATTGTGGTGCATGTCTTACCACTAAACAAAATTACTATTTTTACGCTTTGCTTGAGGTAGATCAAGGGGTCATGTGGCAAAATGGTCCAGTTTTTGTTGTTGTGACTTTAATAGTTATGCAGGACCCATAAACAAGCTAAACATTTGTGAAACAGCATTTGCATCATCTCTGTGTACATAAAGTTTATAATTGTCATTTAAAACCAACAAAAAGACTCCAAAACAGTTTCAGTAGTTAAATTAGTACTGATATTTAGTCTGAACCAGGTATAAACTTAAGTCTTGGAACAACAAAGGGTTTCAGAATTAATTAAAAAAATAGTCACAGTGGGCTGTAATGAACTTAAGTGTTTTTGGTCTTATTTTTAGTAGCTGAAGTGTTGAACTTCAGTGTGTTCCAAGTCTTGGCCTACTAACTGCTCTTCTCTCCTGCCATGTTAAAGCACTGGCAAATGGAGCGGAACGTTACATCAATGTTCCACCTGCATCTGTGAGTATTTGTCCTGTTCTCCCCTGCTGATTTCAACACACATCTATGAAATATTCAGCACTGTCATCACGAACGACGGTAACGAAGGAAATGTCCTATTTTCTTTTCGCTCACTGTACTTGTTCACAAAATGGACTGCAGGCTCTATTAGGGATAAGGAATCATGATTATAATGTGGCTTGGTGTCCTGGTTCTACAGTCAAAATGCAATGGATTTTCCTCTGATCATGACTCTGCTTTCAAGCAAATCTGAGTACCTTCAAAGTTTTACTAAATTAGTTCCCGGTTTGAGTGCCACTGCTGCCCCCTCGTGAAAATAACTATGATTGGAGGAGGAGGGTTGGACTGGTAGGACTCCTCAAAGCCTTTTTATTATCAAGAGTGATTTCCATGCATGCATCTCTTAATTGACCACTGAGCTGACTAACTACATTACAATGGGGGCAGGGACCGAACAGTCATTTCTTAAATATGATGTGCTGATAGCAGGACAAATGGGCACAGGGATCTGATCCACTTTGGCAAGTCTTATTGTGATAGTTAGGTGAGTAATGGCATCCCACTCTTCTTGAAGGACGGCTCTCAGGTCTTTGAGGTTCTGGAGTACAGAATTATGAGCCTCTACACTACGACTCGGCTCCAATAGGTTTTCTTAGGGATTCAGAAAGTGCAGTCACTCCATTCGAGGTTCCCCAGTCTTCAGCAGTCGTTCCCTAATGATGTGACCTCAATGAGCTGGAGCATTGTCGTCCATGAAGATGAAATTAGGCCTGTGCTGTTCATTGAGGGGCATTTTTATTCACTACACTATTCACAAAGTGCATGGCAGTTCTGTATTGACGATAGTATTTCCCCAACAATAGGCTGCCCTATATTATAGGCCGCCCCATTGTAGAAGCTGCAGAAAAAGCTAATTTAAGTTTTTAAAACTCTAAGATAAGCTGCTCCATGTTATTACCCGCAGTGATTATTGATGCAGAAATATCTAACCTTGCCCCTGGAGACTTTTGCAGCTCTATTCTTGAAGTGACATTATACCGTAGTTGAGCATGAACAATTAATACAATTTGGAACTTACTGATATCTTTTTGTGAGTAGTGTATATATTTACATATACCGGGGGTCCTTAAACTATGTCAGGGTTCAGTTCCTCGGAGTGTGACGTAACAAATTTTGACATAAGTCGGAGCTCATACATGTAATGATGCTGCAGAGATTTTATTGAACAGCACTGTGCTTTATTAACAGTCACCATTATGCATAAACTGTCTCATATTACAGTAAAGTATTTAGGAAACATTGCTCTTTTTAATGCTTCAACATACATCACAGCAGGAAACGCATTGACTTGTGGCGAGACCACACTGACGGTGGCTTAGCACAGTGCACTATTAACCCCCATCTCACCCACCAATCCACATTAACTTATTCAACACTAACGGTGAATAAAACAAACATAACAGCAATAAAAGCTCACAGAGAATTAGCAGAGCATAGAACACCACAACAAATAAACGAGCCAGAGCCATAAACACAACCTCCGTGATCCGTTTGGACAGCTCTCCACCTGCACCTCTTTTCAGGCCCGGCCCAATGGGAGCGAGCTAACATGGTTTGACTGTAATTGCTTGTATAGCCAATGCATTTTAAAGCATAAAAAGTACTGCCATTGAACTTCAGATTAAAATGATATTTATGGATGGCAGACTAGGTGCACAATCATTTCAGCAGCTATATTATTACAGAAAGAAATCTCTGCACACAAAAAGGATAAAACCACTGGTAAACTTTGGAGATGTACTGCTTTTTTGGTTTATAAATTATTTTATATATATATGCATCAACTTTTTACACTATTTACATTTGCCAAACAGCTTTGAAGTAGCATTAAAGCAAATGCATATGCTAAGCTTGAAAACTGGTAGGAACAATAAAACAACACATGACATAGTATTGGTCCAATTTAAAATATTACTAAATATTCTGTAATCTGAATGATAATATTAAACAGCATCTGATCTCTGCTGCCACTCTCATTTGAGTGTTTCTGTGTTTGTGGCCTAAAAATGATCATTTAAATAAATCTTGAATCACCTCTTATTAATTAGGCTAATCTAAAGCATAAATGTTAGCTAATCCTCTTTAATACGCAGTATCTGCTGAGAGTGTCCTACTCATAGAGAAAAAAAATCATTTGATATCCAATTTCTCCGGCTTCTCCGGAATCTGTTATCACCTGCTTGCACATGCTGACAGAACCTGAGCAGCAAAGCCAGCATGTTATTCACAATAAGTCCATGTATAATTATAGCATATAACACTGCCACTGTATAAATACACAACACAATAATACAAACAAGAATTAAATGGTTTATTTAAGAGAAACCATCAAACTAATTTGGATTAAAGTGAAAAGTGCCTCATAGTATTGCTAAATTAATTAGCTCCTTAGCAAGTTTATGCTCATGCACTTGCCTATAGCTTACTCTGAAGAAGAATGTAAAAAAAAATTTACAGAACAGAATGACAAAAGTATTTTTTCTAGATTATAAAATATAAACAAACCACATACTCTCAATCCATTACCTGTCTTAACAAAAAAAATACACTGACAGTGGTAAGCAACTCCTCTAGCCTACAGAGGGCGCTAAGCCTACGAAGAATACAAATGTGCTTGCCTTTGCTGAGATTACTGGTGAGGACGGGGGGGTAGGTATATTTTATCTTTCCTGAAAGTTGTTAGGGAAACTTCCCTAAAATCCCTACTTAAATCTATGTCTATGCATTTAAATGTGAGCCTTTAGCATGTGTAAGATCAGGAAAAGCATGTTCAATAAGTATCCAGACTTGGCTGGCAACGTACACACACTTATTAGTCCTAGTTCACAGTACAGAATAGGTCATTTTGAGAGCATGGCTTAATCATTATTAACAGACCTGGTTTCTGGAAAGAGAATGTGTGATGATTCCAGGTATGAAGGTAATTTATGATAAAAACAAAAGGTCACAGTAATATATGGTGGGTTACTTTACTTAAAGGCCCTACTGAAGGAAAAGACTGCCGTGTCGAAGTTCACACTCACTGTTATGTACTTGAGTACACACTTTTCTTGCTATATAGTGCATTACATAACATTAAAGTGCTTTATAGCCAAGCAAACTGTTTGTTAAAATCTCCAAATGGCCTCAGAAAAGCATTAGGTTTAAATGTATAATACTCTATTCCAAGTCATTTTGTGATGACACATAATGTTCACCCAGGACAGCGAGTGTGATTTGGAAAAATGAAAATAAAAAAAAGAATATTAATAATAATGAAAGAATTTTCCAACACATTCCGATCAACATGTGAAGCAGAAATCTAAACGGTCCTCATGTTAAAGGGAACCCCGACTATTATGACAAGTTACTCTGAATATGTTACAAATTACCTCCTTTCAAGTATATTTCATAAAAATATACTTGAAAATAACTACAATGTTTTCGTTATTCATTAAAACTTTGTTGTTTATAACTGTTTTGGT
>JBBIGC010000104.1:1971340-1984873 GCA_037576955.1 Lepidarchus adonis
ATATATCCCATCTGAACAAAGAGCTCAATCCCAAAACTCCAGGTAGATTATCAAAAGAGCTGGATGTTTTTTCATGCACATAATGCAGCTATTTTTATTTATACCAATTTCCTGATTCATGAAGATCAATTCTTTCATCTAATGTGATGCCTGACTAAAAAATTTAGACATTTCCTAACCACTCATTAAACCACAATGGGTTAAATAAAACTGAATATGCAGCCATCATTTAAGATAATTAACTATTAAAAGGTCATGTTTTTGTTCTCTTGGTGTTAATGTCAGCCTTTTCTCTTCATATTTACAGTGGGGTTGAACTAATTTACTAAATTCCCCAATAGACAGATCTCAAATTATTCAACTGGAAGATTATTTGATTAGTCAAACAGCCTGTAATTGACAGTGACGCCCATGAAGCGCGTAGGGCAGATTAAACTGTTATTATCCACAGCTGATCTTGGTCCACAGGTCAACCTTGTGTGTTCAAGGTTGTCAGGAATATTACAGGGTTTGAGATAAACACCTCTCGTGCATTAACACGACTAATCGCTGAATATCTGGCAACAAGTGAAGCTGTTATTTTCTTTACTGTCTTCCCCTTTCTTTTCCGTAACTCTATTCCTCTTTTCACTTTTTGAAGAAATTATCAGAATAATCATAATTCCGAAGTCTAAATGTGCAGTGAAAGTAACATAGCTGGAGCTTCCAACCTGCATCGCATGACTCTTATCAGCGTATCCCTTCACAAACAGCCAGTAAACGGTGGTGGCCAGGCTGGGCCCCGGCAGATCATCGATGGTCTTCATTTTCCCCGGTTCAGCGGTTACGGGCTGCAAGTTGAAGTCGCTGGTTTGCGCCTTCAGGGTTCTCACTCCTTCGAGCTGAAGCATGGCGGCTCTACGCCAGCGAGACACTACGAGGCGAAGAGCCGTCGACATGATGCAAACGTCCCAAACTCTGAATCTCACACTCACAACACAAACACACCGCACCACACCCGTGTTCACACAAACCACGCCCACGCGTTGCAATTGGCTAGAAGTTAAAAATGCCCGTGACGATTGGTTCATTTTTCTCTGAAGTTTCAGCAATAAAAAAGTAGCAGCAAAAAAACCCGCGTCGCCATTATCATTGACCTGTGGATTACTGTAGATTAGAGCCGTATCCAGACCTGTGGTTTTAACAAAAACACACCTGTATCCCAAACATATGCTGTAGTTCAAGGTTTGTAGACACCTGTTCATTCCTTCAGTGTTTCTTTTACATCAGTGTCTTCTTTCTTTGCAGCACTAACAGCTTCTCTTCTGAAAAAACGCTTTACACTTAATGGTCTGATTTTGTTTACTATACACCAATGTACATAAAGTAGCCAATGGTACTAATTAGATTATATGTCTGGATTCTTTTACAAATATAGTGTATTATATTAGTACGAAGTCTTCTATTAGATTTGTTATTTTATTATTTTTTAGTTTTTTTATTATTTTACATTATTCTATTTTGTTGTTCTGTGTCTCTGTTTGTCTTTGTGTGCTGTAGCAGTCATCACAAACAATTTCCTTTTTTACTGAGTTTTCTGATTCTGATTATCTTACCTATTATTTTGCATTACATTTAGATCCATAACATAACCTCAGGCCTATTGGGCTTATCTATATCATGCTCAATCCTCTGCTTCTTTATGACAGTGAACAACTCAGGCCACTCACTGCAAGCTGCTCAACAATGTTCAACAGTTCCAGTTACTGTTGAAAACACTATAGGCAGGGTTTCCACGCCCAGATTAAACTTTATCTTAAATTTCATTTCACCACTGACATTAAGCTATCACCATGCTATCATTATTATATAATTACAATCATGCAATTTTTAAAAATGTGTATAATAATGTATTTTTTTGTGCCTTTAAGACAAATTCACTGATCTGTCATGATATTAACACAGCCTCAAGGTAAAGTGAATAACAATGAGTATCTACACATCCCATTTCCAGAAAAGTTTGGATATTTTCCAGAATGCAATAAAAACACAAATTTATGATATGTTCATTCATGTCAACCTTTATTAAACTGACAACAGTATAATAAAAATATTATTCATACAATTACTGATTAATTATTTTGGAAATGTACTCAAATTTAGAATTTGATGGCTACAACACACTTAGCAAAAGTTAGGAGTTAAAAACTGAAATGAAGCAAATATTCAGCACTGGTTTGTGATACTCAAGTCAGCATTTACCTTTCTCCAAACATGGCAAGTTGAGGCCAAAGAGCTCGATTTTGGTTTTATCTGACCACAGAACCTTCTCCCAAACACTCTCTGAATTATTGCCAAACTATAGGCAGGCTGTTACATGTGCCTTCTTGAGCAGTGGAACTTTGTGGGCACTGCAGGGTTTTAATTCATTTTGGTGTAGTGCAGGGGTGCTCGATCCTGGTCCTGGTCCTGGTCCTGGAGAGCTACCACCCTGGAGAGTTCAGGTCCAACATGCCTGGATCTCACATTCAGACACCCATGAGGGCCTTAATCACCTGGATCAGGTGTGCTTGATTAGAGGTGGAGCTAAAGTCTCCAGGTTGGTAGCTTTTCAGGACCAGGATTGAGCACCCCTGGTGTAGTGTGTTACCAATGGATTACTTGGTGACTGTGGTCCCACCTGCCTTGAGATCATTAAAAAGCTTCTTCTGTGTAGTTCTATACTGATCTCTCACCTTTTTCATAATCATTGTCACCCTGCAAGGAGCCCCAGAACAAGGTCGATTGATGGTCATTTTGTGTTTCTTCCATTTTTGAACAATTGCACCAACAGTTGTCGCCTTCTGACCCAGCTATGGTTTTGTAGCTCATTCCAGTCTTATGCAGGGCTATAATCTTGTTCATGACATCCTTGGACAGCTCTTTGGTCTTGCCCATGCTGGAAGTCTGAATGATTGATTGAGTGTGTGGGCAGGTGTCTTTTATACAGGTGACTAGTTAAAACAGGTGTCTTTTAATGTCGTTGTCGAGTTGAAATTAGGAGAATCTAACCGCTCTATGGAAGCCAGAACTCTTAATGATTGTTAAAGGATCAAATACTTATTTCACTCAATTAAAAGCAAATCAATTCATATATTTTATATAATTAGATTTTCTGGATTTTCCTTTTGATATTCAATCTCTTACTGTTAAAATAAACCTACCATTTAAATTATAGACTGTCGGTGGGCAAACTTACAAAATCAGTGAGGGGTCAAATAATTATTTCATCCACTATCTGTTTAATGGGAGTATAAAACATATATAGACTGCTGGCAGGGCAGTGAAACATACACACTCTATGTCTACAAAACCTTGCTCTTATATAATAGGAAGTGCAGAATGAAACGTGGCACTGCCTTGCTACAATAACCATGGACTTTCTGAGTAAAGATGCCACCACATTAATAAGGTCTTCACACCCATGCTGTAGGCACTGATGCCGCCATGCAATGACAAATGTTTGCATAAGTGATAACACTCTGTTAATGGTCCAATTCATCTTAGGCACAAAGTCAAAATTTCCCCAAAACTCGCTGAAAGATCAGACTCACAGTTAATGTTTTCTGTCTATTTGAGATAAGCTCAGGTCCAGAAACCTCAACTATGTTTCAGTACAGAAATTTTGCTTTGTTTTCAGGTTGCATTTCTTGGGGCAGCAGGGGACTGTGTTCAGTGTCAGTATTTTCTGAAGTCCTCGCAAGACAGGTGGTTATTTATTTAACAGTAACATGCGGGACCTTCTGAGGGTTTAAAGGTTTTCAGTCTTGACCTACAAGGACTGAGAATTCTCTGGATTCTCTGAATCTTTTCACAATATCATATACTAAAGAAGATAAAAGACCTTTATTCCTGGTAATATTTGGTATATTTGGTATATTTTTAATAACTGACAATTCTCTCTTGAAGTTTGGCACAAAGTGGTAAACCAAGCCCAATATTTGCTTGCAGAGACTGAGCGTTTGTGAAGAGACACCTTAACATGAGCTTCTCACCTGTTACCAGCTGACCTGCTTATTGTGGAATGTTTCTATAAATTGTGACTCTTATTTTGCTCTATTGCAACTTCTGTGAGTTGCATGCCAAAATCTACATTTGTTTATATTTACAAACACATTTAAGTTATCTGTGAAAATATAAGAAATCTTTCAAATAGTTAAATAGAAGTTTTTTTTCTTTTTATTGCATTTTGTAATTAAAAAAATCCTAACTTTTGCAGAAATGGGAAAAGGCAGCATTGACTAGAGGATGTATGCCATCACTGCAAAGTCTCTTCCTGGATCTCAGAGAGCACCCCGGATCTCCTAAAGTGTAATTAAAAGGAAGGGTGATGTAAAACAATGGTAAATTTGTATTTATAAATTTGTTTTTCCCCATCCATTTTTCCTTCTACCATAATAAAAACACCAGGACCTGTGACAGAGAACAGGATACTGCCACCTCCATGCTTTACTGTAAGTATGGTGTGTTGTGGATGGTGAGCTGCATTAGATTCCGCCATGTGTATCATTTGGTATTGAAGCCAAATAGTTTAATTCTGGTCTCATCTGACCATAAGACCTTTTTCCACTAGGTGCATTGGAATCTTCATGCTTAAAGCTCCAGGAACAGATGTTTTATGCTTCACTAATCACACTGATCACAGGTGGAAGACAGTAACCATGGTCTGCAATGAAAATAGTGTTTACTTACACCTGATTGAGTTTACAAATATTGTTTAGGAGCGGGGTGAGCCTTTATTAATCTCAACATTTGTTTTATTTTTAGCAGTACTGTTTTAGCAGTTGTTTGGACAAGAATGACCATTTATTGGAGTCCCCCAGGTGATTTTGTGGTTGTGTAGCAAAACCCTTAGTTTTGCAGCTTCCCCTAATGTACTTAAGGCAGTTGTTTTTAGCGAACTGCAGCAAAAAATTTGTCTCATTTTTCAGACTGGTGTATTTCAAATGTTTATTTCTTTTCATTTTGATGATTATAACTGACAACTAATGAAAGTCCCAAGCTCAGTATCTCTGAATATTAGAATACTGTGAAAAGGTTCAATATTGAAGGCACCTGGTGCCACAGTCTTATTAGCTAATTAATTCAAATGACCTGCAAAAGCCTTTAAATAGTCTTTCAGACTAGTTCGGTAAGTAAAACAATCATGGGGAAGACTGCTGATTTGACAGTTGTCCAAAAAATGACCATTGACACCTTGCACAAGCAGGGCAAGACACAAAAGGTTATTGCTAAATAGGCCGACTCATACACATTTTTGAATGGGTTTTGTTTCACCATTCTCTCCAGGGTGAGGTTGTCCCCATTGCTTGTACACTTTTCTACCACATCTTGTTCTTCCCTTTGCCACTCTATTATAATGTGCTTGGACACAGAGCTCTGTTAACAGCCAGCCTATTAAGCAATATTCTAATATTCGGAGATACTGAATTTGGGACTTTCATTAGTTGTCATTTATAATCATCAAAATAAAAACATTTGAAATACATCAGTCTGTGTGTAATGAATGAATCTATTATGCAAGTTTCACTTTTTGAATGGAATTGCTAAAATAAATTAACTTTATGTTATTCTAATTTTATGACCAGCACTTGTAATATGTCTAATGCTTGTGCTTGTGTCTAATGCTTGTGCCTAATGGTTAAGCCAACTGGATTTGTGACCATAGGGTCGTGGATTCAATTCCTGGAATGAGCCAGCAGGCTGGAGTGCCCTTGAGCAAGGCACCTATTCTCTACTGCTCCCTGGGTGCTGCTCTGGTTATGTGATCTCACTGCCTCAGATGGGAAAAATGCAGAGACGAATTTCCCCTTAGGTACTAATACAGTACAAGCCATTATTAATGCTGCCTCTCAATGGAAGTTAGTATTTCTGCCACTCAGCAGGGTTTACATTTACAGGAAAACCTGTCCCTCACAATAGTAAACCTGGCCTTTAGTAAAGGTTCAACAAAGGTTCTACAAAAGATGAGGATAGTCCTTGTCCTTGGGACATAAAGCCATTGTTTAAGGTACTTTTTGAAGAGGTGGCATTTCAGTCACCATTTGAAGAAAGCAAGAGAGTCTGCAATTCTAATGGTCAGCGGAAGTTCATTCACCATGTAGGCCCATTGGCGATACGTAGGATGTTCCATCCATACCTTCTATAGCAGTTGTGTTGAAATAAAACCAGAAGAACATGAAATGTGAAATAAATATTATTTTTATTATTCTCATTATTATAATTATTAGCAACACTATACAAAGTGCCAGCCATCACAGGCAATCTCATGATGTCATCCAGCAAACTCTCCAATCAGCTGTGCTCTAATAGCAGGGCACATTACCTCATTGGGCCGTTCAAATGTCAATCATGCATAAAATCTTGAGTTAAAAAAAAAGGAAAAAAATAAAATAAAAATATATATATAAAAAAAATATGCGTAGCACTGATATACAGATTTAATATAAACAGGCTTATTGGTCACAAACCAAATTGAATTATAAACATGGCTTTCTCGTACCATAGACAAAAGCAGAGACAAAAAACGAGATTTGTACCAGATAAGTGTATTCTGATCATAAGAGAAGGTCTTTTTTCTCTTTGATTCCCCCCTTGTTGTGATTTTTTTGTCCCACCCCCTTATACAGTCCTAAAGCGCAAGCCATCTGGGTTGCACTCAATCAGGAAAAAGGCCTCTCTCTCTCACACACACACACACACACACACACACACAAAGTGCATTCTGGAGTGGCAGCAGTGGCACATTAGACCTCATTGGAAAGCCCAGTCTGTTAGCAGAACTAAGTGAAGTTTTAAGGACCAGTTGTTAGAAAGCCTCGAAGCTGGACTTACAACACAGGCAACAGGGTGGTTGAAACAGCCCTACATGGTTTCTAACAAAATCTCATTTACTTTTCAGCAGATGCTAGAATGTAGGAGCACAGGCGAACACCCACAGTGCCACCTAGTGGTGAAATTCAGACATTATATGCCTGAGGGCTTTGCAATTCCTACCACACCTCGTCAGATAATCACTTCTGTGATTTTTTGTGAATACAGACAAATGCAATCGAACACACACACACACACACACACACACACACACACACACACACACACACCCATTGGCAAAAGTATTAAAATCAGTGTACAAATTATGGTCTCAAAAATGTGCAAAAAGTTCAACATCGAAAAGACAGACAATTGTACATATATCACAAACACATATACTCACCAAGGAGTAAATCTGTACACCAACTATGCTAACAGACAGCAAATAATGCTTTTCTCAATTCAGGTCAAGTTAAATGAAAACTGAAGTAGGGCTGGCCTGAATTCAAAAACTCATGTCTGTGTTACATTAGTATTTGTATACAGTAGTCAAAAGTTTCATATTTTCAGCCAAAATGAAAGTCTGCAGCTAGAAAAGGTATTTTTGTTATATGGGAAATGGTCAAAAAGAAATAAATCACAGAATAAAATGCCGTTCAGAATCCTAGATTTGACTGTTTTTCGACTGAATATGTACAGATTTCATGTTCACTCGCATGAAAATCCAAATACAACAAGAGGGCAGGAGTTTTGAAGGACGTTATTTGTGTATCTGATCCTGGCGGATGGATGACTAAAAATATCTGAAGTATTACTGGTTTAAATGGGTGAGTCTGAAGGTGAGCTGTTCAGGCCAGCCCTAAAGTGAAGTTCTACAGGTGAGTGAGAACTGGCACTTATACCATTACTAAAACAATGGGAGTACTTTCAGATTTAGCACTGCACAAATATTGACCTTTTGACACAACCAGCTCTGGCAAGACATAACACGGAAGGGCAAATGTGATTTCTTGCTGCAAAAGCTGTCCACATTGTAAAATAGCATTTTTTAAACAAAGAAAATTAAAATGCTCTAAAAAAAATTATTACAGGCAAACCTCCATATTTTGAACCTGACCATACATTGATGAAGCAGGGCCCCATTAAGTATTCATGAATTAAATTGCCTGCCATTAATTACACTAAAGAAATTTAACTGAACTGATGACAGACTAAAAGTAGGAGTAAACACTATGGCTACTCAGCACCTGGTGTACAAAATCTGTAAACATTTGTCGGAGTGTAACTTCTCAATGGTCGGATCATTGCTTTGCTTTGCGCAGTACAGAGCTGCAGTGCCAACTATTGGAAGAAAATGTCTTCTGACATTTCCATGTATGCATTCAGTGCATCTGGGCTGCCCACTGTATGCAGTACCATCACAAAATGAGGACAACTAAAGAACCTTTTACGATTCTCCAAAAGCGGTCATTATTTTATCCTTAAACCTCGCTTACAGTTCCAAATTTTCTGGGAAGTTTCTTAAACACACACCATGCCTGTACCAAGTGACCATTTTTAGAGTACCGCTTTTAATTTAGTACCACGACCAGTAGGCAGTTTGGTAAATGTAAATTCAAACAAGTGTCCATGAATCTAAAGTAGACAACATTCCATCCCCTGTTGACCATTAGCATTAGATGTCCTTTCTAAAGGGAGTCCATTTTAAATACAGTCATCATCTTTAACTTCCACAGCACACACTGGAGAATAGTGCTGTCAATCCAAACTTTCTACTGGTGAATACAGCTATTCAAATTGGCCAAAAGTCAAACAATATTCCAAAGGTTGAGTCATCCTTAATTAGCATCTTATTCTAACAAACTCCAAACATATTCAATGAACTGTAATCACTGGCATTCATTTTCAATATGGATATATGAGGAATAAGTGAAAAGCTGACAAAAAAAACATTAGCACTGTGGAAATAACAGCTGCATCATTTAAAAGCCACACCAAGAGCACTTTTTAAGATTTGTGCACTGAAAGCATGCAGCTAAAACCAAGAACTCGTTACAGGGAGCTAAGTTCATTTGAACCAACAATGCACAGTTCACTTCTTAGTAAAATAATACTCTATTTTATCTAGACCTGCCACACCTGTAAGATATTGTTGACTACCACAAATGATTTCAATGCAACTCCTAACAGAATGGCATCTGTTAAGAACTTTAAAGAGGTTTGCGAATGAATAAATAAATAAATATAGAACATGAATTCCAAATCACAGCCATTAAAAGTGAGACAAATATGTCTCAGAACCACAGTTGTTATTACTTTTGCAAAATGATCAACAGTTTTAATAACCATTACATAACTTGCATTCATTACAACAATTCAGTTGTTGTCTAATTATTTTTGTTCTGTTTTATACCAATAAATATGTATGCATTTGGCATAAAACAGCTTTACTTTTTTATTCAAAAGTCTTGCTAACTGTTTATTGGTGTAGAGTGGTGTGCTAACACAAACAGGGCAGAAAATTATCTGCTGAATGGTGGACACCACATAAATGATAATCAACTACACATTACAGATGTGGCATATCACTATAAAGTTGAGTGTTCCTTAAAAAGGTGCACGTACATGGTTAAAGGAAATCTTTGGAGAAATAATATTCCTCAACAGGCCAAGTGAAGTTCAAGGGTATTAAAATGTGTATGTTAAAAGATGTGGTTCTAAGATGAAAGTCTGAATTTCCTTCAGAGGTACCAAAAAACATACCAAGATGTGAGAAAAGATTAACAGATCAACTTAAACACCAAATTACAGTCATTGTAAACCAACAGTGTTGCGTTTTCTTTTTGCAAACTAAAGCTAACAGCTAAGATAAGCGTACTGCAAGTGTGTAAATGTGTGCGTGTAAAGCAGTGGTCAAGAAAAGCACAAGATGGTGAGGAAAAAAAATTCTGTGTCAAGGCATTGTGGGATACTGAGGTCAACTTCAAACTGTTATATATCAAGTACAGCTGAGCACTGATGAAAATCCTGTTGGGCATTTCTAGGAAACAGATGAAAACACTGTAAAAACAATATTTTTTTTCTTCATGTTATAAGTTCTGCAAAAAACAAAAAAAATAATACTAGAGTTACTTCGCATCAAAAAAATGACCAGCAGAAACCTACATAAGTAGCGGCATTTTAACCTTTGTAATATACACAAGTCATTTGCGTATTCAGTCAATCTTCCTTTTGCATTTGAAAAGTGTAAATGAGACACTACCTTGAATTGCTGTCTAGGCACCAACCCCAGTGTGTGTATTCTGGGCTTTGAGCTTTGGTGAACATGTTGATATTCAACCTGTTTCAGAGCTGACCTCAGTTCAGGCTGAAGACTACGGCACTGTGTTACAGAAAGGCAAAGGAGTGCTTGAGGAGCTGACCTGAAGTCAGTTGGATACTGAGGGAGGGGAACTAGAGAACAAGAAAAGGCAAAGGTTTGAGTAGAGATACTAGAGATTTGTAGCAGAACGGTCACTTAGCCATGGTTGTACAAACTGAACATGTACCAAGCCAATGACAAAAACTCAAATTGCAGATTAAAAAGCTTCTACAAAAGCTAAAAGGCACACAGTAAAAACAAGATGGATTGAGGGCAAGAAAGGAAAAAAGGAATCGCAACCTTGCCAGACTCTACAGCACAACATGGTGGCACTCTGGTAAGGAAGAGTGGACAGAGAGAAGGAGAAGAAAGAAGAGGGAAATACAGCAAACTAATGTTTGTACAGCATTGTGAGTGACATATTCTACAGTATTGTCCTTCAGGAAAGTGTGTGTACGCATGTGTCATTTACACAAACTGTGCAAGAGAATGAGAACTTAGCAGAGCCAGGTAGGATGGGTTGATCTGGTCTTGTCTTCTAACTTTCGTTCAACGCCTTTACATTTGCCCTTTTCTCTCTAGCAGCTTGACGGCATATCGGACGTGTTGCTAACAGTACATTCGGGGTCGAGTCAGGACCAGACAGCCTCTTGGATTCATCCAGCGAGTCGACTAGAATCCCCAGAGCTAGGACTCTCACTCCACAATTGCAGGGAATAACAAATCAAGATTAAAAAACAAAAAAAGTCTACGAAGATGACATGTCTTAAGGGGTACTTACCCCTGAGTGAAATTAAGGTGCAAAAGTTTCCATACAGAATCGAGCTGCTCCCAATTGCGGTCCTCCACCAAAAGAGGCATAACATAAGCCCCCTCCTGCGAAGTTTCACCCATGTTCTTTCCAATGGGCCACTTTACAGGAGGCTGGAAAAAGTCTAGAAAAGGGCAGAGCCTAGAGACACTTAAGGTTCATTCTGATTGGTCAGTGATTGAGGGGAAGATGGGTTAGTGAACAAAAATGTGCCGTAATAATTCCTCAGCAGCTGGGCGCTGTTTCGTTTCCACAAAAATTCGTTTAAGGAAATCGCGGCAGTGGTCAGACACATGGGCTGGGAGTGCAGGATTTGTGGGCTGAGTAGCGATTTTGAAGATGGCCGCCATCGCCTCAAACTCTGCCCAGGGAGGTCGCTGAGTTAGCATTTCTACCACTGTGCAGCCAACACTCCTACAACAGAGAATACATGATTCAAATGAACTTCAAACAATGAAACCATGCATTATTCCTGTACCTAATGTTGCTTTGAACAAAAGCGTCAGCCAAAGGAATAAATATAAATGATTATTCCTGCAATTTTTCCTGACCAATAAAGACCAATGTGACCTCTGTAACACGTACCTTTTTAGCTTGAGGCTTCAATGCTGAACATAGCAGACAGTATGTAATGCAAATTTACTTGTGATTAGTATAGTTATGTACACAGCACATGGATGTTTGGTTGATTCTGATTGGTCTAACTCATCTACAGGTACTTCAAAACCTCAGTGTTTCTATGCTAAATTTGGCCACAATTGTTGGGACAATGTTGTTAATGTACACAAAAATTTTGTAACATTTTGCTTTAAAAATACTTTTTGGCATCAAATTATATAAAAAGAAATAGTTTGTACCAGATATCAGCTTTCCTTCCATAGCCCTCTCCGCTGATGACCTCTGGGCTCATCCAATAGGGCGTTCCTGTCACCGACTTAATCCCAGTTCCTGATAGACAGATGGTCTGCAACCTACGACTTGCCCCAAAGTCACCTAGTTTCACATTTCCCACAGAGTCCCTTAGAATGTTGGCACCTGAAAGAATGACAGCGATGAAAACGGCGAGGGGACAAAAAAATTAATAGAGAAAAGCAAACACAATTGGAAAGCAAGACCAGAACAAATTAAAGTCATTATTAAAGAAATAGCTCAACCAAACAAGGATTATGTTGGAATCTAATAACCACCAAGATGTCATTTGTAAGGCTGTATTAAACATGTGTTCTGTACTAGAGTATCTATTGTCTCACAATAGTATCTATTGTCTCACCTTTGATGTCTCGGTGTACAATCATGTTGCTATGCAGGTAACATACTCCTTCTAAGATCTGCCGTGTGTATTTACGCGTAACATTTTCCGTCAGCGCACCGTATGACTTCAGCTGGTCTTTAATTGAACCCTGAGGACACACAAAAATCAAATCCCTGAAAACAGCCTTTCACAACAAAACAGAAAACTATATACACTATATATGGAAGAATCACAGTCGAGTTGGTACTTACCCCTGGCATATACTCCATGAAAATAGAGAGAGTTCTTTCATGCGTATCCCGCAGGCAACCATAGTACTGAACAATGCGTTCATGGAAAAGATTCTTCAGGAGCTGGATCTCACACTCTAATGCACTCACCTCCTAAGAACACAGACAAACATGACCGTTATGAGAAGGTCTATGATGTCCCTAAGGAAAAATTTATGAATACACAGTGCAGTTACAAACCTGGTCTCATTCTCATATATGATAGAAACAAAATATGAAGTGTATGTGTTTTCTTCTCTCACTCACCTTGCTGGTCTCTGGGCTGTCTGGATCAAACTGGACCTGTTTGACAGCAAGTTCTCTGCCTGTGTCAGCATCATAACACAGGAAGACCCGGCCAAATGCTCCCTGTCCCAGGAGCTTGCCCAGACGCCAGTTAGTAGGAGCACGAGGAGCTACACACACAGACACACACAGACAATTAATCGAATCCATTTTTTAATTCAAAACAATAAGTTGTATTAACAGCCAAATGTCAATTATAGTTTGAGAGGGAAAAAAATTAAAGAGCTTATCCACCATGTTTTTAAGCAGGTAAGTTTTAAACAGGGACAGTCTATAATGCACAGATCTTGGACTCACAGCGGCTAGGAGGGCTGATATCCATGACAGAGAGGGTTGGGTTAGTGCTAGGGTTGGGTTCAATGTCGCTCCCCCGGCGACGACGCCCCGGTTCCTCCAGCTCGGGGGTGAAAATGCTGCTTCCGCTACTGGTGCTCGGGCTCTGGTCGGTTGGGCTGAAACTCACTGGAGATCGGAAACCATGGCCTTGCGTCCTTCGTGCCCGTGGAAAGGTCTTGCGTCCTGCATGCAATGGAAAAGAAAAGGATTAAACCCTCAACATTTTGAAAAAAAGTTATTTTGATTATGTTGTTACACATTGGGGTATATATCAAAAACAATAATGTTGCATTTGAAGTGTGTGTGTGTGTGTGTGTGTGTGTGTGTGTGTGTGTGTGTGTGTGTGTGTGTGTGTGTGTGTGTGTGT
>JBBIGC010000104.1:1995933-2007651 GCA_037576955.1 Lepidarchus adonis
GTGTGTGTGTGTGTGTGTGTGTGTGTGTGTGTGTGTGTGTGTGTGTGTGTGTGTGTGTGTGTGTGTGTTGTTTATGTATGTGTTTATGGGACTAAGTTGGGTTTTTTGTGTAGGGTTTGGGTAATGGGCTTGGTTCACTGTCACTGCTCTTACAGTGGCATGGTGGTGGACCCAATCATTTGGTAGAGAAGTTGCTTCATGAGTTGCTCTGTGTGTGCTACGCCAGCTGGGGACACACCTTGCATTAAGATTTCTTTTGAGAGCTTAATAAAACTAAGGGTTTCATCCTGATTCGAGCCTTTGAACTCTGTCGTCAGTCTCCATCCTTTTCCCTCTGATGATTTCAAGCCAAAATCGTCACATTGGTGTCAGAAGTGGGATAATGGAACGCTCATCCAACAACTGGAAGAAGAATTGCAGAAAACTTGGAGGGATGGCAGCCTGGAAGGAAGCAGTGTTCCAAGGTGACAAGGCGGAAGGGTGTGTTCCAATTGCCAACCAGAGACCCTTGCTGGGGACTGGAAGAAGATGGCACGTCGGCCGTGAGTGATGACTTTGACTAGCAGCATAGCAGAGAAGATGGCAGAGGCCCAGGACGTCATTGAGCGGTGACATCAGGAGGCTGGCGTGGTCGCAGCCCGCATAAGCAGAGCTGCCGTCAAGTTACCGCTATACAGTGGGGACGAACCGATAGACTCCTTCCTCACCCAAGTGCGGCTAGCAGCGGCATTTGGCGGTTGGAGCACGGCAGAAATGACAGTTCGTGTACCACTGGCTCTGGGAGGGAGAGCACTAGAGGTTCTGGAGGAGCTCTTACCACACGAACAAAGCGAGTAGACTGAAGTGGAGAGTGCCCTCTCCTGACTCTGTACTGGGCAAACCCACCGCCTTGCCATCAAGCCACAAATGATGGTGGGCTCGCTCGCCCATTTCCCTACAACTACACAAAATAAACCCAAATAGTCCCATAAACATAATGCACAGAAAAACTACACCCAAAGACACATGAAGCCCCCAAACACAGTCCCACAACACACAAAACAATCTACCCAGGGGGCCATGCGGCACCAGCACAACCGCCTAAGCCTCAGCTCCGTTACAGTATGTTTACCTATACAGGTCTATATTTCTACTATTTTAATATTGTTTAATATTTTGGCCTAGGTGCAGCAAAACCCATGTCCCAAACCATGATACAACTATTTCACAATACATTTCACAGATGGGATCATTTTCATAGCCTGCAATTCACTTCCCTCCTTTTTATTTAATCTGTCCATATATTTTTTTTCAATAGCCGTCTAGTGTGTCCACATGACTGTGTAGTAAACCTCAGTGGCTTTCTCTTTGCATCCCATTGATACTGTTTTCCTGAGGGTGGGCTCATACATATTAACAAAGACCTGTAGTTTCTTAGAACGTTCCCTGGGTTCATTTGTGATTTGCAGGCTATAACTGTTTTGCTGTTGGAGTGATATTTGAACTTCCATTTGTACAGTGTGACAGTGGATTGACCAAGTCCAAAGCTTTTCCAGCCTGATGAGCCTGCATCAATAATTCTTTCCGAAGTCCGTGTGCCATTATGCACTTCTAAAAATGTTTATTTTGCTGTAATGTTCAGGTCTAATATATTAGTCTGATTTGTTTAATTGGGGTTCTCTTTATCCACTTTTATATGTAAATATGGTTTTACAGAAATATAGAAAATTATAAAATGTTCACTAACTTTCACATGATCATCATCATGAACACAAAATAACCCAGAGGAACTGGTTACATTGAAAAATACGTTTATTACATTAAGTACACATAAAAGCATATTAACATGAAAAGCTATACAAAAAATGACTATGAGCACTGATTAACACTTGTCTCAGTTTATAGGCTCAATATTTTAAGGCACTCATGATGAACATCTGTTACAAAAGTCCAGGCAACATGTTCAGCATTTTAAGAGCGACACTACAGACAATTTGGTAAAATGTGCTATAATCTTAATTAGCATATAATTAACACTTGAAGCACAGTATTAAAAGTAAAATGCATTTTAAAGTTGTATTTTTTTGCCCCCAATTTAGTCACATTAATTTCCACCCACATGCTTGGTCACCACATCTTATAAAACCACCAGTGCTGGGACAGGTGAAGGCTAGCATGTGCTTTCTTGGAGACACGTGATGTGATGTAGTTATATCCGAAAAGACGTGATGACACTGTAACTTACACATCATCATTAGATGGGTTTCAAACAGATCTGAAATTTCCTAATCAGAGCTGAAGGTCAACTGCAACTGTTACCAAAGCTACATACATATATACATAATGAAACAGGGTCTATATGCGATCAACGAATTTGACATTGATTGGTGCTCCAGGACAGAGCAGGCCATGGGTCTTGGCCCGGATGTTGCCCGTCATGGGGGAGACCTCAATGCGGAACTTCTGAAGGAGCTGCAAGAACCAAAACACAGTAGTTAGACAACGTGACCATAATGAAACACATATTTAATGTGTTCTGAAAAGTCCAATCTGCAAGTAGAGCTGATTTTTAAAAAGCATGTTATTTTATACTGACTATTTTTACAGATAAGAACTTTGAACAATTGCTGCTTTGGTACACTAGGTGGTAATGCTTTTATTTTTAAGACAACTTTCACTTTCAACAGCAGAAAACACCAGAGTAAGTGCTAAATAGCCATTTCAGGATTGAATTTATCAAGATTTATAATGCTATTTATAACTTCTGATTTATATTTTCTGCAAAAAGCAGAAGCTGTGGCAATGAAGACTATAAATTCCCTGTGATTTTTATTTAAAAATAAATAAATAAAATAAAAAATAATAATCACAGGGAATTTATAGTCTTCATGAAGACTATAAATTCCCTGTGATGTAGAAATGATGTGGAAATTTGAAGAGTTTTCTTAAAATCGGGTGGTTTTTATTTTCCGGGAAGTTAAATTAAATATTATGAAAAATAAAAAAATATTCATGAAATGAAAATTTATTAAATTGAATTTTAATTCATTTTGCTAAAAAGATGTTTAATGTTACTGTTAATTAGATAATGTCTAATGTTAGTATTAATTTCAATGGACTTTGGTGTGAGGGTGGTAGAATCTCACTTTCTTTTCCAGTACTAATATTGAAATCTTGAGTATCAGCCAATCATGTTTTTCTTTCTTAAAAGTTTTTAAAAACATTGTTCATTGGAACACTTCCCTTAACACAAGCATGAGTTAATCATCATGCTCAAATTACTCAAACACTGCTACCATAAACAAAACACATGGCCAACCAACCCCCTGCCCCGATCTTCATACCCCAGCCATCTTAGAAGTAAAATATTCCTGAATCATTCACACTCAATTTCTTTCATCTCGTCTTGACTGAATAGACCAGGCATTGGGTTACCAGCAAAGACAAGCAGGTTCTGTTTGTCTGTTCAGACAGACTCTCACCTGAGTAAGAGCCAAGTGCATCTCAAGTTCTGCTATTCTCCTGCCAATGCAGCTGCGGATGCCGTAGCCAAATGGGATGGAGCCAAAGTTGTCTACTCGATCTGAAGCATCTTTACGGAGCCATCGGTCTGGACGGAACTCTTCAGCTCGGGGAAAATTCTCTTCATCCATAGAGGTAGAGTAATGGCAAAGAGCCAACTGAGTCTATTAAGAAAAGACAGAGAACAATTTGCTGACCATTTTGAAAACAAGCCTTTGTGAAAATTCCATGATGTCTGTCACTGCAGGGCTTTCAGAAATACAACACACACACACACACACACAGTCTTACCCCTTTAGGAATGAAGTAACCACCCACAACAAGGTTATCCTGAGTGACACGACCATTGCCAGGAAGAACAGGGAAAAGTCTGCAGGCGACAAAAATAGTGAGGTGAGCTCAGAGCTTTTAGAAAAAATACATTATTACATTATTCTAACATAGTGTTTCCCAAGCTCCCGACGGGAAAAAAACTCTTGCACATTTGAGTTTTTTCCCTACTCTGATACATTCCAACTTTATATATATATATAATTTTTTAGCCCATTAACTTACTTCGATGATGTCTTAAACTGAATGGAATCATCCAGAGTTGCAAAGTCCTAACATAGTCCCTAACCTTACTCTCTAAGCTCTTAGCTTTTCGGTGGGTAGTCAGCGTCGTACTTTTTAATGAACAGTCCAACTTTTGTTTCTTGCTTGGTCCAATTCGCCACTCGTTTTTACACCCTTTCTTTAGAAATGAATTAATTGGAAGCGACTAACTAAGTGACCGGAGTTCTGCTGTAACTTGTGACGTTGACCGAGCATGAACGGTGTTACAAAAGACAGAAGAGATCTCAGACTGGCTGTACTGTATGTCAGACGCCACAGTGGGGATGGATGATAGGCTAACACCCTTTTTGACATTTGATCTTCCCACACTATCTGTACTGTAGTATATTTGGTGGCTCATGATTCACTCGTTTTTGACGTTGCACTCATGTGAGTGGTAGAGTTTATGTTGACAGGCAGGGTTCCGCGATCGACTCATGTGCCTTTATGGTCGACCGGTAGATCGAGATCGCAGTATTGGGCATCCCTGAGCTAGAAGGGTTGGGAAATATTGTTCTAATGAAAACTTTCTGAACTATCTGAAGGTTTCTGTTAGGATTAAAGCTCAAGTTTCATTTTAATGACTGAATGAAAAAAAAGAAGTGAGGAAAAATAAATAAATAAATATCACAGATAAGAGGGTCACCAGCTCTCACATCTGTCTCACCTATCCCTGCCCCACCCCCATGGTCCAAAAATGTTCATTCTTACCCAAAGCCACACTGAGCAGTGCTTACCTGAGGGTTTCTTTGACCAGTCCCTTAATGAGTGGCAGCTGAGGAACATCATCAGCAGTTGGGATACGTCCACCCAACACCTGCTCCACTTCTTTATAGATCTGCTGCTGAACTCCGGGATGCTTGGCCAGGAGGTATGTGCTCCATGATAATGTGAAGGAGGTCTGGAGGGAAGCATGAATGAAGGTTGAGGTATAGATTTGTTAGGGATCAAAAATGTTTACATCACAATTCATCTCTGTCTATTCTGTAGAACCTTTCCATTTTTTTTCACTAGCTGATTAATTCTAGTCTACTTCGGTTCTGATGAGCAGCCACAATTACTGCAATAATATATTAATACTACCTATTGCATATAAAGAAAAGAAACATTGCATGGTGGGAGAGGACATGGTCAAGTCCTGAAATATCTGAACCCCTGCTATGAGTTGACCAGAGGAGAAGAGTTCACACGAGAATGTTCACAATGAAGCTTTGAGCCCACTTTTTAATAAATCTTACTAAAAAGTTCTCCCTCACAGCATCCCCCACCCACACAGCTTTTCAGAGGATCTCATTTAGAGTGTACAATTACTTTGAAAAAGAACCTTGAAAAGATCCATTATGCTCCTCCTCTATTGAGTCCAGGCACCCAAACTACGCATTCTTACCGTGTCCACACCGGCTAACAGCATTTCAGTCATGTTGGCGTAGATCTCTTCCACGTTCATCTCTTTGGTGACCAGCAAATGAGTGAGCAGTCCACCTTTCACCTCTTCACCCCTTTCTATCTTCCCTTTGATCTCTGCAAGCTTCCTGTCAATGTGGATCTGGCCTGAGAAAACAAAAGCAAGCCATTTTCAGCTAGCTCCAAGTGTGCAGGGCATGCCTGATCCTCAGCACTTGGTTGTGCTGGAATGCTTGATCAATATGAACATACCATTACCGATACCCCTTTTATAGAAAAAGTTGGTATTACTGGCCAAAATAATTTAATCACTGGTAAATAATAACTTGGCTTTAAGTTTGGGAAATAAATGTACAAACACACCTCACCAATGATAATTTCAGTTAGCACCTTACACGTTTCCTAAGAGTATGTTGGTTAGCAAGTGTAGTTTTTTTTGTTTTGATATTTCTAAAAAGGACATAATGTTTTATCTGAAGCCTTCATCAGACATGGTAATGTACTGTTAGGCGCCCAGAAATCATAAGACTAGGTCTAGAAGGCTGTAATGATTCCCTCCTGAAAAAATTAATAATAAATTAATAAATAATAAAATTAGTTTATTAAACATTTATTAACTGACTGGTGTTTTATTGGCAGCAATATATATATATATATGTATTTAAAATCTAATTGGCTTTAGTTAACATCACCATCCCAACCCCAAACCCAGTGCTTACTGAATTTGAACAGGCCATCCCAGGAGCTGCAGAACTCCTCCCATGGTTTGGGGAAAATGGGGCGTAGCCATTTGGGAATAGCACCAGCGTACATGGTGGTCTTGAAGGAACTGAACATGAGATGAAGAGCTTTGATGTATTCATTGCTCATCTTGGGAATCTCATCTTCCAAGCAGCCCAAACGTGCCTCGTACAAGATGGACGCCACACCTAATACATTTTTAAGAATGCAGAGTTAATGGGAAACTAGAACAAGTTAAATTAAATTTCAATTACAAAGTTAAAGTAAAGCACAACAAAAGCCATTAACAACAAAAAGTATCTAATGGTACACATTAAATATGGATTTCTAGATTTTATAACTGTAACGGTGCCATGATGTTCCATTTCTTTACTTCAAATATAAGCTGCATAGGTTAAAGTACAGTGTTGTGCAAAAGTTTGAGCACCCCAGTCAAATGAATAATTAAAAATGTTGATTTTTGAAGAAAACATTTGTTAACATCCTCTACAGGGCAAAGAAAATGTATAAATATGGAATATTTCAGAAAAATTAGTAGAGC
The DNA here is from genome assembly GCA_037576955.1 of Lepidarchus adonis. Classification (NCBI taxonomy): domain Eukaryota; kingdom Metazoa; phylum Chordata; class Actinopteri; order Characiformes; family Lepidarchidae; genus Lepidarchus; species Lepidarchus adonis. Next base: position 2,002,715 of record JBBIGC010000104.1, read on the forward strand.
AAAAGAGCAAGCTTATGTTTCAAAAGTGTATGTGCATCCATTTACTGTATAATTCATTTAAAATTAAAATCAATTGATTATGTATTATATATTGTTGTGGCAGCAAAGTTTTTTTTGGTGAGATGTGTTGTCACAGACAGATGTTACCAGTGGAAATGGAAATAGTGGAATTTAGCATATTGGGCATGTTACCCAGTTTATTTTTCACTCTTACGTTTATTTTAGCTCTGCATGTTTCCAATGATTATGTACCCTAGTGCACTTAATCCAACTCACCAGTAAACTGGAGGCAGACAAAAATTAAAATAGGGTACAATCTGTTTCACTTGCAACTAATACAATATTACCTGTGTTACCATAGATGTTTGGTGCATCCTGCATAAGGTACAGTTTATTCATGAGTGTGTATGGCTGGGATTAAAAACTACTCATGTAAAGTGAGTTATTTTTACTTAAACTTAACAAAACATGTACACTCAAAATTTGTTGCAGCCACAGCCATTTATTTCTTAAGAAGTATTGAGCATGTAAACAAAGCAAAACTGTCCAAAAAGGGAATTAAAAGGTTTTAGGAATCCTTCCAGTGACATTCTCAGCCAACGCTATCAGATTAAAGACTTACAGAATTAGCCTTTTTTGGATAATACTAACTAAACTATGTCCGAACATACTGTGCCTGTATTTAAAATAAATAAATAAATCACTTTTGTGAACTTGAGACATGTGTAGTTGAAGTATCAAAACTGTATTCCTTAGCTTAGCATAACGCTTACATGTTATTTGCTTTTTTACTTTCACTGATACTTTATGTGATTAGGCCACTATGAAGAAGCACTCACATGCCAAAAATGTAATTAATTAAAATTCATTTTTACCAGCCTTGTATCACGTACAAGCAATAAGAAAACCCATATTACTACACACTTACCTTCCATGGCATATTTGAAGAACAGGTCATTGATGTTGAAGACAGTGAGTCCATCAGGCTGCTGACGGCGCAGTCTGCAAATTTTGTCCACAAGATCTGCCACCACTTCGTTAACGTCATCAGAGAAAACGGCGACATCACGGGGACGCATGATCAACTGACGAAGAACACTGCGCATGTGCAGCCAGTCATCAGCTTCACTGGAAAGAAGAGTATAGGTATCACATTTGTTCTTTCCTGGCCATCACCTAGTATGTCAAGACTGTACCTAAAATGCTAACCTGAAGGGATGAGCAATAAATTGACATTATTGCAATTGTAATCAATTACATAAAGATGTAAACACTGAGCAAATGTATGGATCATAAAAAGAAAGATCCACACCAAACAAAGAGCCTGTCAACAACACGTGTACAGTTAACTTCACAAAAATACATAAGTACCTGGATGTCTGCTTATTATTCCATCGTTTTATTTTATTTCTTTATTTATTTGTATCCATTTTATTCTTCTACTTCTTACATTTGAAAAACACGTGTGTTATGACCATTCAACCTAGGCCCAAAGTCCATGTTCCATGTCTGACTGTTAGATTTCCTCACAGTTAAATTTTTAAACGCTAAAAAAAACTGGCACCCCACAAGGGTGTGTTCTCAGTCCCATGATTTACACACTATACACTCCCAATTGCATTGCCTCACACAAGGACAGCAATATTCTGAATGTGCTCATGACAACAGTTATTAGTCTGATCAGTTGTAGTGTGTAAGGGCATACAGGAGAACGGCCTGGTGACATGACCACAGACAATCCTGGAGTCTGAGGTGGAAAAGGTCAGGAATATGACCTCACTTGCACATGTAGCATCATCCAGACGTGGGTAAAGAGTGGCTGCACTTTTGCAAAAGATAATTCAGTATGTCACTGACAATGCTTAGCAGCTTTTACAGCTGCACAACAGAAAACATCTCAACCAGCTGCTGCACATTTGGGAATAATACTGCCAAATACCAAATACACCTAAAGAGTGTTAAAAACTGCAGAGAGGATCGTTAGGGAACTCATCACCTCTGCATGACGTCTACCATCAGCGAGTCCCCAGAAGAGTCTGAGTCAGCATCAAAGGCTACTCCTACCCCCGATGCAGTTTTTCCACACTTATGCCCTCTGACAGGAGGTACTGAAGTGTGAAATGCAAGACCTCTAGATTGCTTTTCTCCTCAGATCCAAACCATTTCCCCACCGACACCATCCAAGATGTTTTTAAATTACACATTTAATTTATCACAAACACCTTAAAGTAGGTCATCATCCTCAGTCTCTCTCTCTCTCTCTCTCTCTCTCTCTCTCTCTCTCACACACACACACACACACACACATACACACTTTAAAGTTCAGGGTAAGTGATAAGTAATAACATTTAAAAAGGTAATTTGGGTCTCACGCTGAAATCAGGCCAGTGGAGCGTCCTCTCAGGTCTCTGTACTCCTTCCAGGAATCCATGTTTCCTCTCTGAGGGGTCACACCCTCAGCCCTTAGAACCTCTGCCACCAGGTCCCGGTCTGCGATCGACACGACCAACTGTGGCCCAAAGTGCGACTTAAATATCTTCCCATACTTCTGACTGTGCTCCAGCTGAGAGAGAGAGAAAAAGAGAGAGAGACTTCTCAGAATAATCATTCAGCCACAGTTTAGACCTGTCAGCAACAAAGAACCTGATTCTTAATAATTATATTCCCTGCTGTTACACTAGCGAAGTTGAATACATTGGTCAAAGTTGGCTGTACTTCAGAGGTGGCTGTGCTTCACTTAATTCTTCTTCATGTTCAGAAGATATATTGTTAAAATACTGTAATCATTTTTCTTTCAAGAAAAAAACTGCCAGTTTGCTTTACTACATGGATTAGTGGATTATGGGAAAGCTCAGAGCTGCTTTTTTCAGAGAGGGAAAAAAAGAAAAAACTAAACAAAATACAGTGAAAATACAGTGTAATGATCAAGATTAACAATGGCTTAGCAAACAGGAGGTGATGTTCTCTTGATTTCCTATACGAAACTTAAGACAGTTTCCTATAGGCCATGTAAAAGTCATCTATTTGCTTTTAAATAGAGGTTTCCATCAGATTTGCTACTTATGACACCAATGTTCACCCGTCGCAGAAATAAACACAAAATCTTTTCTTTATTGGACTTAACCATCTGGTCATCACTTGTAGATGGATATGCACCAATGTGGGGTATGACGTCTGTAACATATATTTCTGCCAATCACTGATACATAACCATTTGTAAAACATACAGACTGGGATTTCAAATGCCTTCATATAGCATGACCATGATATTTAGAATTTTTACTGTGGGCTTACAAAGCTTCAATACATCCTGATTGACTTCACCAAACAGCCTTGAACTGCTTCCCAGTCTCACTCCCACTAAGCTGGCATGACTAAACAAAGTCTGGCAGGGGATTCCAAGTTCATTCCAGGCCACGCTTATGCAGACCCCTCCATTGAAATGTCCAAGGCAGTAAAGACTTAATGTAACTCTAGAAGTATGCAACGCACAAACGCATGGATGAGCCGAAGCTCTGGAAGTTCATGCAGTTCATGCAAATGCCAATCATACAAAACAGTTCATTACCACATATGTCTGCTTTATCAAATTTCAAACAGCTTTGTATATGGAATCCACCCAAAACACCACCTTTTCTAAGTTTACTCCAACCTTAAATATGAATCATGAGAAGAGGGGAAAAAACTTACTCTGTAGACCCCTGTGTCACTACTATTGACATATATAGCAACTGGACTGACTGACCAAAGTGCTACAGTACGCATTTTAAACTTCTAGATGCTTTCATGAATGAACTAGCTTTCCTGGCCTGTCTTTGGTCAATGCCTGTAGAGCAAGAACTGCATGAAAGTAAGCACGTTTACTGGTTATGCAGCCCCAAATGCACTGTGATGATTGTATGGAATCATATACAGGCTGCCATATCGTTTTAAAGTCTTCCATTTATTAGAACAACAGAAGGGTCTGAAGCTGCAGACATTTCTTATTTTAGCTGTTTGTTTGCTTGTTTATGGTCTATTAACACAGGAAATCTCCACGCACCTGGATCTCGTGGATGCGGCTGAAACCGTCCCGGTAAAAGAACTCGACGAGGTTTCCGACGGCGCTGGGTCCAGGCATCTCCCGCAGACTCTTGACCCTGCGACCCTCGGCCAGTTCCGCGGAGACACCGGGCTGAGCCTCGCCGGCGGCGCCAGCTGCGGTGGCATCCAGAGACGGTCTAGAGGCTGAGCAGTGAAGCCCTGAGACCTGCAGCAGGAACCGAGTGGAAGTCGCACCGCGCATCACAGAGCCGACCAGAGCCATGCTGGAGAGAGAGGAGAGCTGAGCGCAGAAGATGAGAACGGTGTGTGGAACAGAGCAGAGCAGCGGCTTTTATTAAGAACCGCGGAGCCGGGGTGGGGGTGTGAGAGGTGGGGTTGGGGGTGGGGGCGCACATCTACAGCACAAATATATTTAGTGCAGTGTAGTAGTAGCTGAGCTTTATTTTCATACACACAGTGAGACAAAAATAACAACAGGACAGCAGCACGATTAGACAGCAATTCAGACAGAACACACGAGGATGTACTGGAGGGAGTGTAAATAATATTGTAATGGTCCTGGGATGCGCCTATTGGCTGAGAGTGGAGATGCATCATGGGAACTGAAGAAATGTGCACTATTGTCCAGTTTTTATGGCTGTTCTATATGTTTCAGGGAAGAGAGCAACAGTGAGCAGTGGTACTGTGATGTGCTGTGTTTGTGTGAGCGAGCTGGTGGTGGATGGGAGATTAGTGACTCTGGGACATGACCATCCACAATTATGCCTTGCTAACAGGTTCATGCTTGTGCGCATCCTAGGGGACGCATCAGTACAGGTTGGCCTTTTTAAAAGCTGGTTTGCAATCATATAAAACTTTGCCACTATCATAGCTGGTTCAAAGGCATAATTTGT
>JBBIGC010000104.1:2007751-2026301 GCA_037576955.1 Lepidarchus adonis
TGATTTTTGCTGCTGTAACGTGTGAAATTTCCCACTTGTGGGACAATAAAGGATTATCTTATCTTATCTTATCTTACTGCAGGGCAGTGTCAATCAAAGACAGTATGTACCCTGCTCAAACACATTCACTGAACCTGGCAATTAACATGAAAGCTGTAACAGGAGTGTTTAAACAGGAAACTCCCCAAACTGTACTGGACACCGGCCCTCCAGGACCTGTCTCTGTGCAAGTCTTGTGCAAGACGCATTTCTTAGTTTGTGTGCACTCACTGCAGGCTTGCTGGAGATGACTTCTGTGATGAGTTCGGTCTCCTGTCCTTCAGCAGTACGTAGACGGCAGTCACGAATCACAAGATCCTGCAGCAGCCTCTGGATCACATCTGGGAAGGCGCTCTCCACAAAATACCTGCGCACACGCACACACGCACACACACACACACATACTTTCCATTATTACATCATTGTCACTTTACATTTATGTTAAAATACATGAAACAATGTGCACTGAAATCACAACATAAAATCTATGCCCCCTTTCATTTGACTGTGTTGGTACAATTCATATTAACTTAAAGGTCCAACACCCACAACATTTAATTTTTAAGGTTCTCCATATAGGTTGGGTAGTGCAAGGTCCGTTTTTAACTTTAACTGTATTTGCATGCTACCTGAAAGTTTTTTATCTCAGAAATGCAACAAAAAATAGGTTTTGATAGAGGCAGTAAAAATCACACACCCAAAAAACGATTTACACTGTTTAATAGGTTAAGTTATAACATTTTGGTCAATGTTGAGATTCATTATTTATTTAACACAATGACTCATTAACATATCATACATTTATTGTTAAAAAATCTTTTAACAGAGGATTTTCTTAAACTTTAAATATAAATCAACTGAAAAACTCACAAGCACTGTCTAGAGCTGCCAGCACCAGATTTATTTTAAATTTTTTATAATTGTTGGAAACCAAAAATATAGCTGAAAATCTGATAGATGCCCCATTCCTACAATCCTTTTGTCTTGTTAAGCCAAGGTACAATATCTGTGATGAGAAGAAGGCTGAAAATGAGAATAAAATTTAAGTTCATAAAATATATTATTATTGTATTTTATGACACTGCACTACATTTTAATACTAAAAAACTTAAATACAACAGTAAAAGAAAAAAATAAGAGTTAATAGCATGTAACTCGCTCTATATATATAGCACATACCTTATAACAAATGCCATTATAATTGATTAAAATATTCCAAAATTCAGAATTTTTGTATTTGAAATCAATACCTGTGAAGCATTTTCACACCCATAATTCATCTACAGACTATAAGAAAGGTCAGTATGTGCTGATATATGTGCCACAAGGACACACACAAGCCCAATGAAGAAAACACACACACACACACACACACACACACACACACACACACACTGAAAAGAAAATTATCATAAACATGCAACTTTTCCAGACTGCTGAACAATCAGTTATGCTGTGAACAGTTATGTTCACTGGAATGCAGACTGAGGAAGACTCCACCACAGCCTCTTCTTATTGTAACTGTTGTTTGATTAGGGTCTGCAATGGCAGAATGAACTAGTTTTGGACCATAATGGTTTATTACACTCTAATAAAAAGGGGGATATACATTAAAGCTTTTATACACTTGAAAACAATGAAAGTGTTCATCAGGGACGTTGTGAAAGAATGTAAGCTTAACAGCATTTAGCAATGAATGAGATTAGGTAAGTTAGCCATACTTAGTGCAATCTTTGTTTAAGGAAGTACATAAGCATGTTCCTGATTATTTTAACTGAGCAACATACACCTGGCAATAACCAGAGATATGAGAAACATGTTTTGATGTTCATTACTTCAGAAAATCTCTCGCTTGGTGGAAAGGCCCTGTGAAGTAGCTATTTCAGTGAAAGAACGTACAGAAATACTTAAACAATTGCTAATTTATTTATTTACTCCAAACAAGCAATTGGCTAATTTATTATTATTACTTTGGCTGATCTGTGTTGTAATATAATGACAAACATCCAGCAGGAAAGAATATGTGTTGTATTTAAATGCAGTTGCTGCACCTGTAACAAAATACTGTGTAATAATGTCCATGATGAACAGTCAGTTGCTGCTTGTTTTCCAAAATACAATTGATTAATTGTAGTTTACATAAACACTACACATTTTAAAACTAGCCATAACATTCTTACTGTGAGCCAAGGCAGAGCATCACCAAAAATACAGTACACATTAAGGGTGGGCCAAAGTATTGATATTGCAATGTATCGTCGCCCTTGCTCACGCGATACGATAATCGATATGACAATATTGATATTTAAATAAATAAACATTCGCCGCCAATTTGATTCACCAGCATTGCTACTTCTTCTCTCCTTTGGGTGGTGCTGCTTGACTGAGTGCAGAAGACTGGTGAACGCTGAAGAAGTAGTTCCCAACATATTGTATAGGAGACTTGGCTGAAAGCTGAAGATAAACAACAAGAGTAGATGCAAAAAAAAAAGCTTGGCTGAGAGGCTGTATCTCTGAGCATCTTTTCATGCACTTCTTTCTTGGATAACAATACCAGCAACCCGTCAACGTGAGTAAACACACATCGCTGGAGAGCTTCTATAAAACCAAGGAAAGACTCAGTAATCCATGTGTGCAAAATAACACGTCTCTGCCAATATATAGCGTTTGCTGAACTTTCCTCAACAATAATTTAGATCAGAGATTAAGCGTATTGCTCCATAATTTGTCTGGTATAGACACAGTTAAAACCAGCACAGTGCATTGCTCACTATGAAACATGCTTTCTGCTACAGCGCGCTGGTTTTAACCCCGTCTATACCAGACAAATTATGGAGCAATACGCTTCTTCTCTGATCTAAATTATTTTTCTATGATTTAGAGGAATGTGTTGAACTCTTTGTAACTCTCACATTATAGTTGTCATGTCTGAATTTACGCTTGATTGTTCTTTTACCTGGAAGTCAATTGGACAAAAGCGTCAGCCAAATGAATAAATGTAAATGTGATTAGCACAATGTTAGCTCAACTTGCCAAGTGACAAATGGGGAACAGAAGTGAAGCCTTGAAGCTGAAGTTCTCTGTGCTTTTGACGTTGGTCGCAAAACAAATTGGGGAAAGGTGACCGTAGGATTGCTGTTGCTTATGTAAATAAATAATGCATCCCTGTGTTTTTGTGTTATATCGCTATGTCATTGTCATGCAATATATCAATCATCACAGAATTACAGTAATGTGATATTATTGTTATCGTGGGCCATGTATCGTAATTTTGAGATAACCTGCGATTCCCCTAGGACACATACCTGTTGTGTTTCAGTACCAGCTTGACTTTCCCGTAGCTCACAGTGCACAGCTGGAAAAAGCAACAGAACCAAAGTGAGTTTTAATACACAGCATTGGCGTCAGCACCATACTTAAGAGTACAGGAGGTCCCCCTCAGAAAAGGGCTAAACAGAGCCTCAGGTGGATGAGTGTCTCCTACTGGTTGACTGACAGAGGAATGGCCCCAGCGAATTACACACGTATATAAGGGGGTTTGGACTGAGGAATGGATCCCCGTCGTAAGTTGAGGGCCCTGTGTATATACACTGAAATGCATAAAACATTATCATAACTGCGATGGTGCATGATTGCAATGATCTGACATGCGTACCTTTATGAACTGAATAATGCCGTCAGGGACAGAAGTCTTGCTGAGCTTCTGAAGATACTCCACAATGTCAGAAGTCTGCAGGCCAACACTTACAGCAGCATACAATGAGTAGGCAGTCAGCTTGTACTCATGCACATGGGTAGGTCTACACACCGGCTCAGCGATGGCCACCAGAAAGTCCTGAGCATACTTATACACTGGTGAGAAAGCCTCGAGGAAGATATGGCCATCAGGAGCCTGACAAATATATGGAAAAGAACAAATTTTGTTAAATACTAACATGCGCTGGCATTGTAAAGCTGCCAAAAGACTAAGCGGAGGTAATAATGAGGTAAAACGCAGATGAAACACAATGACCAAATGGAGGTTCTGGTAACACTGGCTCCATCTTACCACCCATATAGGTCGAGATGAGTGGTCATTCTTCAGTAACATCTGTGAACGGTAGTCTTTAGCCCCATACTCATCAAGTTTAGTGCTGGACTCATCAACTTGTTTGCCAGCAGCTGCAGGAATGGCCTCCTGGGACTCACTCCCCATGGCTTCGTCATCATCTTCATCCTCATCGTGATACCGTTTCTTGGACTTTTTCTCTGTCAAGTATATAGTAATGTTTGTCAGAGTCCATTATAAGTGGTCTAACAATTTTATCATTTTTTCACAGAATGTATTTCTTACATATTTTTCTTACATATGTATTTGCTTACACAAGAATATGTGCTTTAATGCATAATATATCAAGCAACACATAAATTCCACACAGAACTATTAACTCCTTTGCACTGTTTAAAATCCCATAAAGACCTACAGATCCCATGCAGATCTACAGAACATATACAGAACTACAGATCCAATACTGGCTCATATAGGGCTCCAATATAGGGATCATATGGAACTTTACAGCACATGCAGGATTATATATCTGATGCAGAACTACCAGATCCCACAAAGAACTATAGGCTCCTTACAAAACTACATATCCCTTAAAGTAGTACAGGTCCCATACAAAACTTGTACAGAACTACAGGTTCCATACAAAACTACAGGTCCAGTACAAAACCACAGAACCAATACAGAACTACATGTCCAATACAGAACTACAGGTTCAATACAGAATTAAAGGTTCAATACAGAACTATAGGTCGCGTACAGAACTACATGGTCCATAGAGAACCACTGATCCAATACAGAACTACATGACCAATACAGAACTACAGGTTCCATACAGAACCACAGAACCAATACAGAACTACAGGTTCAATACAGAACCACAGAACCAATACAGAACTACAGGTTCAATACAGAACTATTGGTCGCGTACAGAACTACTACAAATCCAATACAGAGCTGTAGGTTCAATAAAGATCTAGATACCATGCAGCACTGTATATGCCATATAAAACTATATATCCCACATAGATTTACATACTGAACAGAAAACAGTTATGAGGTGTTATTTAGCTGCTAGCTGCTATCCTCTATATTTATCACAGAGAAAAAGCACTATAATTACCCCGGTCTCCCCTTTTCCCCATAGTGCTCGGTTTAAATAAGAAACAGGTTTCTCACGACTGCAATGCCAATTTAATAAATATTACTGGAACAAAGGCAAAACGCTACTGCGTGATTAGCCTTTCGCATGTAGCCAGTAAGCCATGTTTGTCTTGACTTGCTCGCTGAGTGAAGTGAGACTAAAGGGATACAGCTCCGCTTCGCCCCCTTTTGGACAAATTCAGAACAACAGGTAAAATACTTCGAAAGCGTCACTATTTTTTCCCTTTTCATGGTTAATCAATTATATTTTCGACTAAATATCATAAAACAAAATAAAATAAGTAACGTTTTAAAATTTTCTATGTTTCTTATATTTACATTTGTTATCCACTAACAACTTACAAACAAAATTTAGTATGATAGGCAATACCATTAAAACTGCTGTTGTAACAAAAACAAATTATACCTTGACTGAACATACACATTTATCGCTTCCATTTTTTTCATACAACAATTTGTAATGAAAGAAACTGAATTTAATAATACATGGATATACACATAACAATATAGATATATAATTTTTAACAATTAGTTTTTTTGCTAAAGAAAGCTAACAAAAGAAGCAAAATACAGATATTTTTATACATTTAAAAAAAAAAAAAGACCAGTACATTAAATAATGTAGAGTCAAAATATTAAAAATTTCTTGCCCGAGCTTTTGCAGCAAGCTAAGTTTCTTCACATGCTGAGTACAGCATCTGATGTGATTATTAAAGATGTTGAGAAAAAAGAAGTTAAATAGATCACCAAAAGGTAATGTAGGACAATGTAAAATAAGTGGATCCCAGCCACTCATGCAAGGATTCATGTAAAATATCTTTTTACTGTAAATCTCAGCCATAAACCTGAAATGTGTTTAATTACACTGAAAATGTAAACCTTCGCACAAATAGAAACCACAGAAACATTGTTAAGCATCACTGAAAAACTGATCACTTTAAAAGTTGTTTATTTAAATGTTTGAACAATGAACATAGAGCTTTCCAACAATAAACACTGACCAAACTTGCTTGTGAACCACAAAAATGATTTTTTCATTAGGCAATATAATAATGTATTCATCTCTCCTGATGTTTTACATATACAAATGCGGTACAAATTAGCAATAAAGGGACACCTAAGGACAAAACCAGACATGTGGGCCAAACAGTAAATAAGTAAAATATTTTCTTAATCCACTAGATAGCAATTCTCCTTATTCAGTCCTGTCTGAAGAAGCAAAATCTCTCTGGCCACGTTACACACTTCCATAGTTGACATTTTGCTTTTCATTGACACAGTAGGTGTCCACTGGGAGCTGCTGCGTCCAGGTGAGTTCTTGGTGGGAGTTCATTCATGCCCCAGCATCAGAGACACAGGCCGAATATCTGTATGTGTACAGTTTGTTGTCTGCACCTCCACTTAGAATCAGCTGGGGGGAGGATAAGAAAAAACAACTTCTTAGACAAAACCGATACAGATGTTTAGATATTAGCATTAATACAAACAGCACTGGGCTTTACGTGCCATGTAATACACAGGTACATATAGATGTATCGTCTATTCATATCTTACCCCACAATCTGTCCAATCAGCACACATCACTTTGTCCTCATGAGCTGCTAGGTCATACAGGGGAGCCTTACAACTGCAGAGATAAAAAACAGAATTAAACAGGTGAGTAACTGCAATCAGTAGGCCTCAGAAATCTTACTGGAAATAAATGGTTTGTAATCCACACCTCCTGATGTCCCACAGTTTGACCATGTTGTCGAATGAGCCAGAAACCAGCTGCTGCTCATGGGAGGGAGACCACCTGACCGCTGTCACCCAGCCAGTGTGAGATGTAAGAGATAGCAGAACCAGAGAGCCATCTAGGAGAAGTGCAAGCAGTAAGAGAAGACAAAAAAAAGAGTAAGAGAGAAGAGGAGGAGACAGAAAGCGAGTGTGAATGAGACAGCAAAGTGAAAGTGCGCAAGAGTGTTGCAAAAAAATTTTTTACAAAAAAAATTCCTTTATGATGCCAGTGCACGTGCTAACCTCACCTTTAGAGCGTGGGTCCCACAGACGCACATGTCTGTCTGTGCTTCCTGAGGCCAGACGACGGCACAGCGGAGAGTAGGAGACACAGTTAAAGACCTTACTGCCTGTCTACAACACACATCAGAACAAGATCAACCTCCTGACCATGCTACCCGTACATCTCGCGAGTGACAGCAGGAAATACAAGAACTGAAAACTATTAAAATGCGTAAAGTATTTTCACAAAAGCAACTTGTTAATATCTCTTTATGGAGAATCTGATAAACATTGCTTTATAAGGAGCAACAGATGCTCTGATTATTATTCCAATTACCAAGTGTGCACCAATATGATTCACTGCTATCTACTGAACAATACTCCCCCCACCCCCACACCTTCTATTCAATTTCAAAGTGAACGCAAATTTAATTTGCTAACCACCAGACTAGTCCAAATGCACGGATGTAAAATCAGATGCTTTTATGTGTTATTATTGCTTTGATATATATTCCTGTACTTTGTTAAGTCTATTTTTATTTCCTGTAATTATGTTCTGTTTATCTTTGTAAAGCACATTGAACGAACTCTGTGTATAATAATGTGCTTTAGAAATAAACTTGCCCTTATGTCAATAGCGGAATAGGGCCCCAACAGGAACTGCACAGGTTGAATAGAACAGCAGGCATATTTATGATTCAGATAATAAAATCTTGTGCATTTGTATTAGTGCTACATCACAATCTGCAGGACAAAGCCTGTTATTGCGAACACTTAAAAGCAGCTGAGGCTTTAATGAAGTGTGTTTGTATTTGTCTGCCTCTCACCAGCACACTCTTCTGCTCCCCCGTCTCTGCATCCCATAGTCGAATAGTGTGGTCCCATGATGCACTGCACAGCTCCTCTGCGTCCATCCAGAGCACAGTGGACACGGCCTCGCTGTGGCCAGACAGAGTCATCAGTGGAGTCTGTGGAGGAATTGTTTTATTTTACTAAAATCCCACAAAAAACATTTTTTTGGTACTCGGACCAGCCCTCAAGGTGTTTTGTTGCAATTAGGGGTGGGCAATATGGCAAAAAATATCCTATTACAATAATTTGAGAATTTTCTGTATTTCTTTCAATGCACAATATGCCACAATATGTATTGTTCCATATTCTTTTAAGATGAAACAAACAAGAGAGTGCGAGCAGGGCCATGTTTCTAAGACTGCAGTACAATAAACAAAATGTAAACAAAATGAATTATACTCTCTTTTAAATGAAACCATATTTAAGTACTGACAATATCACAGGAAAATTACATTGTGGCCACAATTTAACAAGATAATGATAAATACTGTCATAGTGGCCAGCACTAGCTATAACCCATCAACAAGTGGGGCCAGAGGCTGGGGAGCCCTGAGGAACAGCTGGAGAATCACTACCTTTAGTATGTTACACACTGAAAACAGTTTATTATTACTGCACTCTATACACATATTTCACCAGCATTAAATCCAACTACCAGTTTCTTCACAGGAAAGTCCTTTCCAGCCTCACACTAGGCTTCATCTGTGAAGTAAGTGTATGTGCACTTACCCGCGTCAGCCCCAGCTGCTCAGTCTTCTGCTTTTTCCGTGGCCTGTTGGGCTCCTGCACCTCATCCTCCTCTTCTGTGAGCACTGGGTATGAAAGAGCAGCTTTAAAACACTTCAGTTTACCTCAATGGTGTTAAACTCAGGTCTTGGAGGCCAGTATTCAGCACAGTTTGGTAATTTCCCCAAACACACTCACTCAGTCTGGCAATTAACAGGAAATCTGAACCAGGTGTGTCTGAGCAGAAAAATCCTCAAACCAGACAGGACACTGGCCTCCACGACCTGAGCCCCTGTAGAACTAAACTCCTTTAACAGAATGTTAAATAGCAAAACATTTCATTAAAATCTCACATCTTACCTGCTGACCAGATCTTCAGCATTTTGTCCCAAGAGCCACTACAGAACTGAGACAAAAGAAAAAAAATCTATAAGGAAAAAGTTCATACTTCAGCTAAAAAAAAAAAACACACATTGTGAAATTGCTGAAGCTCTGATTTGCTGAGGAATCAATAAAGCCGATATGAAAGTCAACACTAATATAACACTAATATAATACACATAAGCAAAATTACATTTGAATGCACCAAATTCATAAAATTGTTTTATTGAATAATCATTAAAATGTTATACTGCTTAATAAGATTTATTTAAAAAAAAAAAGGTTATATCCTGGGTATTTACAGCCTACTACTATCGAGCTGCATTGCTTAGCAGAAAAAAAGCTTATTCCAACTAATATTCATATAATAAGATTTATTACATATTTAATACAGTTCTTTTATTATTTTATGTGTTTTTGATGCAATTTCACAAAAGCATAACCCCTTTATTACTACATGAAAACATGAGACATGAACTTTGACACATTAGTGATGCAGAACATATGATGTCTCACTTGCACGCACGCACACACACACACACACACACACACACACACCTTGGTTCGTGTGGGGTCAACAGCGATAGTATCCACACTCCCTGCATGTCCACGGCAGCAGTGACAGGCCTTTACATTGTTCCGCTCAGAATTCCACTCCCATAGCAGCACGGTCTGGTCCAGAGAAGCGGTCAGTAGCAGTGAGCTTAGACCATCTAAACACAGAACAAGTATTTCACCCATCAGCACAATTAAGTACTTTAGTGAACAAAAGTAGCAGCCTGTGCTTTGCTCATGATTTTGTCCATTTTTTTAGATAACAACTAAACAATGCGAGAAAATAAGACAGTCTATTTGAGAATAACATTTTAGTTTTTTTTTAAAATGGAAAATGCGCAATGATTTAGGCCTGTTCTATGTACAATACTAATGGGTGGATTATAAGCCTTTGCTTCTTGTTAGTTATTTTTGCCTTGTTGCTTTAGAACTACAGAATAAGCGAAGCACAAAAAAAGTTGATTTTTCAGTAACATTTAGGCAATGGAGAAAACTGTATTTTTGTACAACTCCTTCAAACTCACTATATGATTCTTCTAAACTTGAATGTTTAATGAGATCATTTGTGCCACAACACAGTGATCAAAGTCAAAAGGAATACAACACAATATTGATACAGATCAAGGTCTTAAAAGTGTACATTATAAAAATAACAAATGTCCTTCAGCTGTTTCACCTCTTTTCACCCAGGCCACGTCCTTCACTACGTCTGTGTGTCCAGCCACAGTCATCACTGCCTTCCCTTCGAGAGACCAAATCCTTGCTGTCTTATCATAAGAACCTGTGAGGATCCTGTCGTACACAAGCAAATGTGTGAAGAAAAGCAAGTGACTAAACAATTCAGTCAAACATATTTTACAGCCAGGGATCTCAAGTGTTGCAACTTTCTAAGCACTCGCTCCATCATTGGCAGATTGGCAGGAGGATCTCTTTGGGTGGGTAGGACTGCCATCCCTCTCCCCCCAGCACTCACTCTCAGTGCAAGGAGAGCCAGCGTTGGCATCTCTGTGCTGATGAAATGGGGATTAACATTCTCCTCTTAGTGAGCTGAGCTGTCCAATAACCTTGCTTTAGCTGTTGGTCAGAAAATATGATGCAGTGCTTTACATGACCAAAAAGAAGGTAGCCTTCACCCTCCCAGCGTTTTTGTGCATGATTGGGGGGGATCCCTAGCTAGTGGGAAATGTTGGACATAACTAAATACATGATATTTGAAGAAAAAAACATGAAATATCTTTGAAAGACAAAAGTAACAAATTCCAGTTAGTGCTTTCACGCATGCAGTAATTATAGATATGATAGATGGTTTAATACACAATGAGACCAGCAGGTTGAGGTACAGTGATGGCTTTTCTAAAGTTGGTACAACCTGCTGTGTACACCGTATTACCGTATATCTTCTAATAATAGCTTGTCTCTTACAGGCGCCCGTTTCCAATAAATGCCGGGTTTTAAGAGATGTCACGACAAATAGACAGATAGGTCTCCAATAGTAGCCGTGTAACAACCCCCCACTCCCACCCACCCCCTGGCCCAACTTTCACGGGCACGCGTCAATTTATACCTCCATGTTTTAAAAGAATTTATTCCTTGAAAGGTATAAAACTGCTTAAAACAAATCTCTGATTTCTGAAGACAGTTATAGGAGTGTAATGTGTGTAATTACTATTTTATGAAAGTTCTTGATGGATATTAAGCGGCTCTGTTTAACCTCATCACTGCATTCGATGCTAAACTGCTCTCACAATAACAGACAAGTATCACAGCCAAACAGACAGAGGGATGATTTTAGTAGTGATGTTTTATCTTCTGTCAAAATAAATCTGAAGAAGCTGCATGACATTTTGTGGCCATAAATACCCATCACCGTTCCGTCTGTGAGGAGAATAATAGCCTGTCTCCAACAAACGCCTGTCTCTATTAAAAGCAGGGCTGTCCAAATATTTTTTTGAATAATAACGACAGGGCTACTTTTGGAAGATTTACAGTATTTACACATTTCTGCTTTAATGATGAAGCTCTACTGAAGGTAACATTGTCCAGGGCATTTACAAGTAACAATTAACCAGACATGAACTGCTTGTATCTCAGGCTCTCTCACCATTCAGAATCTGCCTCCACAGAGCTGATCCAGTCATCATGCATTATGCATTCTTCTGGCTGTGGAGCTGTGAACTTCTGCACATATTCAATCTCCACAACTTCTTCCTGTTCAAAATACAAACACACACAAAAATCAACACAGGGTCACTAGGACAAGATCATGCTCTATAAATTACACCATCTCAATTGGCTATTCACACATGAAATTCCAGCACTTAATAGAGTAGGCAAAATGTATGTCATACCGTGGAGATGTTCTCCATCTCCATGTGGCTGGCCAAAGAGGAGCGCAGGAACTGCCCCCGAACCAGAAAATCAAACTCCACATGTTTGTGATCCGCTGTAAAACCGGACATTACAATATTAAGACTAAACCTTACAACTTTAACCTTAACGCAGGCTACATTTTGAAGTAGTAGTAAAAGGAAATAAAGGTGAAAAATATAAATATGATCAGACTATTCTAACTATTGTAAGAAATGGAACATCGCACAGAGCAATGAGATGAAATGAATGGACTAACGGACAGCTCACCGATCTTTGCTTCCAATAGTTTGTTGATGACACTGCTCAGGTCTGTCACCTCAGAGGCCGCGGGGATGGAGAAAGGAACATCATCTATGGCGTATCTGCAAAGAAGGAGGCAAAGGCACAGGTCGAGCAGAAGCCGGATGTTTACATGGTATTTTAGTAAAGTCAGCTCTGACTGACCAAATTCATAAATACATTTTGTAATTCAGTGAATTTAATACAAAAATGACTAAATTAATAAAACAATAACGGATGAAGTTTGCATTTTCTCACACACAGCTATTAGAGCTAGCAGGGTAAAAGTTAGCCAACTGAGCAAATGAGTCTAAACTAATTTTACTCATAAAACCTACTCATTCAAAATCACCAAATGCTTACTTTTTGTTGTCTGTGAAAAACCTCGCTTGAATCTGCGACATTTTGCCTTATAAAATGTGTAGTTCCGAAGAACTAATAAATGCTCATGTAGTTAGTGATTCACACGCGCACTGGAGACTTCAGCCACCACGTGCTACTACGTACAAGCCATAACAATCGACAACAGAACAGACGCTCCGATTGTGTGCCGCTAGTAATGCCTGTCTGTTCTCACCGTGCACAGAAGAATCGGCGAGTTTCACATACATACAGAGATAAATTTTTTGTGCTACATTTCTGCATAGGAAAATACACAAAATAACAAACCAGTTCAAAAGCAAATGCAAGTTCTATTTAGTCCGTTTTTTTTAACGTAATTAATTTTACGTAGAGAAAAAAATGTTTTATTTTTTATTGTTATATTTATTATACACAGTTATGCTTATTTTATATCATCAATCACCCACATGCTTCTAATGATATATATCTTACACCTCAACAGTCACACATTCTACAGTATTTCCCCAATGTATTGGTTTAAGCGCAAAGTTGCAGAAAAAAAATAGCGATTAAGCACGCGCATGCGCATGCGCATCAATCTTTCTCCATATGTACAGAAATGAAACGCAATAAGTAATACACACTTGACTGCATTTGAGTAAAATTGTTTGCAAGGTTGTTTGTCCATTTTTTTTATCTTTCAGGCTCATTAGTCAGGAGGCTGACAGCTCAAGAGATCATCATACATAATACATTTCCATCATACTTTCTCTTTATGTGTGTGTGAGACCTGTTTCTGTGTTGGGCCTCCTGGCCTGTAATCAGGTTTGCTTAATGAATGAATCCAGGAGATGTATATTACTGAAATAAGTGATACATTTATTACAGAATGTGTAATGTCAGATATCAAACTGATTCATTATTTTCTTATTCCTCTGGGGAAGGTTCCTCTTGGCCAAAACATCTGAGACATGCATGACGTCCTTGGCTTAAGTAATCTGGGACTAGGAGTTCAACAGAGCCCAACCGGCTTTTCTCTCTCATTCAGTGTGAAATTTCATGGACATTAACTAATGGAACAGAATTAGCAATAAACATTCTTCTCCAAGCATGCGGAGCTGCAGAGTGGGATTGTATTAGTAGCAGTTTGGAAAAATCTGGTGGCACTTCAGGTGACTCAAAGGATGTGCATCTTAGCTAGTAGTAAGAATTGGGCATAAAACCGTGGGGGAACTGGGAGAAAAACAAAGTAAAATTAATTATAAATGCAGAAATTGCCATTAAATGTATAAACAACAAGTATGTAACATTGGTAATATTTTAGTATATTATACAGTTATGTACAGACAAGGATCTATTGGTTCCCTGTATGGTAGCAATACAAAAGACAGACAAGAGTTGGACATTTTAGCCCCAATATTATCTGCTCTGTGTCCAGACTAAGCCTGATCCTGTTGTGCAAGAAAAGAGGAACTTTGTTCCATTTTCCTGCTTCCTTTTACAATAAGCCAACCTCCATTAGCAGGAGCCACTCAAGTTTTGCATCCAGCTGCATATCCTTCAGTCGGTCACATGATAATGTCACTGGTGGAGTGAATCTTTTCTTTCCCTCTTGCAGGTGGCCTCTCTGGCTGTTTATTGCATTTCATTTATTACATTAACTTCAATGCAAATATGGCAGGTAGGGAACGGAAACCCAATGGTCCCTAGCTTTAAGATCTGATATACAACTGCGTCTGGACACAGAAGTTAAAAACTGTGAGGAGATTCATGCACGGGAGTCATTGTGGACTCAGCATAAGACTGAATGAAACCCCACCATGTTGACACAGTCAGCTCTGTGAGTTAATATACTTTAGGTCACTCTGTCCGCACAGGCCAGTGGGGCCAAGGCTGTGTCTGGGATGGATCCGCAGCTGCGCAGGGGCTCTTCTGCTTTTCCCAAACACCCCCTCCATCGTTCCATCCCTCCATCCTGCCCGGGGACACCCTGCAACTCCCCTGAGCTTTTGCTCCCTTTGGCAGTGAGCACCCGGGGGAGGCAGGGCCGGAAGATAACGGACCCGCTTGAAGATCCCCACATTACCTCACTAGATAAGGCGAAAGGGAGGGAGCTGGAGCTCCACATGCAATAGGACGCAAGCCCCCATCTCAGCAGTTCTTCCGAGATCGCCCCGTGGGCACTGCCACAGAGAGGCTGATTGTGCTGCTATCTTCCCAATGGCGAACAGAGTGACGGAGGAGGCTCTGTCTGAGGAGCAGCAAAACACAGGAGGTAGAGGTGCACACCAGGCAGAGCGGTGGACACAGCCATGCGTGAGACAGGCAGTACGACGAGAGCCAAAGAAGTGGGTGAGTGGTAGAACATCAGTATTGACCCAGCACACAGGTACCCTGGAGACGGACACCAGTGGAAGACAAGGTGAAGTAAAGATGTTTCCTAAATGGTTCTTGACCTGGAGTGAGAAAAGAAAACTTTTAGTCCATGGAGGAACTTAAATTATTTTTTTTAATAAACGTTTAAAAGTTCATCACCTTCACGCATGACATTTTTAACACGGACTGAGGAAACATTCACTGAAAGGTTCTTCAGGGAACCAAAAGAGGTTTTTCTTCATCCTTGAAAAAATGTGCTTCTTTAAGGGTGCTTTAATAAAAACAATTGTTATATGCTAAAATGTGACAACAATTTGATTCCATAAATTGTTCTTTGCCTGACTGTGGGAAACTTCTTGTAGATGGTTGTTTAAAGAAACTTTTGAAAACAAGTTCTATATGGCACTATATGGTATAAATTTCTTAGCAAATGGTTACTTGTAGCAAGGGTTCTCCAATGTTCTCCAATCTTCAAATGTAATATGGGCTAAAATGTGGCTTATTTAAATTATAAAATCTAAATAACATTTAATAACTGTCTGTGGTTATTATATAGTTAAAAGGAGTGGATGTGTTAATATTAGCATTACTATTTAAGTGATGATTGGGACCGTTGGTGTGATGTCATGACATGCATCATTGCTTTTCTGAGAATATTGCAATTATTCTCAGTATTTAAAGAACACTGCCAAACTGCAAACAAGTTTCATTATAAAATACTATTAAAGATTATTAGTCCTTATTCATTTGATCAAATGCAATGGATGATGTAAAAGCTAAAAAGTTATATAAAAATTTAATATAAAATAAATAAATAAATAAAAGAAATACAGTGATATAAAAATCTTTTGAGATATGTTCTAATTTAAGTGAAATGTGTCAAAACCTTTTAAAAATTGTGATGTCATGTCATTAAAAATGTATAAATAAAATCATGTATGTAACCCTGAATATAAATGTAAATATTTTATATATTTTCATGGGACAACACTGAAGATATGACCCTTTGATACAATGTAAAGTCAGTGTACAGCTTGTATAACAGTGTACATTTGCTGTCCCCTCAAAATAACTGAATACCCAGCTTTTAAATATCTAAACCACTGGCAACAACAGTGAGTACACTGAAAGTGAAAATGTCCAAATTGTGCCCAAAGTGTAATTTTTTTTTGTGCGACTACCATTCTTTTCCAGCACTGCCGTAACTCTTTTGGACATTGAGTTCACTAGAGCTTCGTAGGTTTCCACTGAAATCCTCTTCCACTCCTCCACCATGACATCATAGAGCTGGTGGATGTTAAAGACCATGCGCTCCTATACCTTCAATTTGAGGATGTCCCACAGATGGCCAGTCCAGTACCTTTACCGTCAGTTTCTTTAGCAAGGCAGTGGTCATCTTGGAGGTGTGTTTGGGGTCATAATCATGTTGGACCCTGCGGACCAGTGATAACAGGTGATAACGCTCTGCTTCAGTATATCGCAATACATGTTGGCATTAATGGTTCCCTCAATGAACTGCAGCTCCTCAGTGCTGGCAGCACTCTTGCAGCCCCAAAACATGACACTCCCACCACCATGCTTGACTGTAGGCAAGACACACTCCTCTTTTTACTTTTTACTTCTTCCTTCTGGGATGACAGCCATACAGACCAATTTGATGCAGTGTGGTCTGATGGTCTGAGCACTGATAGGCTGACCCCCCACAGCTTCAACATCTGGCAGCACTCATGCATCTGTTTTCAAAAGACAACCTCTGGTTATGACACTGAGCACTTGCACTTAACTTCTTTGCTCGACCATGACGAGGCCTGTTCTGTGTGGAACCTGTCCTGTTAAACCGCTGTATGGTCTTGGCCGCTGTGCTGCAGCTCAGTTTAAGGATGTAGGCAACCTTCTTATAGCCTAGGCCATCTTTATGTAGAGCAAAAATTCTTTTTTCAGATATTCAGAGAGTTTTTTCCATGAGGTGGCATGTTGAACTTCCAGTGACCAGCATGAGTGAGTGTGAGTGTGATATCACAGAATTTAACACACCTGCTTTCCATTCACACCTGAGATTTTTTAACACTATGACATGACACTGGGGAGGGAAAATGGCTAACTGGGCACAATTTAGACATTTTCACTTAGGGGTGTACTCACTTTTGTTGCCAGCAGTTTAGACATTATTGCTTGTGTGTTAAGCTATTTTGAGGGGGCAGTAAATTTACACTGTTATACAAGCTATACACTTTACATTGTATCAAAGTGTCATATCTTCAGTGTTGTCCCATGATATAATAAATATATAATAAAATATTTACAAAAATGTGAGGGGTGTACTCACTTTTGTGAGATACTGTACCTAATGCATTAAGATCTAAGAAGGTTTGTAGTCATTTCACATGGTATAGCTTTCACTTTTCCAACCTGGTAGCTATTGGTGACAGCTTGGGGACTCTCTGATAGCAACCGAGCCTTCAAAAATGAAGTTGATCAGTTTCTAAATACAATGATCTTTTTGTCTTGTTCTCACTGAGACCTGGGCATGTGTGTGTCTCTCACCTCAGCACTTCAGATTGTGTCATATCTTCAGCGTTGTCCCATGAAAAGATATAATAAAATATTTAGAAAAATGTGAGGGGTGTACTCACTTTTGTGAGACACTGAACATCATAGACCCCCTTAGAGAACCATGGATGGTTTGGTTAAATAGTTAAGTGGTTAAATGGTTATTCCCAATAATTAAGAAACTGTAAATTGTCCTGTAAAGATTTGTTAGAATGATGCTACATTACACCAGAAAGGCACTTTTAAATCACTGTACAGAAGGCTTTTTGCTAAGTGTGTGTGGCACACATGCCCAACTCTGATCCTAAAAGTTTATTAGTTCTCCTCCTCAAACACTCAATAAATGTTTTAATTTAAAGGTGAGTTGAACATGGAGTGATAGAGCAGTGAAATAATCCAACCATACTGGGGAGCCGGGGACCTCAAATTTATGGCATCATTTTGTCACATTGGTTTGTGCTGTAGTTTATAATCAAATGTTTGGTGCAATTGTAATAAAGTTCACAGTTGATGAATGACCAGACCCCAGTAACAGCCTGAAAGTCTGAAAGTCTGTGCTAGATTTTAAGAATTGAATAGTGTTGTAAAAATACACTGATGCTTCACTGATCTGATTGTCCCTGATTGTTTCTGAATAAATTACTTGATGTGCCATTTTCTGATTTAAAAAAACAAATAAATAAAGCATCACAGACTATATTCATCCTTTTAATATTGTGTTATGATGTTTTTATGGTTGCCTTTTAACAATTTCATGGTCATTTGTATATATTCTGTGTATTGAAAATGAAAAAGATTTCTGAATCATATCACAAATAAATTTCCTTTTTTTGGGGGGGGGGGGGGGGGGGTCCCAAAAAAAAAAAAAGAAAC
>JBBIGC010000104.1:2048764-2077039 GCA_037576955.1 Lepidarchus adonis
GAGGGGCGTGTCATCACGAATTTACATGATAATTCGCGTGTGTCCGGACCTCCGCGGCGGAGGCTCTGCCGAACCCCTGAGACCGACTCACCGAACCTCTAGGGTTTGATCGAACCCCAGTTAAGAACCACTGATCTAAAGAGTGAAGATCTTTTGTCAATATTATATAGCAAATCTGAGGGAGTGCAGGAGGGACAGTTCCACCCTTACACACTAGTTCACTTAAACTATTAGGCTTCATTAGAGCCACATCTAATTCAGATGCAACAAGTAAATTAACTGTTTAATATTGAGGAGGGTGAGATATTAGCTGCTACAGCTAAAAGGTGTGCAAAGTGTAATTCTTAACAATAATATATCATTTTTGTCTCCCTCTCCAGTTGGGAATGGAGGATGAAGATGTTATTGAGGTGTACCAGGAACAGACTGGCGGCTATTGGAATGACTAGACCTTTACTGCAGCGCTCTTCTCTTTAAATCTTAATTTTGTATGTATGATGTTTATTTCTTCTGTTTCCTTTTGTGCTTCTCTCAGAGGGAAATGGAAAAACCATCTGGATCAAAGTGATTTTCTGCCAGGGCTGCTGCAAGTTAGGGAGTCAGAGACAAACAAAAAAAACGTAGGATGTTAAGGTGGGAGGGATGTAACAAATATTCCTCCTCAGATACCTCTCTGACTTCCTTTCTCTTCCCTCTCTCACCCTATTTTCCTCCCTAATACACTTGGACTCTGGATATGTGCTGTGTTGCAATGACTGATAATAGCCCCAAACCCTCAGAGTAAATTCTTGTATTTCCCCATCAGTTCAGATGTTGAACTGTAGAGCATGTTGTCCATTTATTCATTTCCCCCCTCTTTATTGACACTGCACTGCTTCACTGGGATGAGTTCACTTGTCCAGAACAGTGTGAGAGAACACTTGTGAAATGTAGTACATGTGCTCTGTTGTCATTACAAAAAGCAAAAGCAGCTTTTGAATTTCATATTGATAGATACTGACCCTGTTCGTTGGTAGACCTGATTCATCTTTATAAAGACATTCATACAGAAAAAAACTGTGGTTTTAGCTTTTGATACAGTGTTAGTATTTGGGGGGGGGGGGGGGCTTTCTATATAATCGTTTCTGATATTAGAAAGTGTGTAAGGTATGATTTCCCTGGATGCATAGAACAACCGTGTTGCACACTGTGAGCTGCAGAAGGGAAAACTTGTGCTGTAATGTATATGATCAGTGGTTTCAGCTGCATGTGTTTGTCTCAGTTTTATGTCGGGCTTTGTCTAGTTTTTCGCCTTGTTGAAATCGCGATTTTAGAAATCTTCCTTCATTTAGCTACACACATGGAATTCAGACGGCAGCAAACCTGATTAGCTTATGTTTCCCCTGCCTCAGACTTGAGAGCTTATTTAATAATTTAAGAAGGTATTTGATCGGCACTCAGGGGCAATGCTTATCAACATACAATAAATACAGTGATTGCACACAATGATGATCACACTGCACATTTTTTTTTGCTCATTTTAAACCAAATAATTTCTCCAGTGTTAGATTTTGATCATTGCCCGCTGTTCTTCTGAATGTTCCTTTATCGTTGAGTATCAGGCAGCATGAAAGTAACACTTGCCGTCTTCAAGATGTGAAGTTAGCCACTGTTAACTTTTTCTGCTGCGCACACGACATTGTAGGGCAGTCGAACTCAATTGGAGGCGAGCAGTGCTGTTGTGCCCTGGTAGACGCCCATGATTGGTCGATCGTAAAGAGGACCGAGGCAGCCGTTCCACTAGGAGAACAGCAGGGATAGTTGCGCTCTTTTTGATGGATGGCTGTGGCATTGTCGTGTTTCAGTCTCGGTTGCACTACCCAGATGCTAGTGTTTTTGTTTGTTTGGCTGTTTTTTTTCTTTATCTGTGTGGTTTTTCCATTCATGTTGAACATGGGGAGGGACTTTTGGTCCAGATGGTTTGTGGACATAGAAAGATTATTATTTTTCTTTTGTCTTGTTTTTTAAATAAAATGTGTCAAAATAATGTACTGGTTTGTGTTCTTTACTCCTGCACGCTTATGCCATGTTCAATTTTGCTGAACCATATTTTCTTGGAAACTGTTCTCCAGAAACAAATTATGCTAAATCGCATGTGTACAAGTTTGTCACTCTTCCAGGTTATTCTTGTAAGCTTTCAGACGTTATTTGAGTCATCTGTACTAAATATGTACTAACAGATGTGGGCTCATCTAAGTGACTGAGGGCGTCTAAAACTAAAAATCTAAAGATATCTGACTTCTGAATGAAGAATTTGCTACTAAATACATCCAAGTATGTCCTGATTTCCACTGTTTGAAATGCCATTAAAGAAACAGTTTGTCTAATTAATTAATGCAATTTTTTAAAACCCAGGGGCAGTCGATCAGTCAGGACATTTCATGTTCAAATTTTGCTTCTGGAGCTATGTTGTAGACACGCTCAAGGCACCAAAAGTCACCATCTTTTCCATAAACAATTCCTCAAATCCAACAATTGGATCAAATCCATATGGGCTGGTGGAAGTGTCCAGGTTTAGGGAGTTCCTGCTGTGAGTGGACGGTTGCTGGTTGAAATGTCAGACTGGTAAGGGCACCATTGTAAGCAAGCACTGCTTTCCTGAGTGTTGCCCACATCAGCTGCCAAGTGCTTCTACACAGATGAGTAAAATGCAGAGGCTGCATGGTGGCGTGTTTACGATGGCAATCACTTAAAATATGTCTTCAGAGCCACAGGCTCGTCAGTGATGAACCGAAATCATGCATTAAACATGGCCGACAGTTGTTTGTTCCATGCTAAAGGTGGTTTTAATGTGTAATTTGTCCATGAGTGTTTGGTGGTAAATGATCCAGTGTCACAATAATAATCATCTGCCACGTGCTGCACTGCAGAGCTGGGATGTGATTAGATTCAGGATCAGGAGCTTATCTGAGCTAGCTTTCTTTTCCAAGACCACCCCCTGTCCACACACACTATTTAGCCACCATTGCTTACCGCTTACCAGTGTTGCTTTATGGCAGTGGGTCACAAACTGGTCTTCACGTACCCCCTGCCACACACACGTTTGTGTTTACACACCCACTTCAACTAGAGAAACTGGCTAATGGATTGATTAACTAAATGAGGTGTGTTGGGGAAACAGTAAAATGTGCAATGCAAGAGGTGCTTCAGGACCAGTTTTGGAACCTTATGAGATGTTCACTACTGGTCAAAAGTTTTAAAACACCCAATTTTTCCAATGTTTATTAGTAATTTAAACACTTGTTACAGTATCCTTAAATGGTACAAAGAGAGGTGATCCATAAATAAAATGTTTAGGTCACCAAACACTGAAATAATATGCAGATTTCATAGACAACATGCTTTCCCCAAATCATTAAGAACCTGGTGAACTTACAGCTTTTCCTGCAGCAATGAAAGTCAATGAAGCTTTGAAGTTTAATGTAAACAATTCTCAAAGGTGCTGCTCCCAACTTCTGCTGGTGATCTACAAACCCCCCTGTGTGAAGAAAGGTGGAGCGGGAACATATTGTTCCTCCACCCTCTGATGCAGTATTAACGCAGTACTGTAGAGCTGGAACACATTGTTCCTCCACCCTCTGATGCAGTATTAGTACAGTACTGTAGAGCAGGAAGTAGTACTGTATAGGGAGATCACAATGTGGAGGAAAAGGCCAGAAACAAAAACACACAGTGAAAGAATGAACAGAACATTAGAAGAAAAGAACTCGACAGTAGATTCAGTAGCAGCTCAGTCTCCAGATTTCGGCTCCATCCAGCTGGTTTGGGATGAACTGGACAGAATGGGGCAACAGCTGTAAACTTATTATTAAACCTAAGGATTTCTTAGCATTAAGAAAGGGGTTTAAGGCTTTATTTATTTCCTATGCTTCAGAAAAGCTGTAAGTTACGCAGGTCCTTCATTCCTAAAAAATGTCCATCAAATATACATTTTTGTAGATATTTATGTGACTTTGGTGACTTATTTTTAACTTTAACATCTAAGATTATTAGTGCAACAGAACTGCTAAATGAACTCTGGAAAAATGGCATGTGCTAAAACTTTTGACTGGTAGTGTAGTGTATCACAAAGATAGCTCTGCCTACATGCCAGAGCAGAATGTCACCCAGATATATTTGGCATACTGGAGAAATTGGTCACATACAGCATACAGGCACAATCAGAGAGCAGCCGCGTGAAGTAGGCCAGGGGTCTAATCTTAGCCATAATGGGCCAGTATGCCGGCAGGCTTTCATTCCAAAAAGCAGGAAGTGGTTAAATACGTGGATCCACGTGTGTTACTTATTTGGAAAGAAAATCCGCTGCCACCCCAGCACTTTCTGGAGAAGACTGAACACTACTGTAGTCTAACCCTAACCCTAGTCCAACAAAAAAATGGTGGCAAGTCATTCCTTGTTTGGCCACTAGGTGGTGACAGTTGACCACACTGAAAGTAACATACTGAACCTCCTTGTGCCATCTTGTGGATTTATTAGGGGTCATTCAGCTGGGGAGGCAATATGGCCCAAAAGAGGTCACGCAGTAGGAGCAGTTGATCTTTAGTAGCATTTTACCAACTACTGTTCATTTTACCATTGAAAATGTCCACTAGTGTTGAACTGGGAACTAATGAGTATTCCTCTAACCTATTAGACTTACCTTAAGGCCTTTGAATGAGTGTGAGAGTTTGGGAAAGCTCATGTTAATAATAATAATAAGAAGAAGAATGAGAGTAACCGAGTGGGGAAGAGAAGGCTGAGTGTGGGATGAAGAATGCAGTGATAAAGATCGGAGTTTGAGAGGTGGAGGAGAAAGATGGGTCAGCGCTCAGGAGCGGGAGGAAGTAAAAACACGAAGACAACGCCCATCTGTATGAGAGCCAGCCTTAGGCTTCTTAGGGGTTTTTAGCCAAGGATGAATTTCCTTTGCTGAGATTATGTTCTGTTAGTTTTATTATTGCAGTAAGTAGAAGTTTCCTTAAAGGCTTAATAGGACCCCTCTTGTGTTTACAATATTCCGCACACTCATGAATCAGAAGCGCAGACAAGGGAAGGAGACAGTGGATGGCATTCAGGATGTGTGAGGTGCTTACATGTTAGACCTGTAAGCTGGGTTCCTTTCTGCAAGGCTGTGCTACAGCTGAAACCCAAAGGGAAGATCGTATTTCTCAGCAGCACACACACAAGGCCTGAACACTACCAGATGAGGGCCTAGGAATGGGGGAAGGGGGTGTATGTGTGTGTTAGGGAGAAGGGGGGATGGGTGTAGAATACCTATGAGCTCATGTCTGTGTCTAAGTAAAAATTGCATTGGGTGTATAGGAAAGAAGAACAGTGAGGGAGATTTTTAAAGGTTGTTCTTT
Source organism: Lepidarchus adonis (assembly GCA_037576955.1). Taxonomy (NCBI): domain Eukaryota; kingdom Metazoa; phylum Chordata; class Actinopteri; order Characiformes; family Lepidarchidae; genus Lepidarchus; species Lepidarchus adonis. The sequence continues at coordinate 2,054,146 of JBBIGC010000104.1, forward strand.
TGAAAGTGCCGATTCTTTGTTCTTCGGTTCCAACAGTTTCACGTCTGCGCTGGGGGACGAAAAGAACCCGGGGTCATAAAAATGAACGTTAAACAAAGAAAAAAGCATAAATCCCATCTCTGACATTACGAAAACTGCCGCTGTGTGTTATTATTATGTGCTAACGTGCAGGCCTACGTGTCTTGGGAGCCTTATAGGAAAATATGATATATCTGCCAAGAATGTAACTTAGGGCATTTCACAGCACTGTGTACAATGTTCTTGTTATAACTCTCTCAACAAGAGAGCAGAAACTGGATAGCTAGTCATACCACCGGGGCCATCTGTTGGGACAACTCCGCACATTGGGTCAACACTGCTGAAACAATGCTTGACAAAAGTTAAGGCGGTGTCACCACGCTGGGTATCAATCCAATTTAGGGAACTGTATCTCGTGGGACTGAGGCAGAAAAACCTGGGGAAGGGGTTATAGTTACCTGAGACTCTGTCTGTGTGGCTTTTCTCATGGATGGCTAAGAAAGAGAAGCACCTGGGAGGCACAAAAGCTCACGGATCTAAACGCAATTCGATTTTTTCAGGCCATTGTAAACCACTCCACCAAGGGCATGTTTCTACAGGAAGCAACCTGACAAACGTGCCCTGTCAGTAAATAGATGCTGGTGGGTGATTATACATTGCTTTGGTTAACGTTATTATCTTTTAAGTCACCCTGGCTTTCGTCCTTCCTGACTGGGACCATCCCAGCTATGGACAACTGGTAAATAGCACCTGTGCTTGACCAGTTGTGATAACTCCCATTGTTGGTGGAGTCTGCTTTTAGAGCTTCAGCTGGTTTCCGAAGTTGATTCGATTACAGTGCTGGATAATATGTTATGATCCATTCAGTCATTTTGATTTGGATGCCATGCATTACATGGAAGGATGTTGGAAGACAGGTCAAAGCAAGAGCAGAAAATTGAATAAATGATACATCGATGACAAATATTCATTAGATGGGCTGCAAATAGTGATCATTTGTTCTGAGAATACTACTATTCTCAGCATTTTGCAATCTTTTCTAACGAAAGTCGAAACATTGTGAAACAGACCTGCAGACATACAAACCTGTGCTGTGCTTCAGGGACCGGTCAATAGAAAAAGGCCCAAGATTAATCTACAAATCTATTTTTTGGCCATTGTGGAGATGAAAAAGAGCACCAAGTGTTTCTCCAACATTGAGAAGATGAAATGTCCTCATTTTTGAAAATGTCACTTTTGATATTGAATTCATGCAAAGTTTTAAAAAGGTGGAGAAAATGAAAGGGCAGTTTTTTGGTGTCTCTACTGGGAAATATCCTACTTTTCAAATCCCAACTGTAATTCATGACCTGTAGTCACAATCCTGACCGATTGCCCATGACATCCTGGTGATTGCAGACATGTAGAAGATAAACTTGACTGGCACATCTTGACATTTAGTAAACATAGCTCAGCACAAGCTACGAATTTGGGTGGAATGCAGTAGAGATCTTCGTTTATTGACCACGCTATTGGATGTGTGGAGAGATTGAACATGCAGAGGACTCCTCTTACAGTTTAGCAGACCTTGTAGCTTCAGTCAGGAATTGCTGGAATGTTTCATGGCACACCTCATGACTGGCACTAGTTCTGTTACAGACTGATGAAACACTGTACAAAGCATTGACCACAGTTAACATTTCCTACAGTTAAAAATGGCAACCAAGCACTTCTGATTTACAAGACACGTTAGTTCAAGCTTCCCCAAGTGTCCAGACAACCCCAACCCCCTCTAACAAAAGCCCTCCCCCTGGATACTGTAACCCCAACAACCCCCACACCTTCCCAAAACAAAAAAAACCCAAAAGGGTTAAGGTTTACCTTAAGTCAGAGTGGTAAGGTATCGGGTTTCGCCAGGAGAGAAAGGGTAAGGATTGTACGCCCCAGTGCATCTTAGAACTTCCTGCTGTCTTGAAGGCAAGGTGACAAACTTCACGCCACCCCTGATTATCTCCTGTTTTTCTTGGCTATTGTGTAACCGTTCTCTCACCCCCTCATTCTGAAGAGAAACATTTACTCTTCCTCCATAATTTACACTCCTGTCCATTTCTCATTCCTAATCTTCACAGCTCACGCTCTGGTGGCACTCAGTGGACTGCTTAATGAGACCAGCAGTAAATTAAGCTGTTAAGGATTTCTAGCTTCTTTATTTAATATATATATATTTCTTAAATAAGCAAAAATTTTCTATATCCAGGTACTTCTGTGGTAAAAAGAAGTAAAAAAGCAGATCCTCCAACTACAGTACTCGTTTACACCAATTAGAACATTCGGATTATAGATCAAATTGTAACATTATTAACGTACAAAATTAGTGGCAACTACGTACTCAGAGGGCAAAATCACAATAGTAATAATTAAACACAAGTGACAGTTAGTCAAAAGAAGACATAGCACACTGACTAAGATACTAAAAATCTTCACTTTATTAAGTGAAACTGCTGAGTGGAGAATATGATCTTAAAAATGAGAGTCTTAATAAATACATGTATTCTTAGAAATGTAACATGGTCTTTTAACAAAATGAACTCTGGTAACAGCAAGTCCCCTATATGCCTGTACATACTTTATCATTTGTACCACTGTAGTTCATATTCCATTTACAATCCCAGCAATTGCATTTGCATACATGTCATTAAGGCCTAGGTCAGTTTGAGGTTAAATTTGCAAAAAGTTGACATTTTACTCTCAGACGAACCAAATGAAACTAGTTCTAAAGAAAGTCAAAACATTGTGCAACAGACCTAGACAGATATAAAAACCTGTTCTGTGTGCCAAGTGGATAAAATCAATCAATCAATCAATCAATCAATCCCTGTGCTGGTCAATAGAAAAAAGGCACAAGATTAATCTAAACATTTTTGGCCATTGTGGAGATGAAAAAGCATCACTATTCTCTCACCATCAAAAATGTCATTAATAAATTTTTCTCCAACACTGAGAAAATGAAATGTCCTCTTAGTGTTTAAACAAACTATTTTTAACAAGGCACAAGACAATTATTTTAAAAACATCTTTTGAAAAGGTAAAAGTCTTTTGATGTTGAATTCATGCAAAGTTCAAAGAAAAGTGTGTCCAATGTCAGGGTCAATGTTCAAGTATTTAAGTGTCATAAGGCAAGTTTTTTTGGTGTTCGTGGATTATTTGACCAAGATCATCCTGTGGGTTTCCACAGGGTGATGTCCTTCAAAACTGTCATACTTTTTTAAAATCCACACTGTAATTCATAACCTGTAGTCACAATCCTGACTGATCGTCCATTTTGAGACATTTCACACTGTTGTTTCTCCTTGGGCATTTCCCAGACGTTTGTAGAACCTGCGCCACGACTGCAGCGTCTTCCCAGACCAAATCCAGAATCCAGACGTGATTCCTACGATCATGGTCATGAGGTATTTAATCATGAAGACAGTAAAATCTGGTGACATGGGTGCAAAGTTGGAGGCTGGGCAGGGCACAGCAAAGCGTTTACATGTCTGCATGTGCCACGTTTTCTCCCACTGCTCACGAAATGCCTGCTCATAGAAGTAGCATGCGATGACAATAGTAGCCGGAACTGTGTAAAGCACACTAAACACGCCGATGCGCACCATCAGCTTCTCTAGCTTCTCCGTTTTGGTACCGTCATGCTTCATGATTGTCCGGATCCGAAAAAGTGAGACAAAGCCAGCCAGCAAGAAGGATGTGCCGATAAAAAGGTATACAAAGAGTGGGGCCAGGACAAAACCACGTAGGGCGTCCACGTTGTAGATCCCCACAAAGCACACACCCGTCAGCAAATCGCCATCCACCTGGCCCAGGGCGAGGATAGTGATGGTCTTCACAGCAGGTACAGCCCATGCTGCCAGGTGGAAGTACTGCGAGTTGGCCTCAATTGCCTCATGGCCCCACTTCATGCCAGCTGAGAGGAACCAGGTGAGGGAGAGGATCACCCACCAGATGGAGCTGGCCATGCCAAAGAAATACAGGATCATAAACAGGATAGTGCATCCTTCCTTTTTAGTACCCTGAGCCACAGTCTTGTATCCCTCTTCCCTGAACTTGTCAATGCACACAACTTTGTCCTCAAGCAGAAAGCCAGTTACGTAGGCCACCGCCACCATGAAGTAGCAGCCTGAGAGGAAAATGATTGGCCTCTCTGGATAGCGAAACCGCCGCATGTCCACCAGGTAGGTGAGGACTGTGAACAGGGTGCTCACACAGCACAGGATGGACCAGATCCCAACCCAGAGACGGCCAAACTTCACCTCCTCCTCTCTGAAGTACATGAGGCCATGTGGTTGCGAGTGCTCGCAAGGGGCCCCACAATCCTTTGCCCCCAGGAACTTGTAGTTGATGTAGGAAGGCACCGCCAGCTGTAGGGGGCATGTGAACGGCTGGCCTGACCGCTCCATGCCCGGACGAGGCGTTAAGTGACCCGGCGCATACAGTGTGGGCTCTGATGTGGGGCCGCTGGGGTCTGAAGTGTTCTGTCCCACACAGATCTCCCCAGCACCGTGCACAGGGAACGCTTCACAGCGCAGGCGCTCAGGCCACTGAAAGCCAAATTTGTTCATGAGCGCTTCACAGCCATGGCGGGCACGCTCACACAGCGATCGGCACGGTGGGATCGCCTGCTCCAGCACAGTGCACACAGGAGCGTACATGGAGCAGAGGAAGAACTTGAGGTCCGCTGAACACTGCACCTTGACCAGCGGGTAGAACTGGTGAACCTCCAGCCCGGCGTCATCTTGGTTGGTGTGGCCCAGCAGGTTGGGCATGATGGTCTGGTTGTACTGGATATCTGTGCACAGGGGGATGGAGATGGGCTGGCAGAAGCCATGCTCAGGCACGGAGATGCCCTTCTCTCCGTGATGCTGGCCAGCACCACAACCGAGCAAAAGGGCAAAGACGCACAGCGCCGCCTGGACCGACCAACCGGCTCTGCAACCCGCCATCACCGGGGCCTAGAAGACAACGACACACGGGCAGAAATGAACACAACACCCACAATAAAATGCGCAAAAAACAGTCAGGTTAACGTTTAAACCAAGCAACGTGTTACAATACCGCCCCACTACACGAATAAAACCGCGACTACAAGCTGCTACCAACACTTGGGCGAAAGTTTTAGCCCCCTCCCCGCTCTGGCTGCGTTATTGTGTAGTTGATCCGCCTCTCGTGGACAATTACGAGCCGTTTTCTCTTTTTTACCACCCATTAGACCAGAAAGCGGTTTCGTACAGCAGAGTAATTCAAACGAGACCACTTACAGAATATGTATCCAATGAAAGAGACGTTACAGTGCGAAAATCCGGCCCTGAATCACAGCTGCAGACCCGCGTGGTCCGGTCCTCAAACCGCGCGCAGCTCGGAGCCTTTTCACTCAGGTAACGTATTCGTGACCCGTTTTCGCACGTCCTTCGGACATTTCTTCGCCGGCGCCAAACAATATCCGTCTCTCCCAGCCTACCGTAGCACGCGTCGCCGATCAAAAGCGTACTTTTCTTCCACAATTTTTAACTTTACCTCAGTTCAAGTTTACGAAGAGACTCCACATTGCCGTTTCTCTGATGAAACGGTTTCTGGACGCCCCTTCATTCAAGCTCTGCGGCGCGTCTCTCCGTGGGGCGCCTTGAAACCCTCCCGCGGCCTGTCCAATGGGAAGATTTGTTTTTCTTAGAACTCCATTTCTGATTGGATGGACGGGGGCGCATCAAAAAGGGCGTGTCCGTTGAAAATCTTTATTTTTCATTCCTCAAATCTCAGATTTATGAACGTTTAAGAAGCAAAAACATTGTTGTCTTTCTAATCACGACTACCTGCGTGCAAGGGCCACCAACAGCACTTTTATTGCTTACATGCTCTTTAAGAAAACAGAAGGTGCTGCAAAGTAACATCAGAATCAGAATATTAATAATTTAAAAGCATTGTGAACATAAAAAGTGCATTTTTTGTGTGAAAAGTGATAACACAGGAACAAACAAAAACAGTGTCCCTGTCAGAACAAAGCTTTGTATTGTTTTTACAATTACAATGGTCTGAAATTACTTCTTACTAAAAGTTCATGTTTTTTCTTTCTTCTGTAAAATTACCTTTTTTTTTTAGTTTTTGGACAAGGCTGACAATCAAGTCTAAGCCTTTCTCTCTTTAATTTCAGAATGATTTGACATAAAGAAAAAATTATATTTTAGTAAAGACATTTTTATGTAAGCACTGATTCTCAAAACAGACACTTTGCGATTAGAAGAGCCAAATATTAGCCCTGGTTTGTGTATCACAGGCTGTAACTAAGCATTTAATGGCATGTTTAGAATTTTTGTCTGTTATCATGTGATAAACTTTTCACCTAACTGGGAATTTTCAGCATGAAACCTGAAACCATTTGTTGACAGAAAGAGGTTACAGCAAATGATCACGCTGACAAAAGAAAGGTGTGTGGGTGGTGGAGGAAGGGGAATGTATGACCATGTGAGAGAAAAACTCTGGTAAAACATGAAAATGTGTCACATTTTGTTGAAGCAGGTACACGTTTCCTGTTAGAGTTAGATTTAGGTGTCTGCATTTCAGTACCATGTATGGAAATGTAGAATTCAGTAGGTACACATGACAAAGATTCAAATGTGTGTGTGTGTGTGTGTGTGTGTGTGTGTATACACATGCACATGTTCTTGCTTGTGCTTGCCTGGCCCGGGGTCGAAGACCATAGTCTGGGGTCAGTGTCTGCTGTAATAATGGCTGTATTTATAGTAAAGTTCTGTGCCGAGGGTCATTGGTAATTCATCATGGTGCTAGGACTAGGCTTCTGCTGCCAAGAACGCCCAACCCGTGACTGGAAACGCAGATGACCCAGGTTCTAAAAGCACAGTTTACTTTTGTTAATACTGAACATCTCTAATCAGTGTCAGACACTAATTGGAGTCTTTAAGATAAACCACAGTGCATTTTAGGTCATGAGGAATCATATTAGGGGAGGGGGCTACTCAGTTATTATCTTTCTAGCCAATCCAAATGACTTCAGGGTCCTGAAAAGGCGGGAGTTCCTTCTGTCAATCAGACCTCGTCTGCGGTTCCTGGTGGTGACAAGGTGGAAGTTATTGCTGTCAGACGAATTTGTTCTGCAACTTATATTGGATTCCATCATTTAACATCATGCCTATTATTCTCACAATTAAATAGTAAACAGACTTTCTTGCTAAATGTAAATGCAACTGACAACTAATGTTCATAATAACCTCTGAGTGCAATGTGTTCAGGACTTACACAGTTATTTTTTACAGAATTTTCACTAATGGACTCATCTTTTGAATGTCTACTAACATTCCTGGCTCATTATTCCGGTTTCCCCTGGGTTTTTCTCAAAACCCAGGCTCTGTACAGTAGAGAGCAGGTTTGGGAAGATGTTACTGCAAATCCTTGCTGTATTGCAACACCTCAGCTCCTGGTAGTTTCAGCACAGGAGACTGAAAGTTATGCCAACAACAGAGACAGCAGAGCATGCCGTAGCTGAGCAGTGTGTGTATGTGTGTGTGTGTGTGTGTGTGTGTGTGTGTGCTTCATTCCTTAATTTCACTGCAGAACATCCATCACCGTGCAGTCTTATTACTATTTGGAAAACAACTGATAATGTGATTAAGAAAAGCCTAGTTTGAAATGCAGAATGCAGTTTGAACCAAGGGCACCCAGACCGATGTGTGCACAAACAAATGAGTATTTTAATCAATATCTTTATTCACGTGACATTTTTGTTGATTTTCTCTCTGATGATAAGTACACATTCTCTACAGAGAACATACAACTGCAAATGTGAATGGTTTTACTGTATCTAAAAATAAATATATTAAATATAATCAGTGCAAAGAACTGCTCAAATGTTCATTTAAAATATGTAGTCAAATTATATCAGTATTGTGTAGGATTCTCCCTCTCTCTCTCTATCTCTATCTCGCTCTATCTCTCTCTCTGTGACAAATTTTGACGACAATGTGTCATTCTTCACACTGCTCCGCAGTTTCCTCTGTGCCAGAGAACCATTTGCTCTTCCTGTGCAACTGGCCTGTGTGTGCTGGGAACGAGAGCTGCCCGATTAATTTGTTGTATATCACCTATGGTGGTGAAAGGTACATGGCTGACTCTTGTGCTTGCCTACACTGTGTAAAGCAATGTAGATCGTGTGAGAGAAATGTGAACATAGTGCAAGGTCATAAATTTGTTCTGCAAATTGTGCGTATGGTGGCATCTGTTGTATGGGAAAAGTATGGGTTGACTCTATCTTTTGGAGAAAACAAATGAGCTTTAGTGCAGGTCAAGGTTGTTAGCATAAACTACAAGTATGCATGACCACACTGAAGCGTGTTTTCAGAAGATGTAAAAGGAGTTCTAAACTGAAATTAGCCGCTAATGCTAACCCTGTCCTGAACTTTAAAACCAAATGGCTTCTCATGTCAGAGAGTTTGTAAAACCTAAAGAGCTCCTTCACGTTCTCTTTCTTTCAGTCTCTGTGTGAAAGTCACAGAAAGGTCAGAAGATTGTTTAAGCATTTATTAACCACTCAGTCCTAATATGCTTGGATTCTGAACCATGTGGTTCTAAGTCATTTACACATAGAGCCTGAAACCCAACAATGCATCTTTCTTTCCCTGTAAATTCTTCCTGACCTATCCAGTCAATGCTTGTGACTTACAATCCTGCATTTCATGTCTATTATGAAGAATAGAAGAATTTTAATATCTGTATGTACTGTCAATTCTGTATCTGTTTTCTGCTTGCTACCATTTGTTGAAACCGTTGCATGGCAGCCTTAAAGGAAACAAAGGTATGCTTGCTCACTCACTCATTCTAAAATGGTGATGAATCACTCAGAGTGGCCTGGTGCTCTCTGGGTAATCCCTCTAATTTATTTTCTCCCCTCTAAGAACTGTAGCTGAAAAGCTGAGGAGTAAACAGAGCAGCTCGAAAAGTCAAACAGAGCCACCAGGCCAACTCCATTTTAGGCAAAAACGCTGCACGCCAGCCCTGGCTGTGTATAAGTATTGGTAACAGGCTGGTATACATTTTACTTGATCTCATTCCAGTCTTGATCTCATTTGCAGAAAACGTCTTTGTCTTCCCCTCTCTCGCTCCCTCTTTTTATATTTGTCAAATACAAATGCAGCTGAATGTTGTTTTGCACATTGTTTAAACATGTGCATCTCATCAGCGGCTCACTGTTGATCACAATGATCCGACAGGAGTAGCTGTGTTATAATGTGACTTAAGGACGAGCCAGGTGAGTGAGTAAAAAGAAGGGGGCAGGAAACCAAGAGACTCCAGATGGCCTAAATCTGTCCACAGTTACTGAGGCTCGAGTGTTTATTATTTGGACAAAGTGTACAAATACTATATGGCATTAAAGATTCATGAGCTGCAACCTTTTCATAAACCAAATACATCATTGTATGTTAAGGGATAATGCAGCATAGACTAAATATGAACTGTTAGTTTCAAAAGTTTTATGGTCCTAATGTAGAGCCTTGAGGAACACCTTAGTGTATTTTGTGAAGAGCACTACATTTTGGAGAAGTGGACATTAAAAGAGCAATTGTTACATGTCTTGGTGTGTGGGCATATATACAAGTTTGTGAAAAGTTAGGACACCCCATTAAATATTCAGTTCTTTATTAGGAAATATTCACTTATTGATGTCTAATCTCTGGAACAGAAAGTGATGTAATTGCAAGTAAGCAATGAAATTAACAATGATTTATTTATTAAACAAAAGATATCAACAAAGTGTGTATTCTAACTGAGGAAAAATTAAACCCTACGTCCAATAGCGAGTGTTACCCCCTTTGGCTGAAATACACTTCTTGTAATCATCTAAGTCTCTGACATTAGTCTGAGGAAAATTTGCCCCACTCCTCAATACAGAATTCTTTAAACAGGGAGATGTTTGAGGGCTTTCTTGCATATACATTGCGTTTCAATGGGATTGAAATCTGGGCTTTGACTCGGACACTACAAGACTCTTTATTTTTTAGTTTTCAGCCAGTGATGGGGGATTTACTGAAATGTTTTGGGTAATTGTTATTTTGACTCATTTGTCGTAAGACCATTATTCCTTTTTCCTAGTCGTTCCTAGACTTTTTCTACATTCTCTTGCAAACTTCAGTTTAACTTTAATGTTTCTATTAGAGAGCAACGGTTTCCTCCTTGCACAACCCTCCAGCAAGTTAAAGTTGTGCAGCATCTTTCTGATTGTAGAGGCGCTTCACATCAACAGGAGTAAGAGCTTGCTGTAGGTCCTGTAATAACATTTTATGTTTTTTGAATTTTCTTTAGCATCTTGCTGTCTGCGCTCAAGGTAAACTTGCTTGGACAGCCAGACCTGTGTATGTTTTTGTCCTCCACGTTTTTTGAGATCTTTTAAATCCCTTACCAGACTTATAAACTGCTGCAGTCTTCTTTCTGAAGGCCTCAGAGTAGCTCTTTTGATCTCATCATGGTGTTCACTCCTAACTAAACATTGAGCAACACACCAAACTAAACTAAGATGTAAATTGGGCAAACCTCCGTCAGAATGCTGGGTAATGATGTGAATCACTGTGAATTGTTGTTTAAATTGAGATTAAATATCCATATGTCCAGGAATGTTACAAAAACATTTTTTTTTTCATATGGTAGTCAACCTTTCACATGACTGTACATTTCTGACTATATTTTTGGTACTGTATGTGCACTGACATTGGTTCTGGACGTTGAACTCCTAACCTTTACCCCTGTGCCTACCTTAACTTGTTCTCATAGCAACCGGTGCAAAATTTCTCAGGAGTCTTTGGATGCTTGCACATTTTTTTCCCAGTGTCTCACTTGCTGTTTTTCCATTCTCCAGAGGTTTCATTCACTTTCTTCCCCCCTCAGTTTGCACTCTCTCCCTCACTGTCTCTCTCTCTGTCTCTGTGTCTTGTTCTCTCACTCTAAATTAGCCCTCAGTCTGTTCACATTCCATCTCAGAGAAAGTGAAGCTGACGAAAGCCAGATGACAGTTTCATCTGCATGAATTCTCCCTTCCCCATCCACTCCTCCATCACTCTCTTTGTTCTGTTTTCCTATAAACCCTCACACTCATGCCTTGATTTGCTCATCCTCCCTCTCATTTCTCTACTCATTCTTTTAGTTTCCTCCTCATCTTTTCACAATGTGACTTATGCTTAGCTTTTTACAAACAAAACAATCCTAACACTCTTTATAGTGTGAACATGTCATATTTTCATAAACTTTTTATAGGAATACTCTCGTGTGTGTTTCAACCTAATATGGCCAGTAAGTTATTCCTGAGTTGTGTAACTGTCTATGTGTTGACCTACTTAGTACTTCTACATGATTCCACAGCCATCTGCAGCTAGGAGTTTGCACTTTCTGCGTGGGTAGGATAGTCATCACTTAACATTATACTTCCTCCAAGTGCATTGAGCTCTCCAATAACATTGTGCTAGCAACAGTTTAAAAAATAATTGATGGTCCTTCATGGGACTAAATGACCAAGAATGCATACTTTCACCCTCTCAGTGTTGCTACATGACTAGGGTAAGCCTAGATGACGGGCTGAACTGGACATGACTATACTGCTTAAATTAGGGAAGAATGCAAAAACAAGAAAAAGAAACACACCTGACTGTTCATTCAAAGCATCTGCGCCAATTGGCTTATATTTTTCACTTTTTATATTTCATTTTTGAATCAAGGCTCAGATCCAGCTGCACTGAAACATCTGCCATGTGATCAAATGTGATGCATGGAAACCTGGAGTGCTCTGTGCTTCTTTACTGCACTGTATGAAATATCAGTGTGGTTTGCATTAACTCTAACAGTGCCTTTTAGCTATATTCCCAATCACAGCCTCTGGTGTTTTAATGTGTAATTACAGGCAGTGTGTGTGTGAGGGGTAGTGCTCTCAGTACGGTGATCTAAATTATTGCCATATGAACTTCATCATCTCTCAGAGAGTTTGCCCATGTGTTTTCCAGAAGTGAAACAGACATATAGTGTGTGAAATGCAGACCACACTCCGCTGACCTCTCTCCTTGCGCTAAATATAGGGGCCAGACTCAACTAAACTCAATTTAGCACCGGCCAGGGTTGCTGTCCTGGTCCCCCATGATGTGTCCTACTGCATATATGCAGAATGTTTAGCACTGCCTCTACATTACTGCAGACTTGACTGTTGAAAGATGACTTGAGGTTAAACAGAATATCACATTGCTGGGATTAAGCTGATGCAATGATCAGTAAGAAGAAATATTCAGAACCAATGGTATAGTGCAATGCTCTTTTAAAGCCCACACTCCAATTGTCTCTCAATTCATGAGAATTTGACCTTGCAAAACTATTAATTTCTGCTAACTATTATTAAAAGCTAATACAGCACATAGGTAGCAAACTGTAGGATTTGTATGATGAGAATATTTTATGTGCCTTGATGGTATACTTTGATACATGTTGATGGTAAACTCTTTAAGGTGGTAGATCTCCAGCAGAGCTAGTCATAGTTTAACTCCTTTATCCAGACCTCCTTACTTTTATTAATATAATAAAAAGTAATATTTAAAAAAATAAATGTAAAACTAAAAGACTGAGGGCTGCAGAATGGTTTTAACTAAGTGTTGGTCCTGTAATTGTGAGTCTGATCTTCAGTGGTGTTGCAATAGTCCAGGAGAACACAATTGCCTTGCTGTCTGGGTGGGTGGGTTGAACCTCTTCTTCCCCATCATGGGTGTCTGCTAGCTGACAAAACAGAATTAGCAGTCAGGCCTCTTCTCCAATTGTATTAAGCTGTCTATGATGTTGTGATAGCAGCAGATCTTGCCTTTACCCACCCATATATTGCTAGTGATATTGTGTGAGTTCTAGCTACAGGGTGGAATTGGTGACAAATAATTGATCAGAAAATTTGGTTAAAAACACCTTAAAAGGAATTTTATAGCTACTGTAAAGAGGGGATACGTGCCAGTATTATAATTGCACATAGCTGTTAAGACTAAAATTAAGTATGCTGCAAGCTTTTGAGCTGTGATTTTTATATAGAATCAACCTAAACATCTCAATTCAACCACAAGGAAATGCTATTGAGTGTTAGTTCAATGTAGCTTATCCCATAGGCAGGGATAGTAACAAACTGAGAGACAAGTTGTAGCCACTGGTAAATTGATGCAAAATATAATAGTAGTAGTATTTTATGCTGTTTGGAGAAGAGAAGCATGTCAACTTATAAGCATATGTTTGACTAATGAAAAAAGCCACATAAAAGGGCACTTTATGACAAAAGCTAATATTAGCATGCTAATATTCAGTATGTTTAATTATGAATTAACTGACAAAACCGATTATTTAGGACAAATCTTGAGAAAAATCTTTCCAACTGTCAAAATTCCCAGCTATGGGAAACAAGATAATTAAAAGCCCATTTTGCTTGAATCTGTTTAACTATATAAAATAATAATTTTACATTTTCCCTGCTCTTTTTTTTCTAGATCTACAGTTTACTTCAGTCTACTTAGTCAGACCACATCTCAGAAACCAGGGAATGTAAGTTAGCTGATACAGATCAGCAGGTGTTCCCCCTTGACAAAGGCAGGAATGACAGAAGGTGTAAATGAGTCCATGGAAGACAAAAGAGCCCTCCTTTCTAAATCCTATTATCTTAGAGGAAACCTATGCCCCTCCACTAGGCCCCTAACTGCTAGGCCTCTTTCTCTCTCACCCTCTAAATCACTCTATCATTTGCATGCTAAGTAAGGGTGGGTATTCTGTTGGTAATGTCCATAGGCCAATGATAAGCAGATTGAATTAACAGTTGAGTGGGGGCTGGCTATTGTCAACAGATTCAATTTAACAGAAAGATGGGAAGGGGGTGTGTGTGTGTGTGAGAGAGAAAAAGAGAGAGAGAGAGAGAGTTGCAGTTGCAGAATAAAACAAATGCTTTCTGAAGACTTTTCTGTGTGGATACAGTGCTGGAATGTTATTCCTAGCTTTCTCTTCTCGCGGCCAGCAGTGGAAGTTGTGAGTGATCCAAAAGGACAGATTTGTTGTTGAAAATGGGAGGAGCAGGGAAAGGCAGGCTTCATTCTTCACATGTTTTGATATTTTCTCACACTTTGTCTTCCATGCTAGCTGAGATGAAAGCCCAGTTGACCCCCACCCATCCCCTTGACCCCTGCCAACCCACTTTGTTTTGCACTTAAACCAGGACCCTCCGGCATGTTCCTGGGCAGAAGCTAAATCTAACCCCAGGCTGTGAGGCCTACTCAGTCTAGAGGTTGTGTGTGGTACCAGCTGTCTCTCGCATCTGTCTGAAAGAGCCGTGAATAAACAGAAAGAGATAAACAGTGCAGTGTGGAGACACAGACCACACACCATGCTGAAACACACTTGGTTCACACTAACACGCGGTTACAACATAAGACAAATGCTACCGAAAACCTACTAATGTAATCCAGCGACCTGAGCGCCTTCCTACTGTTTATTCGGCATGTCTTGTGAGTTACTGTGACACTTATTAGATTTCCAACAAGAAATAAAAAGGCCTCTGGAAAAAATCCATGACGTTTGATGCCAAACTAACAACAGTAATAGTCATTATTACGGTGCTTTTTTGTTTTGTTTTTTACAGAAAGCTTGAGCTCATCTCAGATGGACAGAACTGGCACTGTGGTCTGGTGAGATGTATGAGAAGGTACCACTGACTCTAAAGTGTTTTATTAGGATTTTAGAGAGCCACATTTTGATATCAAGGTGATGTATATTCCTGGGACATCCATGCTTATTTCAGCAGGACAATGCCAGACCACTTTCTGTGCGGACTAGACACAGAGTGCACATACCTGGCTGGTGCAGATCTGTTTTTTATTGAAAATAAATGGCACATAATGAAAAAAGGTACCTGACAACAGCAACCACTGAATGTTAAACAGCTGAAGTATTAAATCAAGCAAGAATGAAGAAATTTCCAATGGCAAATCTACTACAATTGATATCCTCAAATTTCTAAATTAAATTAAACCTAAAAAGTAATATTAAATGAATGATGATGTAACATAATGGTAAACATGGCCATGTCCCAAATTTTGTTGAGTGTATTGCAGGCAATAAATTCTAAATTTGATCCACATTTCAACACAGCAAAAAGAACATCATACCAACAGTAAAATATGGTGGTGGTAGTGTGATGTTGTGGGGGTTGTTTTGCTGCTTCAGGACCTGAAAGACTTGCTGTGATAAATGGAACCATGAATTCTGCTGTCTACCAAAAACTCCTAAAGGAGAATGTCTTTGGTTTTGCAGCAGGACAATGATCCAAAACACATCAGCAAGTCCACCTCTGATTGGCTGAAGAAAAACTGAATGAAGACTCCTATTGAGATACTGTGGCATGACCTTAAAAAGACTGTTTATGCTCAAAAACCATACTATGTTGCTGAACTACAACAATTCTGCAAAGATGAGTGGGCCAAAATTCCTCCACAGCTGTAAAAGACTCATGGCAAGTAATCACAAATGCGTGATTGCAGATGTTGCTGCTAAGGGCCCAACCAGTTATTGGGTTTAGGGGGCAATTACTTTGTCACACAGGGCAATGTAGGTTTGGATTTTTCCTCCCTTAATAATAAAATTCTTCACTTAAAAAACACATTTTGTGTTTACTTGTGTTGTCTTTGGCTAATATTTAAATTTGTTTGATGATCTGAAACATTTAAGTGTGACAAACATGAAAAAAAATTAGAAATCAGGAAAACACTTTTTCCACACCACTGTATACTGTATATATGCAAATATACACACAGTCATGGGAAAAATGAGAAACCCAATGAAAGCTGTGTGCTTTTGTAACATTCTTGGACAAATGGATATTTAATCTCAATCTGAACAATACTGGGAGATTCCAGTAATAAAACTAATCAATTAAAACTGAACAACGATTATTCACAACTAAAAAATTTCAAATTGCCTGCAATTATCTGCAATTAAATCACATTCTGTTCCATAGAGAAGTAAAAACAAGATTAGACATCAACATTTCTTAATGTTTATTAAGGTTTTTAAAAATTATAATTTTTAGTTTCACCTTAAATGGAACTTTTTCTTTTGTGCATTAAATGGTGCAACATTTTGATTCTGACTCCTACACCATTTAGGATGGAATGGAAAAATTCCAGACAATGGCAACTATGAAAGTGATGTAACACAACCTGGCACATTATTTAGTAAGCCAGGTAAAGTGTCACTGTAATTATGTCAATGAAATTGTATGCCAAAAACTGTAAACGCTTAATGTCTTAAATGTACTTCTTCATCACCACTGCCTTCTACATCAGTAAAATAGACAGCATAATATAATATTTCTCTTGCCACATTGGTTAAAGAGGTATATATACAGTACACTATAACTATACACTATAGCTAAAAACAGGATTTCTTTTGTGATAACTTTCCCATCGCACCCACCAGCTAATCTCAGAACATCTACACATAGACACAGACTCCGTGTGCTGAGTTGCTTCTAAGCTCAATAAAAAAGCAAATTAACACATTTTGTTATTAAAAACATAATTGTTATTAAAAATATACCAGAAGTGGTTTTTGAGAATAAGTGTTTGGATACATACAGATATAATTTTCAAGGCTCAAGACATGCTTTTCAGGCCAGTCAAGGTTGATAGTTTCCTTGCCCTGAAAACATCACTAAAATGCAAACGTTGTACTCTGTGCCTCACTTATACCTATAGACCTGTTGCTTTAATAGTAGTTGCTATAATTTATATTAAATAAAACCTCAATAATAAGTATAAAGACGAGGAACTTAAGACGACTATTAATTTGCATGCTATATTATTCCAACCTTGTAATTTAATATAAATTAATATCCAAGCTGAGGTCAAATCTTGCTAACGCAGCACTAAAAGAAAAGAGCAGCCAGGTTACAAGACCACATCAGAGTGATTTAAGCCTAGCAAAACAAATGTGGAGAGAATTATGAGTAAGTGTGGGCCGCTTGCTTTTAATTTAGCAGCCTTGAATCGTTCCATCAAAGCTTGCTGACTCCCTCCTCATGGGAGCTGCTGAGAGGCAACTCAACACGGAGACTGTGTCTGGGTGTAGATGTGCTGAGATCAGCTGGAGGGTGCGGTGGGAAAGTTACAGTGAACATGTGTGTGCATCTTATGTGTGGTGGACCGCCCTCCTTCACTGGGACATTAGCGGCAGGAGCAACTGAAAGTGCATTTTTAACTGAGCTTGTATTTGAAATGGTTTGGCATTTTACAAACAATTGTAATTGTTCAATGTTATTATTATTTTCTGGCTTAAATATAATGCTGCTACACGTAAGAAAAGTACTGTATCGTCAAATCAATGATTATTTATGAAAAAGAAGGTGGAGGAGCTGATTTATAGGTGTATATGTGTGGTTATGTAAGGTCTGGATGTAGCAAAAACTTGGCCAACAAGAGCCGCATGTTTAACATGGCCGCCTTCTTTGCCAAAAGAATACAAGAGCCAAAGAAGCACCCCCCCACCTGACAGATTCAGAAACCACATAAGCAACCTGATGCTGCATGACGCAACAGTGTGATTGTGCATGCACAATACTAAATTAGTGGGGTATGACTCAGCTTTCATTATCTGCATTAGCTTCTTAACCTCAAAGAAGCTCACAGACTCCAAACATGTCCTGGCTGATTGAGAATATCTGGGGTAAGTGGAAAATAGAGTGTACTTGAATTTTCATTGAACTGTGAAAAAAGTGGGTGAGTTGTAGCACTGTAAAGACCCCACAAAGGCAAGTATACAAAGCAATGTGTGCATGCTAGAACCATGGATTTCCATTCACTCACAGTTTTATATCATTAGCATATTTTCCTTTATCAATCTTCTCTTTCTTCAATGCCCAAGTCATGTGTTTGGAACCTCTGTGGTGCTCAACCAGTCCAGATTAACCAACTGCTCTTCTTTAGGCCTGTACTGTAAAGCACCTTGGTCATCGAACAACGTCTTCAAGACTATTGTGTTTTCATCTTTATTTAACATAATGAACACCAAAGACCAAGGTATGTTTTCAGACATTCAGAAAGAGGAACACTGGGAAAAATATCCAAGTAGCGTCCACAACAGATCAGTAATTTTTATTGTTCAAATAGGCCATTCTCTTTATAACAATGATTTAAAATGATTTATTATAATTATACAGCTTCCTAGCAGTAACATTATCTATCCATCCTGAATAGGAATTCAGGGACAATAGGAATCATTCGTAATAGGAATCAAAATCCACCCCAAATCAAAGAAGAGTTAATAAAGACAAACAATATCAACAGTTCACAAACTATATCAACCCCTCCTGTCTGCCTGCACACTCAGTCAACCCTAATTTTAACAGGTATGAAGGATACCACCAAAACTAAAAGGGTGAAGGCCCCACATGTGAAGCCAGTCACCTCACTCGAACCTCTAATTACTGAATATCACAACCACAGAAATTGAACTTGCAAAGCCCCCACTGATAGGGCCATGGCTTGGTGTTTCTCTTCTCTATTCTAGAAAAGATCACTCTAGGGCAGTGGTTCTTAACCTGGGTTCGATCGAACCCAGGGGGTTCGGTGAGTCTGTCTCAGGGGTTTGGCAGAGCCTCCGCCGCGCAGGTCCGGACACACCCGAATTATCGTGTACATTTGTGATGACGCCCCCCTTGTCCATCACTGGCTGCAGATGATCATGTGACACTGCTTGGCCAATCAGTGCTGTGGGGAATTTAGCGCTCAGTAGTTAACGTGTGACTGTCGTGGTAGTACTTTGTGTGATTTTTTTGTTCATATTTTAATCCATACTAACTATGTCGGGCAAAAGAAGAAAGTGGTCGGACGAATATGTACAACATGGATTCACATGTATCACGGAACGTGATGAGTGTGAGCTCCTATCTGCAGGATTTGTAACTCTAGTCTCACACTGGCAGAATTCTGTTGATTTTGTTCTTTGAACAAGGTGATGTACATGCACGGCTCATTTTGTGCACCAGTAAAACACATATCTATGTCTTAAATTTGAAAAAAATCACATTTTATTTTTCACTAAAGAGGGGTTTGATGAATGCGCATATGAAACTGGTGGGGTTCGGTTCCTCCAACAAGGTTAAGAACCACTGCTCTAGGGGATGCTGGAGCAGCGAGTAGGCAAGATTTCAGAAGATGTATCAGTGGTTAAAATGGACATTCTTGCTCACGTGTACCTTCATGATCACACAGCCCATTAATTCAAGATTTTCAAAAATGAAAAAAGCGCAGTAGGCCGGTCAACAGAGATATTTATTTCTACATTAACAAATAACAGATTTTAGACTGTAGACACATAGACAAAAGCACACACCAGTGGTGACCTCAGCTCATGTGCTCCACACCTGGAAGGATATGAAATCATCATGATGATTCAGGCCTGCAATGTGTGCAGATGATAATCGCCTCCTGCTTTCATTAAAGTCTGTTTCTGCTGGGGATTCCGGCTTGAGACGAGGGTCTTCAAACATCTGTTTATTCTTCATCAAAAGAACAATACCTTTCCATCATGAAGATTTCAAAGCTGTTTTGAACTTGACCTAACATGCTAATGTGGATTACAGTGTGAATTGAAGGGAACAAGCACCAATTAGCATGATTTTATTTGCAAAAAAGCACATGGCTGTCCATTTCTTGTGAGCAACAAAATCTCTGCCTAGTGTTACTGTAACGTAGCCAAAATCCTGTTCCAGTGTAGCCCTCACTGTTTTTCAATGTACGAAGTTGTCCTTTGCATAAGTGTTTGTAAAACTGACAACGTTAAAGTATGACTACAGATTTGACAGTGTCTCACAGCATACAGGCCGAACAGCGTGCAGATATTTTACAGCAGCACATCAGCTGAGGTACTCCACAGATACCAGGAGGATTTAAAGACATGCAGTGCTCTGCAGGAGTCAGAGACCACCATTACATTCATTTCCAGTCAAAATAGCCACTAAATGCACATTATCTGTTTTTCAGATTCAGAAATAAAGTTTGTTTCTTTAGAAGTCTACGGGGAAGTCATAAAAACCACACCCCCATCACTGATGTTCAGTCTGGGGGTTTGAGTAGATGCTTCCTGTTCTCTGTAGAGTTTTCAAACAGCTTCACATTCGCATTTTTTTTCAGATTCAAAGCTAGAGTGATTTTTTCACTGTGCTGTTCATCAAACGGGGACAGTTTTGGTGGTCTACCAACTCTTGCATGGTTGCTAGGATTCCCATTTTCAATATTGATACATTTTTGAACTGCGGTTGTGGAAACTCCACTTGTGTTCATTTGATTTCCCTCTCTTTTATGCACGAGGAAATCCTCAGAAATCTAACCGTATGCCATATTTGATCCAATGTAGAAATATTTATGAAGCAGTTGAAATGTGTGCAGAGAGGTGCTTGTGTGAATGTGAGTGTTTATAGATAAACATAAAGTCTGTGATTTTTTTTTAGATCAGCTGTATTGTAGTTCTTGTAATCTGTATATATATATATATATATATATAATAAAATTACACTGAAAAACAACAAAAAAAATAGTTGATAGCCAGATTTTTTTAAAGAAATGAAGGTCCTGACATTTGCATTGCACTGTATCAATAAAATGGCATGCCATGTGAAAAGATTTGGAAGGTGAGCTGTCATTATGGCATGAAGCCATACAGTATGTCATCCAGGTTATTATATTACATTAAATAACCTGGATAACATAAATGCATGAATATTGAATTAAAGTACAGGAAGGTTTCTCTCCCTTTCTCTGCGAAACTACATGGAACGGAGTTCTTGTACACAGATGGTGATCACAATTTACCATCAAATTCTATGTAAAAGGGGATTCTCTCTCTCTCTCTCTCTCTCTCTCTCTCTCTCTCTCTCTCTCTCTCTTTCTCTCTCTCTTTCTCTCTCTCTTTCTTTCTTTCTCTCTCTCTCTAATCAACTATATTCTCTCATCCATCATGTCCATACACTAAAACAAAGTGAAGCACTGAATTGACTTCATTTAAATATGTACCTCATTTCCACATGAATAGTAAATCACACCCCCACATTTTTATAAGTAAATAAACTCTTTTCATGTGTTTGATTCATGAGGAAACTTCATAGGCTCACACACTTGAATCGTGTAAATTCAATGCATTACTTTGTTCAGTGAAGGACTTTGCAGAGGATCTCAGATCTGTATCAAAAGTATGAAAATGTCATTGCTGAGTTTTAACAACACAGGTTGCAATGACGCCACGGCAACTTGCTCACCTCCTCCATACTTCCCCATCCATCTACAGGCCACTGAAAACCTGACCACACACAGTGTGAAAAAAAGAGAGTGGACCATTCCAGTATAAAGAGCAATGGTCATGGTTGTCCCTGGTAAAGGGGATCCATGATAATACAACACATATATCAACACTGTCATGCTGTATAAAGTGTGGTTTGGTTCCCCTCAGTCCTACAAAGTTGTGTGTGGTCGACAAGGGCCAGTGGAAGCTTCTCACCAGCACTTGCCGAGTGGAACAAGGGGGGATTTCATTCGCCTGCTGGGACTGAAGATGTCCCTTGCTTCTGTCTCCAACCTTACACCAGGCACCTTGAAAATGGATATAGCTAGGAGAGAGAGAGAGAGAGAGAGAGAGAGAGAGAGAGAGAGAGAGAGAGAGAGAGAGAGAGAGAGAGAGAGAGAGAGAGACGTGAGTAAAGACACAAAGCACAAAGATTGTGTTATCTGGCCTCCTTCTCAGCTCAGGGTGATATGGAAGCTAAGTAATAACTCTTTTTCTTTGATCTCCTCCACAATGAAATAGGATTACCTTATTAAGCAGAAGGTTATAAACTACATTCCATAATCCTAACACACATCACCCACAGAGTTGTTAAGTAAACACACATAGATGTGCTTGTGTGGTTTTTGGCATTGTATAGATGTTACAACAAGTTTCATTTTTCAAGGATAACAGCAGCCTATTACCAGCCTGAACCTTTAAGAAGAATAGGACTAGGTGGCAGACTTTTCACTCCACTGTCTATTTCTCTGGTTTACCTTACATTGGGATGCAGCTAAAACTTGGGTAAAAACAGATACAGTGTCAAAAATGATTGTTCATGGGATTATTTGGCACATGTTCTAGGGATGGCTAGGGCAACATTTACAGGCCATCATTAACATTTCATATCATAAACATTCAAACCAAATATTTCTGAATGTATCAGAAACAAGCCAATACAAAGAACATTCTACTGTATAAATAAATAAATAGTTTGGGATTAAACTTTTACAGACATTTGAAAAATATGTTCAACCACATTTAAAAAAACATTTTACCCTCACTGGTACTGAAGAATACAATAAGTTTAATACACTTTAAGTTCCTAAAATCAAAATCAAGCATGCTAGATGGGATTGCATTGATCAGAATCCCCTGCGGGTGGAAACAAGTCAATGCCTAAAGTACTTTTTAAAGTTTGTTGCCTAAAGTTTGTTAATTCCTATCTATCTGGCAAAGATTTTGAATGATTTTAAATAAACCACTCCACTGTACGGAAACGTGTTGATGTAGATTTCAAACAATTGCTAATTTATCCAGGATGGACTGCCCCAGGAAATTCAAATCAGAAGTAGACCTTATGATCTAAAAAGAAGCCTCCAGTAACCCCAGATTTTAATCATGGATCAGCAGGTACATTTGGTAACTGTTTGTGTATAAGTGCACACCTCAGATCCATGGATTGATTGATTGATTGATTGATAGATAGATAGATAGATAGATAGATAGATAGATAGATAGATAGATAGATAGATAG